>CM068756.1:4471100-5043600 GCA_035084275.1 Hydrolagus colliei | reverse complement strand
TATCTGTCACTTTATCAGATCCATTTTCTCTAAGTGAATTATTGCAAGGGCTGGATGCCTGATAAACAGTAAGTGTTTCGAATGCGTCTCATTAAATGGCATTTCTTATTTTTAAATTTAAAAAATCTACAGGGTTCAGCAAGTTAGTTAATCCACCATCAAATGGTGTTTGTGGAGCGATGGGGGGGGGGGGGGTATGACAGGTGTAAGGAGGAAAGTCTTCACAAATGATAGGTTCAAGGATTTGTGTGTGTGTGGGGGGGGGGGGGAGGGAGAGAGAGAGAGGGGGGGAGAGACAGAGGTGTGTGTGTGTGTGAGAGAGACAGAGTGGGGAGGGCGACATAATGGGAGTGTGTGAGAGAGACACACAAGAGAGAGAGACACGTGGAGAGAAGAGATAAGACAGTGTGTGTGTGTGTGTGTGTGTGAGACAGGGGGCGAGTCAGTGGAGTGTGTGACAGACACACACACACACAGAGAGAGAGACACGTGGAGAGGAGAGATAGACAGTGAGTGTATTTGTGAGACAGAGAAAGACCAGAGAGAGAGAGAGAAGTGAATAGATGGTGTAGTTACTGGAGGGAGGGAGGGAATTTTTTGTTAGAATATACATATATAGATAGATATATATATATACAGTACATAGATATAATATATTATATATATATAGATATAAAATACACAGACACATATTAATAATATATATAGATATATATACAGTACATAGATATAATATATTATATATATAGATATATAAAATACACAGACACATATTAATAATATATAGATAATAGATATATATACAGTACATAGATATAATATATTATATAGAGATATATAAAATACACATATTAATAATATATATAGATATATATATACAGTACATAGATATATTATATATATATAGATATATAAAATAGACACATATTAATAATATATAGATATAGATATATATACAGTACTTAGATATAATATATATATACATAGATATATACATAGATATATAAAATACACAGACACATATTAATAATATATATAGATATATATATACAGTACATAGATATAATATAGTATATATATACATAGATATATAGTATATATATACATAGATATATACAGATATATAAAACACACACACACACACGAATAATATGTGTATATACACACACACACACACACACACACACACAAATAGATACGTGCAATATAAAAACAAAACACACACGAAAAAAAAACACATCACCCCCCCAAGAAGAAGAAGAAGAAGAAGAAGAATAAGAAGAAGAAGAAGAAGAAGAAGAAGAAGGAAGAAGAAGAAGAAGGAAGAAGAAGAAGCAGCAGCTAACTCACTGATGCAGAGACAAGCCACGAGTTTGGCCGCCTGCTCGGGGACGGGGCAGTCGGGGAAGGCCGGCTTGATCATGTAGGTGGCGAAGACGTAAGCCACGATGTACTGCGAGCTGGGCCTGATGATCAGCAGCTCGATCCACAGCTTGAGGAAAGCCACCAGGGAGCCGTACACCTCCAGGATGTAGGCGTAGTCGCCGCCCGACTTGCTGATGGTGGTGCCCAGCTCGGCGTAGCACAGGGCGCCCACCGTGGAGAAGAGACCGCAAGCCGACCACACGATCAACGAGAAGCCCACCGAGCCCGCCTCCTTCACCACCCCGGTCGGCGTCACGAAGATCCCCGAGCCGATGATGGTGCCCACGATGATGGCCACCCCGTTCATCAGGGTGATGGTCCTCTTCAACGTCACCTCTTTCTTCTGGACCCCGGCGTCTCCATCTCCATTCCCATCTCCATTCCCTTTCCCCGCCGTCTCCCCGTCTCCATCTCTGTCGGTGGGTTCCCCGTTGGCTTCCAGTAACATGCGCTCCTTCAACCTCAACCCTCCTCCTCCTCCTCCTCTCTCCCCGTCCTCCTCCTTCCCTCTCCCTCCTCCACCTCCACCTCCTCCTCCACCATCTCGACCGTCCATCTCCATCTTCTTGTTGTCCTTCTCCCCCCCCGGGCTCCTCTTCCTGGCGTTAGACATGATGCTGCTGTGAGCAGTTGTGAATGAATCAGTGACTGAGTGAGTGAGTGAGTGAGTGGGTGGGTGAGTGTATGAATGAGAGAGGGTGTGGGGGGGTGGAGAGAGAGAGAGAGAGAGAGGGGAGGGGTTGGGAGGGGCTGGGGGGAGGGGGGGGGGGGGGAGGCAGAGAAAGGGAGAGATACAGAGAGGGTTGAAAAGGGCTACAATCTCTCTCTCTCTCTCTCTGTGTGTGTGTGTGTCTCTCTCAATAGCTCTGGTGGCTACTGTGTCTATCACTGGCTCTTGCTGGTTTGCAGTTCTCTCTCTCTCTCTCTCTCTCTGGGCTTGTCTTATATGACTCTCCCTCCCCCCCCTCTCTCACCGTGTGGTACAGTGAGAGTATCTTAAGAAAGTCTGAACACATCCACTAGATGTTGTAAGCTGGTCACCAATCACCCCCCCTCTCTCTCTCCCTCCCCCTTATTAAATTGCATAAGCCACACATTATATACACACATACAGATATATACAGATAGACAGACAGATATGCATATATATATATCGATATAAATATATATAAACACTGTATCTATAAAGGAACAGAATTCGGTTCTTTTGAAAATGGCAAGGATTTGAATTCAGCCCTCCCTCTCTCTCTCTATATATATATTTCTTCTCCTTTCCCTCCCTCTATCCCTCCCTCCTCTCTCCCCCCCACCCACCAAACTCGCTTCACAACCTCCCTCTTTACCACGCACAGCAAAACACCGCGTTGGCAACCGTTGACTACTCTCCAGCGTGTCCGGAATGATGCAACACTGAACAGGATTAGTGCCTGTGTGTGTTTGTGTGTGTGTGTGTGTTTGTGTGTGTGTGAGAGAGAGAGAGAGAGAGTGAGAAGGAGATTGTGGGTGGGCAGATTGCAACAGCATTACACATGCTTGTGAATTCTCACACAGTATCAACCTGCTCCATGGAGCAGTGATTTATAAATACACACACTACACACACACACACATGTATATATTGTATGTGTGTATGTGTGTGTGTGTCTGTCTGTGTGTGTACCATACACTGTAGAGAGCTTTCAGGTAAGCGGGAATGGAAACCTTAAAAAACCCCAAAACCACCCACCTATTCTACGGGCCTTACACTTCCTGGAAGGTCTTTCTCCATTTGTCTCTGGTTACCTTAAACCCGACACAGACACCCACAGCCACACACCCCCACACACACACACAGAGCACCACAAATGAATGCATCCCGCAAATAATCGTGATCCTTGCTTGCGTTCGATGCGGTTTAGCAATAACCCTTGCGATTTATAGGGCGTCTGCCTGTCTCAAGTCACCCGGTTGTCTCAAAGCGCTTGACAGGATATACCGTAAAGTGGGCTGACTGTGTTGCGTCGGCACAATGTGTCAGCACAAAGTGTGCACAGTGATTCTCCACAAACAGCCACCTAAGTGAGTGAGTGAGTAAGTGAGGCTTCACACGGCTGACTGGGAACCGCAGTATAAACCAAACACACATGAAAATAAATCGCCTTCTCCAAATCGATCATTACGGTGTAAATGTACATTTTTAGTTATTTGTACAGGACCTGTATTTCTAATTCTTTTCACTTTTTCACTATTTTTTTAAAAAAGAAAAACATCACAAAAACACATTGCGTTAAAACAAAAGCAGCATTGTGCTGTTCACGATTCCAGTCCAGCCTTCCCTTTTTTAACTCCCTTCACCCCACACGTCATCGGTAACCATGCGTGTTTGGAAATGATGTGGAGTCCTGTAGCTCAGTGGTCAGAGCGCTCGCCTGACAAGCGAGAGATTTGGGTTCGATTCCAGGGAGGGTGAAACCTTGGCCAAGTTTCCTAAACTCCACAGGTCTGATAATAATCCCTCGAGAAAAAAATTAAATAGATTAAATCCCTGACTGTTTGTGGTTTGCGGGACTCTGCTGTGCAAGATTGTCTGCCAAAATACAGTCAATTCACTTTACAGTATATTCCGTGAAGCGCTTTGAGAACATGAAAAGTGCTGTATTAAATGCAAGGATTATTATATTGTAATGATGCAATACTAAACAACATTAGTTTAGTCAGATAATCTATTTTGTTTCCATCTGATCGACAGATGAACGGCTGAAGACTTGAGCACCACCAAAAAAACTAAACTTTTTTATCTAATCATTCCCTTTTTAATCACATATTTCTTCCAATGTATCTCCTTTAAACACCATAATTTTAACCCAAGAGCTTTACATTGTTGATGTTGGAAGGTTGGATTAAACTCTTCTTGTTTGAAACTAATTTGCGCCCACTTTGCAACGCTTGACATGTTAAATGTGCTGCGACAATGGAAGTTCTTTTAATTTAATCCCAATTAGTTTATGTCTGACTGGGCTATTTTTTTTGCCATCCGATCCAAAGGTAAACGACTACAGATTTGAGCAAGTCTGGAAGATGACCCAGTCGGATAATGAATTTGCTCCTGTGTGAACGCTCTTTTCACTCTGATTGTTTGTGGTAATATTGTTCTTCAGTCATTTGCAATGGCACTTACAAAGAATGCAAGCGAAAGGCTGATGCAACTATAATCCAGAACCAAGTGACTGACTTAGTGGCGATATTATACATCTTTTTTGGTAGCAGAGTACAGGATATTAGATCCATTTCACAGATTTAAGATAAATGGCCAGAGGGAAAACAAGGAGAATTTTTTTTCCTCCAGAGTTTCTATGGTCTGGAATGTACTATCTGAAGGGTGCGGTACCAGGTGATTTAATAATAGTTTTCAAAAGGAATTAGACAGATAATAATAATAATAATCCTTGCGTTTGATATAGCACTGTTCACATCTTCTAGATGTCTCAAAGCGCTTCACAGAATATACTGCAAAATTGATCAACTGTGGGTGAAAAATGGCAGACAATGGCACACAGCAGTGTCCCACACATGGTTGTGGATTGAAGTGAACAATTTTATGATTGTTTTTTTTCTTGAGGGAATATTGTCAGGTATGTGGAGTAAGGAAACTTGCTCCAGGTTTTGCCCTACTGGGAATCGAACGCAGATCTCTTGCTTGTGAGGTGAATGCCCTAACCACTATTACTGAGGTACTCGAAAGGAGAAAAAGTTGCAGGGCTATGGAGTAAGAGTGGGGTAGGGGTCTATTTGGACAGCTCTTTCAAACAGTTGGCACAGGCACGGTGTTCTGAAAAGCTCCTGTGCTGGAAAATGTTACGACTTTATGATTTTTATGATTGTATGATTTCAGTTTCATAAAGTACAATCTGCATCAATTCCAGACCTTGTTAGGTAATTACTATACTATTTGCAGGTACAATTTCTTGTGGAATAGTTTTTAATCTTTTAACCCAATCATTCGGGTGAAAAGAGAGAAATGGGAAGGGAGAAAGAAATAGACCTATTTTAATACAATATATTATCATGAACAATTAATCTGTTATTAGGCATAAACCATCTGATACATTATATTAACCTTAATATCAATCTGTTCTTAGCTATAACCCCCTAACAGATTGAATTAACATTTATTAGATATAAACCCTGCCATATATTATATTAGTACATATTAAAATAATAAATTAGATGCTTTATATCCATTGACAAATTAATGAATAATATTATTTAGTTACAGATGTTTGCAGAGGTAGGGAAGGCCAAATGGTGGAGGGATTGTGATGAGAAAGCAAGGATTATCAATTTGGTCATTGTGGGGTGGAGAGCGGGCCGAAGCCTGGGGCAGCAGGATTGTAGATGGGGAGCGAGGAGATTGGAATAGCCCTCAGAAGGTGAAAGTGTGCATCAGGGAGATCCCGAAGATCAGTGGTTAGAGCACTCACCTTACACGCGAGAGATCTGTGTTCGAATCCAGGCAGATCAGGGCGAAATCTTGGGCAAGTTTCCTTACTCCACACACGCACTCCTAATAATAATTTGTCCAAAAAAACACAATCATAAAAATTGGTCATTTCAATCCACGACTGTTTGCGGGACGCTGCTGTGCGCAATTGGCTGCTGCGTTTCGCCCGCAAATGTACAGTCAATTCACTTTACAGTCTATTCTGTGAAGTGCTTTGAGACGTCGACAAGATGTGAAAAGCGCTATATTAAATGCAAGGATTATTATTATTATTATTATTACTTTAGGCCAGGTAAGTGTGAACATCAGGTTAATAAATATACATGCAATTTGTTGTTTTTAAGACTTCGATAAGACCAAACAAGGGCAAAACCTTTGGCAAGTTTCCTTTACTCCACGTGCCTGATAATAATCCCTTGAGAAAAAAAATAAAAATAAATTGGTCACTTCAATCTAAGAGTGTTTATGTGCAATTTGCTGCCGTGTTTCGCCCACAAGTATACAGTCAGATTTTCTTAACAGTATATTCTGTGACGTCTATTCTAAACCAATTAAAATGATTAAAATATTTGATAATGTTGATATAGTGCCTTATCACATTGTTTTTACAATGTAAAGTGTAAAGTGGAGTAAATCAACTATAAAATAATATTTGTAAATAAAACAAAAATATTTACGAATAAATAAAATGTCATCAAAGAGAGCATTCTACTGACCTTACTTGCCAACCCTTACCGATCTGAGTCAAATTGTGGTACGGTTTAGAGGAAATAAATGTGTCTCATAAACCACTTCAGACACAGATGCACAGAATGATGCAATAAGCAACACAGATTTCACAGCTAGTTGCATGATTTGCCCACTACAATCACTGCGCTCCTGGAGCTTTCCTCCATCTTGGGCCGTGCTCTCCGTTCTGGGCAGACTAGGCTAAGAGGAACTTGCTCTCTGTCCCACTTGTGCTGCACTGAATACCAATATCAGAAGATCATGGAATGGGCCCAGAAGAGACTCGGCAACTCAATTTTCATTCCTTATTCCCCATCTTTCACATGTTGTCTCAAGGCAGTGACAAATAACGTTGCAGTAATACAACAAGGGCAAACATAATAATCATAATTGATGTTTGCTTGGCAGTATCTTGGGACAATTTAAATAACTAAAGTGTTCTCTGACTGGATTGTGTAGTGAATAATTAAAACCTGAAGTTCAGACGTCATTAAAAACAGACTAATTCAGACATAGTTACAACAGCAATGGTGAAAAGTGAAAACACTGATCTGTTGATTAAGTATCTATTGGTTTATTACCAAAGAATGTAAGCAAACAAGTTACCTTTAAATTGATTTGAATGTGAATATAATGAGCTTCAATTGAAACAAAACTGGGGAAAGTACACTTTTAGGAATCTTTAGCACGATATTCTTTGTTCAAATAATTGTGGGAGATTTGTACATGGGTGTAACATTTGAATAGTTTATTACATCATAACTAAGGTGTTTTGCTGTATAACACTTCTATTCTCATGTGTTTTCACTTCCTCTGCTGAATAAGCCATAAGGCAGGCCATGTGGGTAAACAAGAAATGCTATTTCAAGAAGAAATATTGTACTCTGCACAGGTTAAAGTGTAATGTTTGTGACATGGTAAATTATCAGGATATTCTCCAATATTTGTGAATCCATTTAATTTGCAATGATGCAAGTATTATTATTAATTTTATTTAGCGCCTGCATTGTTTTGGTGCTTTGGGACGTAGTTATTGTTTTAGAAAAGGGCCTAGATCTTGCTGCATGGCTCCCTATTTTCATGCAACATCTAAACACTGTGTTTGTCCATAATAATAATAGATAATACTAATTCTTGCATTTAATATAAAACCTCATTTAATTTGGGGAACAAAATCCGAGGATTTTATATAGGATATGAAATGGGCTGCAAAATTTACCTATTACACATTACAGTATTTATAAAGTGTCTACCTCGGGCTGCAGAGTAACACATGATGCAGTGCACAGTACCCTCTGGTGGCACAATGTTCAATTGCCTTCGCACAAGTGATAAATTATTTGGTAAATGCACACAAAATAAACCATGACAGAACTCATTTAGAAATGTACTGTATTTTTTTTTCCTTTTGCCATGTGCAGGACTATAATAAAATGAAAATTATGAGGAATCAAATGAGTCACATGCATCAATAAACAGTTCTTTATTTCAGAAGTTATAAAACATTGTCTGCTTGGAATTCCTAAGGCTATTGGTTACTCATCCCTTTTTTTGGCATTCTCTTTTGTAGTTAGACTGTGTTATATATCTGAGAGAAACTGCCATGCATTTTTGTTTGGCCAAAAAAACCATCACCAAGCTTAAAGCATATTCAAATCAAACTGAGTTTCACATACGAATGTCACTTACACATGGAAATTTACAATAATGAGAATAATCCGTACATTCGGCACAGCACCATTCGCATTGGGAAGATGTCACAAAGTGCTTCATGGGCTGTACCATAAGGTCCAGTAACTATACGTATTGTGTAAATTCCATGCAAACGAGGCTGATTTCGGTACTGAAGCACAATATTGGATTTCCAGCCATATCTGACACCCAGCAAAGTTACTACTTTACTACTTAGTAAAGCAGTAAACAAGTACTATTTACTACTACAGTACATTAAATATTAAGGTGGCATATTAATGCTACCATTTCTGAAGTTAATGCTGAACTGATAACTACTGTATATTGCACAATTTCAGTATTATTTTCACAAGAGTTCTTTGCAGTCCAGTTGTGTCAGGGAACATATGAATTAGGAGCAGGAGTAGGCCATTCGGCCCCTCGAGCCTGCCCCGCCATTTGATAAGATCATGGCTGATCTTCTGACCTCACTCTAATTACGTGCCCTATCCCCATATCCCAATATTTTTTAAAAATCGAAGAAGAAGTACACAAAGTATGCCTTTAAGGAGTAGAATGACTAACAGTCCAAACCCTTTTTAAGTGCAATTGCTGGCCTCATGTTTTGTCAAGTGATCCCCAGGCAGGGGAGGGCCCCATCTTGTTTGAACACAATACAAATTTACATTCATGTAATGCCTTTCACATTGGGAGGACAACCCAAGGTGCTTAAACAGAACGTGTAGCTGGGAAAGTAAAAGGAGAAATGTAAGAGCTGTATTCGGCAGGTACGGTGTTACTTTGCTGAGTTACCACTAAACTGAAGTCACAATTCCACAGAGATTGTTCATTTTGCAATATTAATCACAGAATATTCAAGTACGATAATTATTATCGAATCATATTATTAATAATCAGTAGACTAGAGAACTACAATCATTACATTAATATATTAAACAATTTCAAAAAACAAATCCCTGTGTTTAACAACTCCTTAAAACACCAGGAGAACCAAGGCAGACCAAGGTGACATATTTTCATTTTATATTATACAAGTACTGTAATTAGGATAAAAGCACCATCAATTAATTACATTTGAATTACTGAATCTAAATGGTTTTAAAACCATTTTAAAAGCTTACTTGTGAACTTCAAAACACTGAAATATTTGTTTCAAAGTTCATTAAGACACCGAAGCAACAGCGACAAGTTGGTCTCTTCATACAAGAATGACAGATATATACTTTTGGTAAGATTTGTCAGAGGGGACACATATATTTCTAATCATATTGTGGATTGCTAAAAACTTTTGTGATGTTTTACTGCTATATAATTTATTTTGGGATCTGAAGCCACTGAACAATTGTATTTCTACATGTATACAATTACCTATTCTGTTTCACTTTTAAGTGAAATTTTGCTGATGATTGTACCTTGTAACTTTTATAACCTTGCTAGGAATGAATAGGGTCTTGTATTTTCTCTATCTGATATCCTTGCTATACTTTGTACTGCTAGAATTTCAAATGAGGTGGTTGCATTGATCATTTTGTGACATTTTTCAGTATGGACCTAATGGATGTTTGGTTTGGTTGGACACCACCAAATGGTCCATGTCTTGGGTAAGAAGTGGTTGTTGATGTGTGATGAGGAGATGGTCTTGGGGTAGTGCTTAGGGAAAGGCAAGCGTTCCTATCGAAAGTAACTGTGTGTTAGTAGAAAGCTACAAGCTACCTTGTCGAAGTTCACGTACTATATTTACGAATACAGTACAGTCAAGAAGCAATGTTTTAAAGAGGTAGTTCTTGTGGGATGAAAAAGTTAAAAACGAGAAAAGGGGTATCTCAGAGCTAGACCAGAAAGTACTGCATCTAGCGAGTTGAAGCAAGGGTTAAACAAACAAATGTGTATAAAAGTTGTATAAAAGTAGACCCAAGAAAGATGATCGTTTTCACACAAAGGCTAGCGGAAATCTGCAACTCTCTCCCCCAGAAGGCTGTGGATGCTGGATCAATTCAAAGAATTGAACACTTTGTCAATTCAAAAATTCAATTTTCAAGACTGAGGCCAATAGATTTTTGTTAGGTAAGGGTTTGAAGGGATATGGAGCAAAGTTGAGAAAATGTAGTTGAGGTACAAATCAGCCATGATCTAATAGAGTGGCTGAACAGGCTCGAGGGAATGATATTCCGTTCCTTTATAACTCTGTAAATTAATTTTTCTCTTCCCCAGATTGTAACTATATTTTTCTGTCATTGACACAGCCAATAAAAACATCTGCATTTCATGTAACATTGTGAGCTTTGGTTCTGTCAGGTCCAAATGCACTGATGACTTAATGTCAGCTGAATGTACTGAGAATCTAAGTCAGCAACGTGGAGTAATAGTTTTTAAACACAATATGAATATGTTTAAGGCTTATTGGTACTTTTTTTGAGCTATCTTCCAGATCTGAAGCTGCATGTGTTCTTCTGAGAAATGTTGCTTCACTGCTGGAGGATTGTCGCTCGCACAACACGGTTCATTAAAGGCTGCTGTTGTCGAAAGTTGTTCACCATGTTTTGCAGCTTTTCTCCAAAAGAAGTCGTAAGCAAACTTCGAAACACAGATAGCTATAAAACAAATGAATTCATTGTAGATTAAAAGTATTTCATCCTCGTTACCCATCCCACCCTCTGGAATTCCATCTGGGCAGTCCCTCTGCCTCACCCCATCCCTCGCCTCCTTCAAGTCCCACCTCAAGGCCCTTCACTTCGACCGTGCTTTCAATCAACCTCCTTCCCCCACTTCACCCCACCCTCCCCAATCCTGACTCCCAGCTCGGTTCAAAAATACAGTCTGTCCTGTGCCTTGGGACGTCCTTCTGACGTGAAAGGAGCTACACAAATGTAATTTTTGTTTTTTTGTATTATTTTTAGATAAATAAGAATTAAAAGGGTTTGTGCTAACCAGAAGTTTTCTGTAAAACCGTAACAAAAAAAAGTAAAAACTGTAACAATACTGAGTAAAATGATAAATTTTTCAAAAACTTATTTTGTTTTATAAAACCCATGGGTACTTTATTTCTGAGTGATCGAGCAGTATCAGAGCCCTGGGATCTGACCATGCTTTTCTTGTGGGTTTTATCTCTAGTTATTCTCGAAATAGTGCAACAGGACATCATAACATACACAGTATGTCATAGTACAATTTCTATAACACATGACAGTTTTGTCCAAAGATTGGCGGTTAGAATTTAAACCAGAAAGGTATATTTGCGTTACGCCAAAGTATGCAATTGGAAACTAAAGTTATTTCAAGTTTAGTTTTAAGGAATGTTTTGAATATTTTCACCTTACAAAAAGGGTTCTAGCATATTTTTCAAAATATGGGCTATTTATTATGAATTCATCCTTTACATTTTCATTTATTGTTTAATTTTTTTTCCTTTTAGTATTAAATGTCTTACCTGAAACCATTCATGACAAAAATACCATACAGATACCCAAACAGCGGATAACACGAATGCTTTGCAACAATAGTGCTTAATTATAAGTTATGTTACCATCTTCTTTTCTTTGAAACACCATTTCAAATAAAACGAAAATCTAATAGATGAGAAGTTTAGATAAGAATGTTACCTGATCATCACCAAACTCAATGGGTTTCTTCATAATGATCCAGGTAACAGATTCTGTTTGAGGTGGAGTGGTCAAAGAACCAGGGTAGGTCCAGTAATCCAAACAGGATGGAATCATGCAGCTCGGATCAAAGTTTGAGAATTCAACAGTCGAGTCCTACAAATACACACATTTGACCATTATTTTGAGGCAAGAGAAAATATGTACAGTACTGAATTGTATGATTTATTGACCATTCGTTGCACATTTACAAGCAAGTCACGTGCCCTCGTATTTCTCAGATCTATTTCTTGCGGTGTCGGTCATCTTAGAAAATATATGACTTGGGCAAAAAAATACACTGTATACGTACATTTAAGATTTGTTTCTCTCCCTCTGATTTTTATGGAGGGTCTTCTGTTACAACTGCTGTCGATGTCAATCCAATCAGACAGAAGATGGAATTTAAGGAGGGTAAGATTTACCTTTTTCACCTCCATCCTCCTTAAATCGGAATACAGTTTCTCCAGGAAGCTTCATGAAAAGGTAAACTTATCATTTGAAAGTAAATAAGCACATGACAAATAGTCCTGAGACATTTGCAGGATCTTTTGGAACCAAAAGAGAATTATTTCCCCCCACCCACCCCACAAAGTGACTACCTATATTTGACAGCAAAGTGAACACTATTTCCCACTTTCATGAAATTTAAATCGAGAGCAGACAAAGAGTGTTTGAAGCGCTGAGACACTGTCCGGTGTGGAGGGTGCTATATAAATTGAAGTAGTTGTGGTTGTTGTTGAGTGACAGGGAGCTCTAGTCACAGACCGAGAGCGGATGTTGATTTATGACTTTGACCCGGGTTGATTTATGACTTTGGCAGGAAAGGAAGGAAAGTTGGCAAGTTGGAAATGAGTCAGTGGCTGGATTTTCCACATGGAGGATAATGATGACATAAGGTTGGATGCACACCTTTGGGTTTTAAAGGTATGGATTGTTTTCATACTCAAATGAAGAGAGAATTAACATGAATATAACTGGGACAGTAATAATTAATCTTGCGACAGTACGCGTACTTACTTACCTTATATTTAACAGCAGGTAATGCATTCACAAGTTTCTGCAGACCATCATGCTTTTTTCCAACCTTTTTTTCAATTAAAAAAAGGAAAAAGGATTAATTTCAGTCTCATTACACATCAAGAATTTTTAACACTTTTTAAAATCAAGAATTTGTATATCGTATAAACCATATAATCATGGCTATGGTACTTTCATAGAACTTATTTTGTGTCACGAATTCAAATGAAGTAGATTAACACACACGGATGTCTACACTTGAATTTTTGCATTTGAAATGCTCGTAAATGTTTGTCTTTTTGTTGCTTACCTTCAGAAACACTCCTACGACAGCAAGACCATTTTCTTTCAGAATGGCATCCTCAAAGGTTTGGAACTTTTCTGCGTTCCAGTGAACCAAATGAAGCTGAAATATTTAAAACAAAAATCAATTCCATCATTGCCTAAGCTTAGTCCATTATCACTACTGAGTTAACAATTAGACTTCAACGGTATTTGTGACAACATTTTGTGAATGTAATGGAAGTCCTTATACCTCCAGCCCAACTTTCTCCAGGGTAGACAGGCCCTGAGCTTATTTTCACTGGAATAATAATAATAATAATTCTTGCATTTGATATAGCGCTTTTCACGTCTTCTATGTTTGAAACTAGAGTGTTGAATGTCTCCTGAGAAAAACAAAATAAATTTGTTGAGACACCAAAGCAAATGTTATTCTATGTTAAAAGGTAGTTCTCTTTAATTTAAAGGAGGAAATTTAAAGCCCCGAATATTCTGTTATGTTCCTACACCTGATGCTACACACACCAAGATATCACCAATGTACTGTAGTTGGTCATTACCTGTAAATCTCATGCTAACGGATATTATGTTTGTTTCCTTCACACTCGCTGTTTTCAGATATTTGGGATCTAAACTAATTCTTATGATGTGTCTGATCTCTGCACAATTACTCTTGAGCTGACCCAATTTAGTCTTGTGTGCTTGTCAACTTTTTAAACTATTTGTGGTTGATGCATTTGGCTTGAGACTCTTTTTCCTTGTTTCTGGCTTTATGAGTTGGTAGAGACACTGGTAGAGAAGCTTCTTTTAATTTCATACCATATCCCCCATTTGCAGAAAAGGCTAATTTCCCTAAACACAACTTGACCCAGATTTCCAATGTAAAAACTCAATGCATATATGTTGTATCTTCTGGTGCACAAGATCACTGAACCAAATGTATTGATATTTGTTTCCCATTATAGGTGAAATTCCCACAGTGAGTGTGTAATGTATTTCCCCAAAGTTCTCCTAGCTGCTTGTATGACAAGTTAGGATGAAACTGTGCCAAGTCTGCAGTTGAGATAATAATAATCTTTGCATTTGATATAGCGCTTATCACATCTTATCAACGTCTCAAAGCGCTTCACAGAATATACCGTAAAGTAAATTGACTGTATATTTGTAGAGCCAATTGCACATGGCAATGTCCCCACAAACAGTCATGGATTGAAATGACCAATTTATTATTGGGGGGGGGGTTGTCCTCGCAAGGGATTATTATGCGTGTGGAGTAAGGAAACTTCTCTAAGGTTTCGCCCTGCCTGGAATTGAACCCAGGTCTCTCGCTTGCAAGGTGAGGGCTCTAACTGCTGAGCTACAGGACTCCACAATATGCTGGTGAAAGAAAATATGAACAGCCCGAGATGAGTAGGATCTTGAATTTGACAGAATAGAGAAAAGATTATTCTGTGATTTATGGGGTATTTTTCACTTACTATATATAGCACCTTATCATATCTTCGAGACATCTCAAAGTGCTTCATAGAATATACTGAAAAGTGAATTGACTGTATATTTTGGGGATGAAAAGCCGCTGCCAATTGTGCTTAGTAGTGTCCCACAAACAGCCGTGGATTTAAGTGACTAATTTATCATTGTATTTTTACCTTCAGGGATTATGATCAGGCATGTGGAATAAGGAAACTTGCCCAACATTTCGCCCTGCTGGGAATCGAACCCAGGTCTCTCGCAAATACAGTACTCTAACCACTGAGCTGTAGGACTCCACAAATTGCTGGAAATATATATATTATATATAAATTATGTATATTATACATAGATAAACATAAAGCAGTCTTTCCTTTTGTTTTATCTATCTGTTTGTGGTGTCTCCTGTAGTTCAGTGTTTAGAGCATTTGCCTCCCAAGCGAGACACTTGCGTTTGATTCCTGGACAAAATGTTGGGCAAATTTATTTCGTCCACATGCAAGGCAGCTTGGGACAAGTGCACAACACACACAATTGTCAAAGGAAACCCCTTGAAAGCAACCGTGCTCTCTCCAATTTTGTTTAAAAAGCAATGAAAATTAACAGTGCATTATTCGCTGAATTTTATAGATAAAAGCTGAAACCTTTTTATTGTTAGCAGGGTGTCTGTGCACACGTACATTCTGGAAATAATGTCATGTATTGAGCATATCTTTTATGCCAAAAGATTATTTTATCTTTTTTGTGCCATTGTCTCAATGATGGAAGTGACATGTCCAATATGGTCAAAATACCAAAAATCCTATTTTAAATGCAGAAATGTAAAGTTTTGTTTTTTGTTAAACAGATAGAAGCTGAAACCTTTTTATTGTCAGCAGGGTGTCCTTGAGCACCCAGAAACCATCATTTTAATTGACAGTCTCCAAACCCAACTGCTACGGGTTCAGTATGGTTAATATGTTGCATTATAGAATTTCATTTAAGACATGAAAATACAATGCTACCTGGAGGGTGAAACCGTAGGCAAGTTTCCTTCCTCAACACGCCCTTGTTTATCTAGCAGTAAGCAGGAACCCAGATCTTAGACTATTGGTGGATCACTTTCCTGGGATAAAAAACTCTTCAAAAAACAATATTAATAATTTGGTCACTCAATCCATCACTGTTTGTGGGATGCTGTTGTGCGCAATTGGCTGCTGCGTTTCACCCACAAGATATACAAGTAGATTCACTTTACAGTGTATCTAAGGCATCTCGAAGACATGATAATGCGCAATATCAAATGCATGTGTTATTATTATCATCATACTGTGAAATATGTAGAATGTGACAGCACAGAAACAGGCTATTTGGCCCAACTTGTCTATGGTTATAGTTTATGACTATACTGCAAATACCTGCCCCCCAACCCCATCTCCCACAAGAGCCTTTTCAACCTCAGGGACTGCCAAATTAGGCTTTCATCCATACCTCTGCAGAATACACCCGACTGTTGATTGTGTGCTCTGATCCACGATCATTCTCTGCCCCCCAATGGAAATGAAACTGCTTTAACTTGTAGTGGTTCTCCAGTGGTCCACCACTGAGAACTACAAATGGAAACAAATAGAAAACACAGAGTTGCTTGTTATGAATTTGCATACATTGTTTACGCAGTTATTTTCCGGAAGCCAACCTCGAAAGCAAGAATTATAGGCAAGCAATCGTTGCATGTCAGGACAAATGTGAGAAGGATAATTACTGGATCACTGCAGATCTCAATGCGCACTCAGATGATTATAGCTATTAATCTACATGCACATTACTTACTGTAACTCAAAGAGTAATATGGATTGCATAATACAGATAGAACTATAAGTATGTTGTGTTAGGTCCCAAATTTACCAGAGACAGAGCTAACTGCATGGGTTGAACCTTGCTAACATCGTGTTTTACAATACATATTACACCTGACATATTAGAATATGGCTTATTATTCTTAGAACATGTATTATTTTATTTACAGTCAAACTTGTTCAAGTAACCACCTCTATCCAGTAAGCAACCCATTAATAACCATCACAGAACATGGGCGTAATAAGGATCTAAAACAGCTACACGGTAATCTGTCAAAACTAATTTGCTGTAACTGACATGGATGCATAATGAATTATTAAGAGACAATTAAGACAGTAGCAAGGACTTTGGGTCAACAAAAGTAAAATAAATAAATAAATCATGACTCTTACTCTCAAAACATACTTTTCTCTGGACTCAATTACCTGAGTTGCCTTTGGAATCATCAAACTCCACCAGAAATGAATAGCCGTTGTTCCAAATTCGAAGACAATCACTAGGGTTGTATGATATATTTATGGGCGTCAGTTGCGGGTCATGTACACTTTCGGAAGAGATAATATCAATGGGAGACTGGCGGTTCCCTCCGTGGATTTGATTCTGCCATGAATGCTGGTCTAGCAAACAAAAACAGAAAGAAGAATGTATAGATAACAAGGTCAATAGCTGTTCTTGCACAAATACTTATTTGTATTGCATACCTGCCAAACTTGCAGCAGAAGAAAAGCAGCAGTTAGGATGTTCAGCAAAAAAGCTGTGGATTTGTTTAAAGAGTAGATTATTTTTTAATGGTTGCAAACGTCAGTAGGGTTGTGAGCCACAAGATACGGGGGAAAAAAAACAACAACTTTGACTCGAAAAGCCCCCCCTCACCAAGCTTTGGGCTTCACATAACCCTCCTCCCCTCAGGAATTCCTGACATTTTGTTGATCACTAAGGTACAAAATGAACCATGTCAATTGTGGTTAAAAAATTTCAGAGGAGGGAGGGGAGAGTAACATGTAGGGTTTTTTTTGGAGGGTCAGCCGAGTGTCTGAACACACGGGACAACCCATCACCCTGCGTAATCCAAACCAAACTGAGAATCCCAGAGATTTGTTGGAATGGAATGCGCACTCCCTCCTTGGGGAAACTCAATCTGCTTACCTATACCTATTTCCAGGCTTGGACACTAGAGTGTACATTGGAGTCCTGTTGGAGACTAACCATCTAAACCACATAGCTATGCCATTCATATATCATTGTCCGGCAAGCTTTCCCACTGCTTGTCCATCTAGGACCACCCTGCCCGTTAGGGCTTTGGGTTGCAGGGTTAATAACAAGCACTGAATGGGAAGGTTCCCTGCCCTCAGTGACTGGTCTGCCCCCTGATGTGCCCTGGAATACTGTGGAACTGCCTGGCTCGCAACCAGATTACCACGAGCGCCACGAGCGCTCGATTGTGCCATTCGGTTGTCAAGCATGTCAAGCTTGGAACCAGTTCAGCTCCAAGGAGAACCCCCTTCTTCTTCTTCTTCTTCTTCTACAAGGAAGACAGTTTGTTAAACAACCAGCATGTTGTTTAACAAACTTAATAAGTGGGTCCCTGTAACGTTCACCTCGATAAGATCCAATTGTACGAATTAAGCACTTGTATCAAGCGCGGGGGTGAGGGTGGGTTGGCTACCCCCCGTGCGTGAGGCGACGGTATATAAACGCCACTTGTTATTGAATTGAAGACTCGCATTAAAACCGAGGGAACTCTCCTCATCTCCCTTCCCCTCCCCGCAGATGTGATGGGAATGCGCCCAGAGGCTCGCACGGTAGATGGGGCGTCAACACCCCCCACAATGAACCAGAAACACCCTCGGGCCTCTCGGGCGAGGCAAGTTTCTGGTGAGACATCTTCCTGGAACACGCCCGGGGCTAAAAACACAATTACCATTCCATTTTTTGTTCTCTAAAAAAAAAGTTGATTAAATTAAAAAATTGGGGATGATCTCACCCACCCACCCACCCACCCACCCACTCACTCACAGGTTACCAACATATTGCGCTTGTGGTTTTCGAAACACAACAAAGAATTCAAATGCAAAGTTACAACAAAGACTAACAGGAGATGATGTTAGTCACTGAAGGCAGAGTAACTGTACAGGCATTTTCTTTTTACCTGTTGTTGTTGTTGTTGTTGTTGCTGATTGAGGGAGGATTGAGAGAAAGAAAAGAAGACAAGAGACAGGAGGGGGAAATGTTAGTCTTGTCTCTTTTGTCTGTCTCTTGTCTATTTATTTCATTAACTGTACTTACTTGCCGGGTCGGCTTTCTGAGAACATGTGAGGAGGTTGCAATTCCTGAACGGTGCGCGCCGATGGTTTATTGGGAGACGCTTCACAAGAGGGAGGAAGGCTTTGAAACGAAACATCATCTGGTCTCCTGCTCTCTCTCCTCTCTCTCTCTCTCTGTGTGTGTGTGCTGTATGTTGTTTGTGTGGAGCTCACACGATTCGTACGAGTCTGTGACCCTTGTCTCACACACACATATATATACACACAGTTTGATTCGATCGTTGGAATAAAAAAAACCACTCCGCACGTGCCACAAGCGAACTCTTCATGCGATCCGGCAGCCAATCACACCGAGCCGTGGGATTCCAACCGACTCTCCTTCCCCTCCGATCAATCCCATTGGCTCCTGGAAGAACCCAAACCCAGCCGGGCAGTGAGATGGGATCAGGGGTAGCATTGGGTTCCGGGCTGTGGCGAGTGGAGAGAACAACAACTTGGTTAGAGGGTCTCTCTCTCTCTCTCTCCTTCTCTCCTCCTCTCCTCCCTCTCTCCTCTCTCTCTCTCCATCTGCTGTCACAGGCAAGGCAGGGAGGGGGGGGGGAGGTGATTGGGGTTTGAGGTGTAGCCTTTGAGTTCAAATGCCACCACTTGTCGGGTTCTGGAACTCCAGCAAATCGTTTCCAAACATCAGCAATGTGGACCCTCCCACACACTCCCCCCCCTCCACCCCTCCCACACACTCCCCCCCCTCCACCCCTCCCACACACTCCCCCCCTCCACCCCTCCCACACACTCCCCCCCTCCACCCCTCCCACACACTCCCCCCCTCCACCCCTCCCACACACTCCCCCCCTCCACCCCTCCCACACACTCCCCTCCTCCACCCCTCCCACACACTCCCCTCCTCCACCCCTCCCACACACTCCCCTCCTCCACCCCTCCCACACACTCCCCTCCACCCCTCCCACACACTCCCCCCCTCCACCCCTCCCACACACTCCCCTCCTCCACCCCTCCCACACACTCCCCCCCTCCACCCCTCCCACACACTCCCCTCCTCCACCCCTCCCACACACTCCCCCCCCTCCACCCCTCCCACACACTCCCCCCCTCCACCCCTCCCACACACTCCCCTCCTCCACCCCTCCCACACACTCCCCTCCTCCACCCCTCCCACACACTCCCCCCCTCCACCCCTCCCACACACTCCCCTCCACCCCTCCCACACACTCCCCCCCCTCCACCCTTCCCAACCCCCAGCCAAATAAAGACTGTTGTTTTAAACAAAACGTTTTTATACCACAACCACAACAACAATATATTTGCACCTGGCTCAACGTTACATTCTCTCCTGTGGTAACAACAACAACAACAACACTACATCTCTAAGAGCGACTTTCAAGTCGGGAGAACGTCCCGTTGACCATCAAATCACCTGGTTGTATCACGACGACAGCAATAACTTGCATTTGTGTAATGCGCGCCCTTCGTGAGCGTTATTATTCAGTGGAACACTCGAGCATTGCGACTCTCTGGACGGTTTGCGAACGGGGGGAACTGTCCACTGAGAATTGTGTCCTACCGAATTGAGAGCACGGTTGGGGAGGGGGGGGAGGGGACTTTCACCGACGCCAAGAAGAAAAACAATAGATGATGTACAGCGGATGAATCGCTTCAAAACCACGTTCTGAGTGGAACGCCGAGAGACGTGTGAAGAATGAACGACAGGTGCAACAACCCAAAAGAGTTGGCATCAAAATAACTTACAGGTAATTAATTTTGTGCAAAACAATACGTGTGAAGTGGAAGAAAAGTGGAAGCAAATTAGATTTGAAGAGGTCCGTAGCCCGCTGAGCGATGGGAGAGGGTTAGGAAATTACGGAGGTGGGGGGTGGGGGGGGGAAATCAAAGCCACGGAGGGATTTGAAGGCGAGGATCTTGAACTGTATACTCTGGAGTGATGGGAAGCAAGTGGAGCTGTGCAAGAATGGGAGTGAAAGGGTTGTGGAGCCTGGTGCAGAATTCTGCAGCCCGTGGAGAGAGGAGTTGGGAAGACCAACAATGCAATGTAGTAGAGCCTGGATGTAACGAATGCACGGATGAGGGTTCTCGGCGGTCTGTGGTGAGAGACAGTGCTGGAGACGGGCAATATTGCGGCGATGGGGAAAAGTCATGGCACAGATGTAGGGGACGAAGGACAGTTGAGGGTCGAACACTATGCCGAGGTTTTATATTAGCTCCATCAGGCGGAGACTGCATCCATGAAAGGTAATGCTGATGGGAGCCGAGCATTCAACTGGAGAAGGTTAGGACTTGATGTCCGACAGGCTGTGTGTGAGGACAGTAATTGTCCTGGGGTCAAGGGTGCAGGGGGAGAGGTGGAGTTGTCATCTGCACACATGTGGCAGTTGTCGATGGATGATGTCACCAAGAGGGAGCTTGTAAATGTTGAAAGGGAGGGGACCCAGGACAGAGCCCTCAGGGATGCCACATGTAACAAATGTAAGAAAGAACTAAGCTAAATATATGCAAAATACAGAGAAAAATTTAAGGGGTTGCAACATGAAAAAAAACTGATCATGATGTGAGAGTCCATCAAACATTGACCTGCAAGGCATAGATGGCCTTGGTTTAATATCTCAACCAAAGATTAACCCAGCAATGTTTACATAAAGATCTATGTTATGATTGCAACACATGTCAGGAATTGCATGAACATTGTATGATACTTTCTCTAATATGGTGATACTCTTGCCTAGAATATATGGTAATTTCATTTGCAATTTGATGGATTTGAATTCCGTCAGATTAAATGAAACCTATTTAATGGGTTAAAATTAGAACTATTATTAAAATAAAATATTGTACTCCGTGGAGGAGTGATATTTGGGATTTGGGATTCCCTTGGAGTTGAGCTGGTTTCTGTGTGTGACATGCTTAGCATTGGACTGAGAAATGCTAAGCCCTCTGTGGTGGTCTCCGTAGTTTTGTTCCTGAGCCATGCAGATCCCCAGTACTCCACATTCTGACAAATGTTAATGTCAGACCAGCTAGTCTGGTTCACCAGCACAACTGGGAGGGGCAGGAATTCTTCCCACTCTGCTCTTGTATAAGAACATAAGAATTAGGAGCAGGAGTAGGCCGTTCGGCCCCTCGAGCCTGCCCCACCATTCGATAAGATTATGGCTGATCTGACCTAACTCTAATTACCTGCCCTATCCCCATATCCCCTAATCCCTCTATTTTTTTAAAAAAAATCTATCAGTCTCAGCCTTGAAAATGTTCAAGGACTGAGCATCTACAGCCTTCTGGGGTAGTGAATTCAACTCTGTTCTAAAAGAGACCCTCAATTTTAAGACTGTGACCCCTGGTTATAGATTCTCTTACCATGGGAAACAGTCCCTCATTGTCTACTTTATCCAGCCCTTTAAGAATCTTGTGTTTCAATAAGATCTCCCCTAATTCTTCTGTACTCTAGAGAGTACAGCCCCAGTTTATTCAACCTATCCTCATAGGTTAGTCCCCTCATCCCAGGAATTAACCTAGTAAATCTGCGCTGCACCAGCTCTAAGGCAACTATGTCTTTTTTAAATAAGGAGACCAAAACTGCACACAATACTCTAGGTGTGGTCTCACCAAGGCCCTATACTCTTGTTAAATTTGCAAACCTTAGGTTTGTCCTAGGTGGACAAGCAGCCAGAAGCTTGCCAGAGTGTTTTCAATGGCATTCTATGATATTGAAAACAGTAGTTTTAGATGGTTAAACTCCAGCAGGACCACAGCTCACGCTCTGGAATCCCCAAGCCTTGGTTCTCGCCAACCTATGCCGAATACTCTCTGCATTCGGTAATGCAGAGTGGGTCCCTCCATTCCAGTCACAGACCAATTTCTATGTGCAGGTGGCATACATATGTGAAACTCTGTCTGGTTTGATTTTTCGTAAGCAGGGTGATGGGTTTCTGCATGTGTCAGATACCTCGCTGATCTAAACAACCCCAAAATATTTTTTGTATCTCCACAGATGGTTCTTCTATTCAAAGTCTAAGGAGTCACCAGAACAAAACGGTAATTATCAGTTAAAAGACAAAGTTATCAGAGACAAGCAAGACAAAGGTGACTTTGCACTGATAATTCTTCCAAACCTCAGCGGACAGGACCAACAAAAAACAGCTTGCATTTAATAAGGCAGCCCATCTTGTAAAATTCTATAATTTCTGGACTCAATTGGACAAATACTGTAGGAAAAGCTTCTGTCAAATATATTGTATGCATTATGCTATTCTGACAGGTAAACATCGTCAAGAATTTTCTTTTAAATTCACTATATTTTGCTGTTGAAGTCAAGTCTTATTCAAAACTGTAATGTACTCTCCCAGCAGTAGTCTGGGGTCATTTATTAAAAATAATAAGCTGATTAAAAATATATGTACAGTATATACAATTGTTTTCATTGAAAATGAGTTTGCAATTGTTTCTCCTCCATTCTGATGAAAGCCTGCTGTGTACAATTCTATTCTGACCTCAGCAACTTATCCGAAACAACCCAAATGGAATATTAAGTTTTATTCTTATCAGCCTGTGCCTGGCTTATCATGTAAAAGGAACCGTTCTACTCGTCCCTCTGTAAGATTTTAGTGTACAAAGGGTTACTGTTAGTAAGGGAAGACGGAGAGTTTGATAATAGGCATTGTGGGGAAAGAGAACAAAACTTATCACAAAATTATAGTAATAGACCTTGCATTTAATATAGCACTGTGTCACGTCGTCAACATGAATTCATTGTATATTTTGTGGGCAAAACGCAGCAGCCAATGGCGCAAGGGTAAGGTAAGGAGTTGGGTAAGGAAACTTGCGAAAAGTTTCGTCCTGAGGATGCAGATAGCACTCTATTTTCATGTCTGAAAAAAATTATACTATTTAACAAATCAACAAGACTGAACTCGCAGCAGTTGGGTTTGGAGACCCTTAATTAAGGCGATGGGTTTCCGCTTGTGCACAGAAATCCCTGTGTGTTGACACTAGAAAGGTTTCAGCTTTTATCTGTAAAATTCACAATCAATGCATTGCTAATTTCCATTGCATTTTAAAAAATAAGGAGTTTGTTTCTGTTGTTTTTGTTGACGTAAGGTGGTATGTGTTTCAAGGGTTCCGGGTCACTGCCCTGCGTGAAGGGCACAATATAAATTAAAGTTGTTGTTGTTGTTAATGTACATGCTGTGTGTTTAGGGAGGATTGCATTATACTTGTGCTCAGCTTGCCTGGCTCGCGCATGCGCCTTTTCCTTCGCTCATTCGTTGATTGACAGGTCAAACGAGCGCTCCCTCGGTCCGTTCCATCATCCCGTGGTTGATTGACAGGTTTCCCAGGCTGAGGCCGCACCCCTCCCACTCCTTGTTTGGTTGATTGACAGGTTACCCAGTCTGACGCCCGCCCCATCCTTGACAGGTCTACCAGGCTGACGCACCCCGACCTGTTTGTTTGATTGACAAGTCCCCTAGTCTGACGCTCCTGCCCATCTCGCCCCCCCTCACCCTGTTTAGTTGATTGACAGGTCTCCCAGGCTGACGCTCCTCCCCCCCCCCCCCCCCACTTCTCCCTGTGTCTGGTTGATGACACTCCCAGGCACTCGGGCGCCATGTTGTCCAGGGCGGCGCTGTGGTGCGGGTGAGGGTGCGTCGCGGCCGTTGCCTTGTGTGTGTGTATGTATGTGTGTGTGTGTGTGTGTGTGTGTGGGGAGGAGAGCGATTCTCTCGCGAGGAAGGACGCCATTATCGGATTGTAACAAACAAGAAACGAGAATTGAACGGTAATAACCGCCGCGACTTGGGCGCTTCTCATTTGAAACCCCCCTTGCGCTCGCTCCAGCCGCGGGAGGAGAAAAATGCCGGCGAAATCGCGGGCCTTTGCTTGTGGTGGGGGAAATAAAGAGTTATAACACTCGAGTGGCCGGGCGGAGAGGCCTGGAGGAGAACAGTCCGATTGTTGTTTGCTATTACATATGTGTGTATATATATATATATATATATATTTTCCTTTATGGTTTTTTTTATTTCTAGCGCTTTTGTGTGTGTGTGTTTGTGTACGGCTATTTTTTGCGGGTGTTTTTCCCTTCTATTCGTATATTTGAAATAAAGCGGAGGAAACGTGGCGGGTGTTTTTAAAAAAATATATGTATATATATATATACATATAAAAAACGGAATTCAATAGGTTCGGTTCAGTTTGGGTTCAAAGTTTTTTTTAAAAAAAAGAAAAATATACAGTATTTTTGTATTTTCGCTGCGTTTTATTTGTTGGCGTTTGAAAGGGTGAGTGTTGGAGAGGAAGGGAGAAGACGAACGTGTTTTTAAAGTATGTTTTTTACATCAGACGTTTAAGGTTTGCGTAAGAAAAAATATGTTCAATTTGTGTGTGTGTGTGTATGTGTATATTTATATATATATATTAAAATGCTCCCTGCAGTTCAATGTGAAAAGTCGGCATTGTATCGTGAACCTTGTGTTTATCACCGAGGCCCAGTCAGTGGTGATTGATAACGCACACACACACACTCTAAAAACGGTTAATTTCACGGGAGCTCGTTGTGAGTAGATTTCGCGAAATTTAGAATGAATTGAAAATAAAAGTATTTGAAAACTTACCGATAGTTTACCCGGTCTTATTTACGTCCCCGAGGGTGAGACAAAGCGCCCATGGTTCGCTTTGTACCGGTGCCTGCCGCTCACATCGTCAAACGCTCGATATTGAAGTCGCAACGTTGTGAAATCCGCGTCTCACACAGAAATCAAGCGGATGCTGGTGCCATTGGTGATCCGCTTGTTGGTTTACCCGACCGCTCTGCCCGTACAAGCTGCACAAATTGTGAAGCAGCAACTGTCCAACGCCTTGGGACGTCCACCTGACGTGAAAGGCGCTATAACAAGTGCAATGTCGTGTGACAATATACCAGGAATAATTTAGCGCAAGAAATTGCTGCAGGAAATTCCCCCATTCACACTGATGCATTCTTTTCAGTGTCTTGGGGCTGTCGAAATATTGCAGTTGTCCTGAATTGGTGCAAACAGTCTCTTGTCCTCCACAACCATTGTACCAGAGTTGACAACTTCAGTACAGTATGCGTTGATCTGTTGTTCTTACTCTACTGATGATTGTAAACATATCTATGTGAAATGGCCACAATGGCTTCAAAGTTGCATTTTCTTTGATAAACAGCTTGTGAATAATCGAGCTGTATTTCGCTGGTCTAACAGAATTTCATGCCAAATTAATGTAAGTAAAAACCATTGCCCCTTTTTATGGAGAATTCGCAAGAGAAATATTTCAGTTATGAACAAGTGATGGAACATTGCTTTTTTGAGGTGGTTTAGAGGAATATGTGTTGATCTATCATCGATTATCTATTTACATACACGTAAGTTAGTACAAGTGGCATTTGTCGGGACCATAAACTTCAGTACGATTTATAAGCTACAGTTAAATTTGAATGAGTCATATTGCCCGACTCAATACCATGTACACAAGTTATGTTTCTCTTGTGACAACTTTTATGACTTCAAATGTTTCACTAAATGGCAGGAAGAAATGTTGGGCAAGTTTGCTTTCTACACAGCCCTCTGTTTACCTAGCAGTAAAGTAGGAACCCGGTTGTTTGTTGATTGGCAGATCGCTTTTCCAGAGGTAATGATTCCTTCCAAATAATAAATTAGTCACTTTAATCCCTGATTTTGTGAAAACACTGCTGGTGTTTTGCATCACAAAATATCGTCAATTCACTTTATGGTGTACTCTATGAAGAGCTTTGAGAAGTCTTAAAGATGTGATAATAATAATAATCCTTGCATTTGATATGGCGGTTTTCACATCTTATCGATGTCTCAAAGCACTTCACAGAATATACTGTAAAGTGAATTGACTGTATATTTGTGGGCGAGACGCGGCAGCCAATTACGCACAGCAGTGTCCCACAAACAGTCGTGGATTGAAATTACCAATTATTGTTTTTTTTTGGAGAGATTATTATTAGGCGTGTGGGAAACTTGCCTAAGGAAACTTGCCTAAGGTTTCGCCCTGATCTGCCTGGATTCAAACACAGCTCTCGCGCTTGTAAGGCGAGTGCTCTAACCACTGAGCTATAGAAGCTATATCAAATACAAGGATTATTATTAAATGAGCATACTGAGTTGTGGTTCCCACTACACAGTTTGCAGGAAGTTCCTTGTACCACTATTCACAGAGGCTCAACAACAACTTGGATTTATATAGTACGCCAGGTGGCATCTCAGAGCGCTTCACAATAACAGATCCCAGGGCTGAGCTGGAGAAGGGGGAAAAAGGTGACCTGAAAATAGGAAAGGAGTGGGAGAGACGAAGGAAGTGAGGAAGGGAGTTCCAGAGCCTCGTGGAGTAGAGGCTGAAGGCATAGCCGCCACCGATCGAACAGAGGATTCGGGGGATGAGGAGACCAGACCCAGTAGAGCGAAGGCATGGTACTGTTGAGAGGAGGTCAGAGAAGTAGGGGGCTGCAGAGGAGTGGAGGAATTTGAAATTGATCCACTCCAAGACAGGGAGCCAGTGAAGTCAGGCAAGGACTGGGGTAATCGGGGAGCGAAGTTTGGTTCGGGTGAGAATGCGAGCGGTGGAATTTTGATAACCTGGATTTTATGAATGGTAGTGGAGGGGAGATGAATGAGGAGGGCATTGGAATAGTCCAGTCCAGAGGTGACAAAGCATTGGAATAGTCCAATCGAGAGGTGGAACAGGGTTTTGGCAGCTTTTGGGGTGAGATATTGGTGGAGATGGGCTTGTTGGATGTCACATGACCAACTAGGGAAGGTCAGAATTGGGGTTTGGTTCTGATATTGTTAAGCAATGTTAATAATAATATTTCCATTTGTTATAGCATTTTTCATATCTTCCAGACGTCTAAAAGTGCTTTACAGAATATACTGTAAAGTGAATTGACGATATGTGTGAAACATGGCAGCCAATTGCGCCCAGCTGTGTCCCACAAACATTCATGGATTGAAATGACAATTTTTTTTTTAGAGAGGGGTAATTATCTGACGTGTAAAGTAAGGAAACTTGCTCAAGCATTCACCCTGCCTGGAATCGAACCCAGGTTTCTCGCTTGTTAGGCGAGTGCTCTAACCACTGAGCTACAGGACTCCCATTAAGGCACCCATGTTGATGGGTTCCCACATGTATCAGACACCCACGTGACCAAAAAAGACCCAATGAAGACCATCAAAACAATAGAGTGAACTCTTCTGTTCTTTATAACCATTATCTAGAAATTGGAGGGGCAGATATCTAAAGGAAAACTACATTGAAATTTTTGTCAACAGATGTAATTGGGAAATACATAGAATATTCGTTGGATAAGGATTCTTTCTTACTGATTGAATGAAGTTGAAACATTCCCATTGTTTCTAAATGTAATTTGAAACTTAATATTATATTGCAGCTTTGAAAAGATTCATTAAAACTCCTTTAATGAGGCTGGAGAATTGGTGTATTAAATCATTGAACACTTGTGGTGGTTGTTGAGAGGTGGGTGATCGGGGAGGGGGAAGAAATGAAGGATCACTATTGATTCCAATTGTCGCTTGATGTTTGGGCACAAAGTTTGGTGGGGGTTATTGGATAGTGAACAGGAGAAGGAACCTTGAGTTGAATTTTCTACTTCCTAATAAAATTGTACTGAAGCTAATTGTAGCATCTTTACTGAATACCTGCTTGAGATTTGCAAAACCAAGTTAAACTAGAAATTTAACTTGTAACCTTTTTGTTCTAAGTGTCTTTTGGTCAATTTCCCCATATTTTAAGAAGGATAAATTTCAACATTGTTCGGTTCTTAACATCAACAACAAAATTACATTTGTGTAGTGCCTTTCATATCAGCAGGATGTCCCAAGGTGCTGGACAGGTTACTGCTTCAGACCCGAGCTAAGAACAGGGGGTGTGGGGTGGGGGAGTGGTAAAGGGTCGCCGATGAGACATCGAAGAGGAGAGTCTTGAGGCAAGACTTGAAGGAGGGCAGGGAGGGTGCGAGGTGGAGGGACTTCGCAATGGAGTTCCATAGGTTGGCGGCAGAGTGACTGAAGGCTCGCCGGCCAATGGTTGGGCGGGTGAGTCGGGGGACATGGAGCAGGCCAGAGTCTGCTGAGCAGAGGGGGCAGGCAGGTCGGTAGGGGGGATAGGAGGTAGAGTGGGGCGAGGTTGTGGAAGGCTTTATATGTGAGGACAAGGATCTTGAATTGGATCCTCTGGATGATGGGGAGCCAATGGAGTCGGGCAAGGATGGGGTCACGAAGTTTGGAACTGGTAGTGGACACGGGCTGCAGAGTTTGGATTAACTGCAGCCTGTGGAGGGAGGAATTAGGGAGGCTGACCAGTAAGGTATTTTGCATAATCGAGCCAGGATGTAATGAAGGTGTGGATGAGAGTTTCAGCGGCTTTAGGGGTGAGGTAATGACAAAGTCGTGAAATGTTGTGGAGGTGGGGAAAGGCAGAGCGAGCCATTGCTTTGATGTGAGGGAGGAAAGACAGTTGAGGGTCGAACAATACACCTAGGTTCCTGACTGGCTTGGTGAGGTTGAGTGTGCAACCATGGAGGTTGATGCAGCTAGCGCCTGATACAAGGAGGCGTTGGCGCGAGCCAATCAGTAGGGCCTCGGTCTTGTTGATGTTCAACTGTAGAAAGTTAGCTTTCATCAAACTTGATGTTTGACACAGTCTGTCAGGACAGTGGTAGTCCTGAGGTCGAGGGCAGAGGCAGAGAGATAGAGTTGGGTGTCATCGCATACATGTGGAAGTTAATCCCCCGCCTGCGGATGGTGTCACCAAGTGGGAGCATGAATAAGTTGAAAAGTAGCCTAAGGGGCAAAGGACAGAGCCCTGGGGGACGCCACAGGTGACAATTGGGGGCTAGAAGATAAACCGTTGGTGGCGACAAAATGTAGGCGATGAGAGAGGTGGGAATCGAACCAGGCAAGGGCAGTTTCGTGGAGATTGATATAGCTTCCTTTAAACAGTTTGAATGAAATACAATCATCACTTTCAAAATACTGGATGCATACACTGCAGTCTTCCAGTGAAGCAAAAACATTGTGAAGAGTGCTTATTATAGCATAATTCATACATACTCCTTTTTTATGTGTATATTATTGATCATCTGGAATGAACGTTAACAAACCCGTATTGGATCATTTTGAAGCACAACAACTTGCATTCGTATAGCGCCCTTCACAAAGAGAAGTGTCCCAGAGCACTTAAAGTACAGAAAGTTACTACACCAATGAGTCACACCAGCGGACGAAGCATTCGTTGATATCAATGAGGATCCGTGGCAAGTTGTGAGGAAGAAGGCAGAAGAATGCAGTGTGGGCAAACAGGCAGTTAATTGCTCTTAATGTTGAGAAATGTGAAGTAATACATGTTTATTATATTATTTGCATGATGCAATACAAAGCTACATTTATATAGAGTGTTTCACATTGGGAGGAAGTAGCCAAACAAAGCAATGGACAATTTTCTCAGTTTTAAAGTTCTTAATTGTGTTGAGGAATAAAGAGATCTAGTAGTCCAGGTACATAGATCTTGAATAGTAGAATGCATTTTAGAAAAGACCATACCACTGCAGAGAAAGAGCTTATGATAAATTTGCAAAATTGGCTATTGATGCAAAGAACCTAACATTTAAAAGAGAATTAGTTAAACATTTAAGAGTAACAGTATAAGAGGTGTACTGGATAATTAAAACAGTTAGCCTAACGTCTGCACTGGGTTAACTCTCAGAGATAATAATCTGAGAGTGGCATGTTAATATAATTGCATTTGATATCGCGCCTTATCACGTCTTTGAGACGTTTCAAAGTGCTTCACAGCATATACTGCAACGTGAATTGACTGTATATTAAGTGGGTGAAACGCAGCCGCCAATTGCGCACAACAGTCCCACAAATGGATTGAGTTACCCAATTTTTTAAAAGGGGATTATTACCCCTGGAAAAGCAATCCTCCAATTGACTAATAACCGGGTTCCTACTTTTAGGTAAATAGAGGCATGTGGAGTAATGGAACTTGCCAAACGTTTTGTCCTGCCTGGGAATCGAACCCAGGTCCTCTTGCTTGTGAGTCGAGTGCTCCAACCATTAAGCTACAGGACTCCACGCTAACTGTCAATATAATGACAGATGGCATGGAAACTCTTCAGATAGAGAAGAATGTGAATTGTGGAATTACTCTTTCAGATAGCCAGCATGGTATAGTTCAACTTTGAGTATAGTTCAATGTGCTGAATGGTCTCCAATGATGCAATACTGAGAATCTGAACCACTGTTATTCTGTAAATTAAAGTTGAATAGATTTGAAATAAAATAGTCAAAAGCTTCAAGCATAGATTTCAAGTTACATATTCAGTATTATCCATCGTGTTGAAATGAAATATGCATTGTCAGTGGAGTTTTCTATTTTCACTTGTAATAGTTGCCTACCAACTGAACATAATTAAAACAAAATGTTGATCTTCGTCTGGAATCTTCATGTTCCTTCACAATAATTTCTGATTTATTTCAGTGAAGTAATTGTTTGGATTGGTGGTTTCTTCCTGGTGGTAACCAGATGATGTCAGAACACGATCTGACAGATGTGGTTCAGATTGCAGTTGATGACTTGACACAAGATCAAGGTGAGCTGAGGTAACAGCAGAGAGTTTTAAAGTGATACTTTCAATTTGCTACACAAAGTAATGTTGAATGTTTTAACTCTTAAGATCTTAATTTTATTTTCATTATATGGAACTTGTTTTTCACAATAATAGTTGCCAATATGAAAAAGTAAATTATACTAGTTTTTCAGGCTTTTGAAGTATATAAATAAAGTTTATAACTTTTTTTAAATCTATTTCGGAAGTGTTAGAAAATCAAAAACTTGAGCATGGAATTGTGGAACCAAGTCTGAAACGTAAACGAGTCGAAGTTTCAAATGGACATCCCAACCAGGATGCCACGATAAAGGTAAAGTTAGAAGATATCATGAAACGGTTGTTTTACAAGGTCAATGATATTACATTGATTACTTAAACCAGTGTTTAATTGTATAAACCAGCACATTTGTGCAAATTAGGATAAACTATTTTCATACAGTATCTATGTTGATGAATTTCTCTTGAAAATACATTTTGCTCCAGTTTCATTAGTTAAATGCATGAAGGGATGACATTCCTTAACTGAACGTTTTAGTGAATCTCAACTAAACATCATCGTTGTTTACTGTTTCATTCAAAATGTAATTATTTTATTATTGTTTGTTTGATTGAGTTGTTTTAAAAGACAAAATAGTCATTCCTTCCCCGTGGGCTTGCTGTCGAACAGGATGCTGCTTTTGAGCTAGACACTGGGAACCAACAACAACTTGCATTTATATAGCATCTCTCAAGCAGGGTAGCGTCCCAGAATGTTTGACAGTGGCAGAGTACGACATCGAGCCGGTGGAAGGGCAAAATGACTGTAGACATAGTTGAAGAGAAAGCTTTTCAGACGTGACCTGAAGATGGGCAAGGCAGATGCTACTTGGGGAGATAGAGGAAGATTTCCAGAATTTCGGGGTGAAGTGCCTGAAAGCCAATGGTGGAACGGAGGCCAGAAGGTTATACTTAGAAAGCAGAGGGTGGTGGTTAATGGGTGTTTCTCGAAATGGAAGGAGGTGTGCAGCGGTGTCCCCCAGGGATCGGTATTGGGACCACTGCTCTTTGTAATATATATTAATGATCTGGACTTGGGCATAGAGAGCACTATTTCCAAGTTTGCAGATGATACAAAGTTAGGTAGGGTAGTAAATTGTGAGGAGGACTGTAACCAACTGCAAGCAGACATACACAGATTGGTGGAATGGGCTGACATGTGGCAGATAGATTTTAATGTGGATAAGTGTGAGGTGATACACTTAGGTAGGAAAATGATAGGAGGCAATATAGACTTAGTAGCTCAATCTTAAGGGGGGTGAACGCACAGAGAAATCTGGGTGTTCAAGTAAGCGAATCATTAAAGGTAGCAGGGTAGGTAGATAAGGCAGTAAAAAAGGCATTTGGTGTACTGAGCTTTATTACTAGGGGCATAGACTATAAGAGTAGTGAGGTTATGGTTAATCTTTACAAAACACTGGTTCTGGGCACCTTATTTCAGGAAGGACATTAAGGCACTGGAAAGGGTGCAGAGGAGATTCACGAGAATGATACCAGGAATGAGGAACCTTAGCTATGAGGACAGACTGGAGAAGTTAGGACTTTTCCCATTAGAGCAGAGAAGGTTACGTGGGGACCTGATAGAGGTCTTCAAGATCCTGAAAGGTTTCGACAGGCTAGATAGGGAAAAGCTGTTTCCGCTGGTAGGTGTGTCTATGACCCGTGGTCACAGTCTTAAGATATCTACCAAAAGAAGCAGAGGGGAGGTTAGAAGAATTTTTTTTACTCAGCGAGTTGTTCGAATTTGGAATGGTCTGCCTGAAAGGGTAGTGAGGTCCGATTCGATAGCAGCTTTTAAGAGAGAACTAGATAGGTATCTGGGGAAGACGGGATTACAGGGTTATGGGGAGAAAGCTGGTGATTGGAGTTAATGAAAGTGACTTGCTCGGTCAAAGAGCCGGCACAGACTTGATAGGCCGAATGGCCTCCTTCTGTGCCGTAACATTCTATGATTCTATGATTAGCATAGACTGGATGTTCTTTCTAATCTTGGTGTGACACACCAGCATTGTTAAAGTAACTCAATGGGCAACTTTCCTTACTGCACACGCCTAACAATAATTCCTCCAAAAAAATTGCTCATTTCAATCCATGACTGTTTGTGGGCACTGTGCGTAATTGGCTGCCGTGTTCCGCCCAAAGATAAACAGTTAATTTATTTTACAGTATATTCTGTGCAGCGCTTTGAGATGTCTAGAAGACGTGAAAAGCGCTATATCAAATGCAAGGATTATTATGCTATGCTTAATGTAATCCACTAGATGGTGAGTGTGCTTCTTAGCTAGGTAATGCAGGCTTGTTACGAAGAGCCTGGTTCTGATCTTCGCACATAATTTCTCTTCACAGTGGAACAGTGTTTACCAATTCATAAGTTTGAAGTAGAAGTAATTTTTATCCCTGCTGCCTTCGACACTGTTGACCACTCTATCCTCCTACACTCTCTCCTCTCAGCTCAATCTTCATATACCTGCCCTTGCCTGATTCGAATCTTATCTCTCCCACCGTCTTCACTTTGTCGCTGCGAGTGGCTTCTCCAGCTCCCACACTGTCACATGTGAAATACCCAGTGCTCTGTCCTTGGCCCTCTCCATTCCAGCATCTATATGCTCCCCCTTAGTGACATCATCCACAAACATGGGGTGAACTTCCATATGCATACGGATGACACCCAACTCTTATCTTTCTGCCTCCATCCTTGATTCCAGGACCACTGCTGTCTAGACAGACTGTCTGGATGAGAACTAACTTTCCACAGTTGAATGTAAACGAGAAACAGGAGCGCCTGATTGGCTCACACCAGTGCCTCCGCACCTCAGGCTGTAACAGCATTAACGTCCACATTCCACCTCACCAAGCCAGTCAGAAACCTAGTTGTCTTGTTCGATCCTCAACGTTCTTTTCTCCCCCACATCCATGCCATCACCTGCTCTGCCTTCCGTCACCTCCGCAACATTGCCTGACTACACCACTACCTCATCCCTCAGGCTGCTGAAACTCTCATTCATTCCTTCATTACATCCAGGCTCGACTACGCCAATGCTGTGCTTGTCGGCCTCCCCAGTTCCTCTCGTTAAACTGCGGATCATCCAGAACTCTGCAGCTTGTGTCGTCTCGCACATCAGGCTCCCTGAACCTATTACTGTCATCCTTTCCCAACTCCACTGGCTTCCCATCACACAGAGGATTCAATTCAAGATCTTGGTACTCACCGTCAAAGTGCTCCATGAGTTCCTCCCCTCCACCCTCCCCAATACCCAGCTCAGGTCCGAAATACTGACTGTCCAGGGCCTTAGGATGTCTTCCCAATGTGAAAGGCACTATATAAATGGGAAAGTTTCCTTACTCCACACGCCTAATAATAATCCCTCAAAAAAACAGTAATCATTTGATCATTTCAATTGATGGCTGTTTGTGAGATACCGTGCGCTGTCACGTTTTGCCCACAAATAAACAGTCAATTCACTTTACAGTATATTCTGTGATGTGCTTTGAGACAGCACCATGTGAAAAGCACAATAGCAAATGCAAAGATTATTATTATAAATGTAATGTTGTTGTTTTAATTTTGGGTATTTCAATTTTTGAAAAGTAATTTTAAAATCAAGATACTTGTGCATTATTTTATATTAGAATACACAACTGATGTGATTAAGAGCTGTATTTTTATTAATGCATTAGATATTGAATGATAATTATGCATATTATATAAAAGTATAATATAATAGTACAGTTAAATAAAGGATTGGAAAGTCTCTTTCTGGCTAACCTTATAGGATACCACATTGCATCTGCTGCAACAGGACACTTAATGAATAAATCCAACCACATAACACACAATGGAAAATATTGCAATGTGTCTTGCATAGTCATTGCAACATTGAAAATATGAAATTTGCAAGCAGAAATCTGACAAATTGAACTGCTGTATTTTGTCCATGTTTCAACTGAATTATTACCCATTGTTCTGCTGGAGTCACCGAACTAAGATTTAATCATGAGCAGTTCATATTTGAACTCATTGAAGAATTTAGATTAAACCAGTGCATACAGATTCTGGATAAAAGATAGATTATGGTTCTCTGGTTTTTGTATGAATGCTTAGAGGAATAAATTTGATTACAAACCACAAAGTACAATGAAGTTTGATAAGTTTCATAAACCTTGTTGTTGATTATCTTTTTCCTTTTTTTTTTACAGTCCATTCTTTTTGACATTAATCAAGCCATTTGTTTACGTCTTGATAGTATTGAAGCCAAAATCCAGGCTGTGGAGGCAACATGTAAAGCTATTGAAGAAAAAATAGACTTGGCTCTTAATAAACAAAATAGTCCTATCCAGGTCCCTATGGTGGCAGGGTCTCCTCTGGGAGCAACACAGACATGGAACAAAGTTCGCAGGTACGTTGTGGACTGTCATTAAGGAAGTTAGTTTGTACATCTTTGTTTTTGTGAGTTGATTTGTCAGAACTTAAATTTATAGTTTAATTTCAGAAAGTATTTTAAGTTCACAAATTAAATTGATTGAATTTTCCAGAGTTATGGTTAAAAAGCACAATACGATTTGACCATTTGCATTTGATAATGTGAACATATGGAAGTTGATATATATCAGTAAGATGGTGTTGGTTTGATAGTCCTCTTGTCTATCAAACTATATATTGTAAAGACACTGTTTACCTGATATAAGTTTCTGAACCCGTGAAAGCTATTGGGGCTCCTGTAGCTCAGTAGTTAGAGCACTTGCCTTACAAGCATGAGACCTGTGTTTGAATCCAAGTTGATCAGGGCGAAACCTTGGGCAAGTTTCCTTACTCCACATGCCAAATAATAATCTGTCAAAAAAAAACACAGTAATAAAAATTGGTCATTTTCAATCCACGATTTTGTGTGGGACACTGATGAGTGCAATTGGCTGCCATGTTTTGCCCACAAATATACAGTCAATTCACTTTACAGTAGTATATTCTGTGAGGCGCTTTGAGACGTCGATAAGATGTGAAAAACGCTATATCAAATGCAAGGATTATTATTATTCATTTTATCCTGTTTTTCATAGAACAAAATTGGTACACCATGAAGAAGCTTTAAAAGTGGAGGTTCGCATCACTGATATTGTTATAGTTGTTGGTGTAATTAAAGAGATGAGTGATTTCAGATCATTGCATTTGTGTTGCAGTAAATAGGTTTTGATTGAAACCCAATTCTTTGGCAGTGTTCTTTCCCATTTGTGATCCATTTGTCAATGTTGGTTTAAAAACAAAACTGTGTCTAATTTTAAAAGATTGAAAATCCACAATACTGTATATGTTTGCATTCGGATGTATCGACACCTTGCTGTTTTCCAGGCTGTTGCAAGTATTAGTTTTTAATCTACTTGCCGAGAGAAACTTGACACTTTACTGAAAGAAATCTTCTGGCAATGTTGGGCATCTTCTCACAAAAGCATCATTGAGTTCAGAAATTCAGAAGGGTGGGAGAATCAAAACTGTTCAGCTATATTATGGTCTTTTTGGCCACCATGCTATTTAATTTTTTACAAAGCAGAAAAAGTACCGTATATCTCCGCGTATAAGGCGCACCCGCGTATAAGGCGCACCCCCCGTTTTTGACCTTTTCTTGGTGAAAAAAACCGGAAGCATTTTCAATGATATTGCCGGCAGAAGGGAGGAGAGACAGGAGAGACAGATAGGTAGGGAGGGAGAGAGGCAGGCAGGCAGGCAGGGAGGGAGGGAGGGATGGAGGGAGGGAGGGAGAGAGGCAGGCCGGCAGCCTGGGAGGGAGGGAGGGAGGGAGAGCGGCAGGTCGGCAGCCCGGGAGAGAGAGAGAGAGGGAGAGAGGCAGGTCGGCAGCCCGGGAGAGAGGGAGGGAGAGCGGCAGGCCGGCAGCCCGGGAGAGAGAGAGAGGGAGAGAGGCAGGTCGGCAGCCCGGGAGAGAGAGAGGGAGAGAGGCAGGTCGGCAGCCTGGGAGAGAGAGAGGGAGAGAGGCAGGTCGGCAGCCCAGGAGGGAGAGAGGCAGAGAGGCAGGTCGGCAGCCCGGGAGAGAGAGAGGGAGAGAGGCAGGTCGGCAGCCTGGGAGAGAGAGAGGGAGAGAGGAAGGTCGGCAGCCTGGGAGAGAGAGAGGGAGAGAGGCAGGTCGGCAGCCTGGGAGAGAGAGAGGGAGAGAGGCAGGTCGGCAGCCTGGGAGAGAGAGAGGGAGAGAGGCAGGTCGGCAGCCTGGGAGAGAGAGAGGGAGAGAGGCAGGTCGGCAGCCTGGGAGAGAGAGAGGGAGAGAGGCAGGTCGGCAGCCCGGGAGAGAGAGCGGCAGGTCGGCAGCCCGGGAGAGAGAGAGGGAGAGAGGCAGCCCGGGAGAGAGAGAGGGAGAGAGGCAGGCCGGCACGCAGGGAGGGAGGGAGAGGCAGGCAGGGAGGGAGGCAGACAGACTGGGTTAGGCAGAAGGCAGGCAGCAAGCACAGCACTGAAGTCCGCTGCTGCTGTCGCTGCCCGGGCGGCCGAGGCCGAAGCCCCGTCACCCGCTCCTCCCAACCCCCGCCGGACACTGACCAAACCCCGGCTGACAGCGCCGGCCGCCCCTCCTGTTTACTGTATCGCCGAGGCTCAAAATTGCTTGTACCTGCGTATAGGGCGCACCCCCCACTTTCGAGATCTTCCGACCTGAAAAAAAGTGCGCCTTATACGCGGAGATATACGGTACTCAAGTAGTTATGTCCCTCAGATTAATGCACATTTCATACTCCAAATGTCCAATCAAATGTCATGTAATCTTGGATCAACTTGCACTTAAACATTTTTCTGATCCTAAATTTCAATCTTGGAAGTATAAAACATTTAAAAAGATGGCCTGAAAGCTTGAAAATTCTGCCTGTCTTGATAACCATTCACAGCTGTTGAAATACGGAGCGAGACATCTGCAATATTGTAAGTCCAAGAAGTGCCTCAGGAACTTCAATTTTCTAATTCACAAACAAGAATTGTTTGAGGAATTAAAACATTCATTGTGTATAATTTTTCGGTGCTTTGTGTTGTACGATTATGTGAGATTCTATGAGATTAAATTATCTTTTCTCTTTGTTATTTCTTACAGCACTGTACCACAGATGACTGTAATCTTAAATCGTGATCGACAGAATCCTGCTAATTCCAAAGTTGCTGGGCAGGATGAGCATTTGAATAGAGGAACAGATACTTTGGACAGTGTTTTCAACAAGTAAGTAAACTTGACAGACTTCTTTCTCTTGCTTTATTATATAAAAATGTATTAATTGCATAATTTTGCTTAACATAATAGTTGCTTGCTAATACCAGTTGTAATTACATGTAATTAAAGCATCAATGTTATATAGACCCCCATTTAATTTTTCTATTGTGTTCACTTCACATGCTATTGACTGCATTGGCATAACATCCAGTGCTGATTGAATTTTGATGCCGATTGACCATTTGTATTTGGTAATGTGATGGGCAAAAGTTACAATGCCAAAGGTTGTTTGACTACTAACTTGAGTGGTATAAATCAAGTCTGCAACTGATTTAAAAATATTGAGTTTTAGATTATTTAGGTATATATATCTTGTACTGTATATAATATATCAAAGCAGATATAAACCCCCCATTTGCTCAAGACTTTCTTGCTCAAGACTTTCTTGAGCAACGAATAGATGCTTTAATTAAATATGCCAAGCAAAATAGCCATTTATTCCCTCAGACTCCTCCAACAAATGGAAATTATTGCTTAAAAGGTACTCATATTATTCATTTTACTACATGATTGGTTGTTGTGGTGTGATCTTTGTCTTATACTGTTTGCAGCAATGCATAAAATTGTATAATGTGTGATGTAGAGTCCTGCTGGCAACATGGTACTGTACTTTGGTAGGAGAATAAGTGCAGTCAGTGTCCAACTAATAACTCCCAAGTGATGATTAACCCATTGTACCACTTCAAATTTCTGCAAGCTATGTTTCTAACTATATGGAGGCTCAAGACCAGAGATGCTTGCTTGCATTCCATCTATGAATGTGTACAGTTATTCTTTTCCCTGACAGAGCACTGTCAATGGGAGTCCTGTAGCTCAGTGGGTAGAGCACTCACCTCGCAAGTGAGAGATCTGGGTTTGATTCCCGAGAGGACGAAACCTTGGGTAAATTTCCTTGCTCTACAGGCCAGATAATAATTCCCCAAGAAGAAAAAACAATAATAAATTGGTAACTTCAATGCATGACTGTTTGTGAGACACCACTGTACACAATTGGCTGCCACATTTCGCCTTCAAATATAGTTAATTCACTTTACGGTATATTCTGTGAAGAGCTTTGAGTGAAAGGTGCTCTACCAAATGCAAGGATTATTATTAATCCATAACTGTTTAGAAGTACTTTTCACATTACTCTTACAGAAACACTTTGGTTACTCCACCGCTTAGTAAGTGGGCCAATTGCTACTCAATCATAGTGTTGCATTTCTGTTTCAATATAGGTGGGCCCTTCAACATTTATACATCAATTGTAATAAGAATTGTTTTACAGTTAAATGAGGACCATGAGATTGGTAAGTCCTCATTCTGTTAGTTCAAGTTGTTTACTAAAGCAACCAGAGATGTCATGGGAACTGCTTTGTGGGTCTGGCCTTTTGAAACAGAGGTATAGTGTTCACTTGGTTGAAAAATACTGGCACGTCTGTTGCTCATAATAAGTATGAATGTACTGTTTGCATCGTTGACTGTGAAGCAGCCTTTGAAATATGTAATTGGCTGTGGGCAGTATTTAAGACTTCATATCTGGCGGTGGACGTTTCTTAGTTTTCCATAATGACTATACAACCTGCTATTCGAGAAACTGTAAACACCGTCTGAAGTGAAACCTGCCAGAAACCTCTCTCGCATGGAAAAGTGAAGTATGTTAAACTGTTTTAAGCTTTATAGAGTGGAAATACCAGCATCACACTTCAAGTCTGAGATGCCTTTTGCTTGCAACTAAAAATTATTTAACTATTTGAAACTATGAAAGCTATAAACCTTTGTTGTTACCTAAGATTCCCCTTGATAATTGAGTGTTAATTTCTCTTTTTTACGGTGTACAGTAAAAGCCCGTGTATCCAGTACCCGTGGGACCTGGCCAATGCTGGTTAAACGGCATGCCGGATATTCAGTTGGAGCAGACGCCAAAAACCCAACACAATTTTTAAAAACTTATTTTAACATGTACCATATTAATAATAGACTATATAATAACAGACAATAACAGACCGTTGTTATTCTAAAAATCACCTTTGCTGGTAGATGCCTGGTTTGAAGCCATGATGCTGGGGTAGAAGTGTGCTGTCTACATGGCAGTCCGACTTTAAGGCTCTACTAGCAGCAAGCCAAAATACCGATGCGAGGGGAAAAAATGGCAGCGCGAGTTTAAGGCTCCACTAGTGGCAGGCCAAAATACCTGTACAGTACTCTTGTGCGACAATCGATTCATTAAATGCGCCACCACGAATGTGCCGGATAACATCCGGTTAGTGTGATGAGGACTTTTTTTTGATGAACGGGTTATACGGAAGTTCCAGTTGATCGAGTCATAGATAAACGGGCTTTTACTGTACTAAGATACTTCAAACTTTGATTGAAATAGTATGAAGGAACAGATGATGAATTTCTACATGTATTCTGGAAATGAGAGCTAAACTGTAATAATAATAGTAATGATCCTTACATTTAATATAGCGGCTTTCACATTGGGATGACATTCCGAAGTGTTTCACACTACATACTGTAAAGTGCATTGTGGATGAATGTGGCAGCCAATTCACGCACTGCACTGTCCTCTAAACATCCATCAAGTGAATGACCAATTTTTATTTGGGGGAGTGTTGGCCAGGGCACTGAGAAAATCTTTTTGAATAGTGTTGTGGGATCTTTAATGTCCACCTGAACAGGCAGATCCTGAAATTTATATGCTTAATTATGCATAATTTATGTTTGAATAACAGGAAGAAGGTCATACAAGTATTTCAATGTTTCAGGTTCTGTTTTTTACTATAACTACATTTAGAGGGTGGATTAAATGAAAGGCATCCTTTTGGTGTTTGTTTTTCCATTCCTAATTTTCTGCAGGTGGAGGATTTCCTACCATGGAAATATTGGCAGATTCCACAGACAACTTTAGAGTGGCAAATTAACATTTTTATTTCTCATCCCAACTGGTTTTATCCTAGCTGCTGTTGAGTGTTCTGTACCTATTAAAGGAGTCAAGAAAGCAGTGCAAAAAATTGAACAGACAGTAATTGCAGCAAGTTTATTTTCTCTATAGAATGGTGACCAAAGGAGCCCCATTCCATTCATGGAAAGGGAGGCTGAAGGATGACAGGCTGGCGTGTGCCTGTCTTTCACGTTTACCAACAAAGTTAAAATTTTCATAATTCTTTCAAATGTACCTTTTTCCCATATTTATTTTAAAAAGTACAACATTTGCCACATAAAGATCCACCATCTTTTCCTCAGCCATTCCACTGAGATGTTACAGGGAGACACTTTATGTTCACATATATGGAGGTTAGTAGTTTAAGTAGCACTTAAACTACTTTAGTAGATGATCTATTGCCCCAGATTTTGGGTGTCCTCTATTGACTAAGCATGCAGTGCCACCGTGGTTTCATTTCAAATTTAAATATCATTGGGAATTTTGGTATTATTTTAGTAATTTTGGTATTATGGTTATAGATATCTATTTATGGTAAACTATGCTTGATTTGATTCTGCCTTGTTTTATTCAATAAAATATTGTGCAGTGAATTCTGCAAAAGACAATTTATTCTTTTCTATCCAACAACAAAATTACATTTGTATAGCACCTTTCATGTCGGGGGACATATTAATTTTGTTCTTGTTCTTGTTTTCGATCTTTGATAGCAAAATTGTAACATTACAATAGTTTATAAGAACATAAGAATAAGGAGCAGGAGTAGGCCATTCGGCCCTTCGAGTCAGCCCCACCATTCAATAAGAATGGCTGATCTTCTAATCTAACTCCACCTACGTAATTGATTCAAAAATAATACTAAATAATACCTGTAAAGTCATCATTTGTAGGCTGGTACACAGAATAATTTCTCTTAATAGCAATGTGGAAACTTAAATCACTGGAGCAAGGTCTAAAGTCAATGTAAACTTAAATTTTGGATAGTATTCTATGAAAATTTACAACTACCGATTTATACTTCTCTCATAAAGTAAACAGAACATTCTGTGAAAGCTGGTCAAGTTTCAAAGAAATACCTTTTGAAATAGACTTCCATTGCTCCTTGTACACTAATTTCAAAATGAGTTTTAATTTAGGTTTAGTAGTTTTCTTGGCTTTTTTCCTCCAGAATTTCTATGAGGCAACTTTATTCACTTAAACTACAGGGCAGCCTTGTGAGGACCTACTCTGGTTGAATGTTGGCTTGCTACCGTGAAACGGGGATACACTGGACAAATGGTGCATCTGGTTTCTGGTGTGACTATTCGGATTTGTGTGTTATAAAAGGATTGACTTGTGGGTGATCAGGCTGCAGATGATTTTTTGGGGGTCAGTCTGACATCCGAAGCGTGTGTAAACCAACCACCATGCTTAAGAGTATCCAAACCATCTGAGAGACTGTACATGCTACAGTAAAAGCCCGTTTATCCATGACTTGATGAACCGGCACTTCCGTATAACCGGCATGCCAAAAAAAAGTCCCCATTCGATAAACCGGAACTTATCCAGAACAATAGCAGTGGAGCATTTGTAAATGCATAAATAATAACATAATAACAGAATATTGTATTGGTACTTATTGTTAAAACTACTCTCTTGCGCTTCTCACCTTTGCTAGTAGATGCTGTGCTTGAAGGCATGATGCTGCGATTGAGGTTTATAATCCAGCGATTATTTTTAAAATGGAGGACGCAAAGCGGGTGAAAAAAACGGAGCGCGACATTAAAGCCATACTAGCGGCAAGCCGATAACACTAGCCGATCATCCAGATTGTCGCGCAGGTACAGTATTTCGGTTTGCCGCTATTAGAGTCTAGCGCTATTGGCTTGCCGCTATTAAAGTCGCGCAACTTTAAAATCATGCTGCCATTTTTTTCACCCACTTGGCGTCCTCCATTTAAAAAAGAATCACTGTACTGTAAACCTCAATCAGTAAAGTTGAGAAGCACAAGAGAGTAGTTTTAACAATAAGTACCAATACAATATTCTGTTATTATCTGTTATTATTTAGTCTGGTGTGTATGGTGTGTGTTAAAGGAACTTGAATTTTTTTGTGGTGGGTTTTTGGCCGCGGGCTGCCCAAATATCCGGCAGGTGTTTTAACCAGCATTGGCCAGGTACCCGCGGGTGCTGGATAAACGGGCTTTTACTGTACTTTCACAGGGAGATTCCTGTGTTTAGAACTCATAACAAGCCCAACTCACATCAGTTAACTACTTCCGTCGTTTCTTCCTTTTCCTCTTTCAAGGCCGGTTTGAAGACTTTCCTCTTCGATCGTGCCTTTTGTTCCACCCCGAACTCTTTTACCTCCCTTTCGTGTTTCACCCCTTCCCAAACACTCCCCTCTCAGCTCGGGTCACACGCCTCCTGTGCAGCGCCTTGGGACGTCCTCCCGACGTGAAAGGCGCTCTATAAATGTAATTTGTTGTTGTTGTTGTTATATGAGACTTAAGGGTAAGTCTTCACAGAGGTTAAAAAATATGTATGCGAATCCTAACAGTGTACCCATAGAATGAATGTTTGTTCAATATTCTGCCTCATAATTGCTGGCTTGATTACAAAAGCATTATTTATATCAACAAAAACTCACTAATTCGTCCAATTAATTAATTGCGGTAGCCCTAAATATCTGATTGTTTTGAATATTTATGTCCTTAATACACACTATCTAACAAAATGCTTTATTTCTTTTGTATTTTTTCCTGTTTTGGACACACAAAGTTCTGCAACAGGCCGTAGACAAAACACCATCATTGTAAAGATTCCTGGCCATGAAGAAAGCCATACTGAGGATGTAGAAAGTGGATCGGAAACAAGTGATACCGTTTCAAACAGTGGTCAATCAGGAAGCCAGAACTTGGCATCCAATGTCACCCTTATCACATTGAACTCTGAAGGTAGGCTTGCCACTGTCTTAAATTATTCCACGAATCTTGCCTCACGCACACAGATGTAAATATCAAACTTTCACTACTGGAAACTCTGATAACTTTTTCAAAAAATGCTGCTAAGGTTTATAGGAAGTGTGGAATTACAAATTCCCATGCCTTTATCGTTGGGTCTGCTGCACGGCCTCAGAATTAAGACTGACCTTATAAACAGGCATACATACGGTCTTAGTCAGTACGTACAGCTGGGCGTAGCTGGACATCTTATATACCGCTTTTAAGCAATTGAACTTGCAGTATGTAGGTCATAAATGTGGTTTAAGGCATTTCTAATTTGTGTGAATTTCCTGTATGCCTGGGCACTATTCCAGATGATTTTTCAAAGCGGCAATGAAAATGTGGAAGGAGAAGACCAGAATAACAATTGAATTTTTTTTTACTTAGAAAAGAAAATATTGTTTTTCAGACTTACTGACCTTCTATACAAATCAATTTTGTTGGTCCTACCAAGGAGCAAATTTGGTCTTCGAGAAACCAGTGCAATTTCTGTGGTACCACCACTTCTTGTGCACAATTTAAACATTATGGTCGATAAATTGAAGTACTGCCCCATTTTCCCATTTTAAGCCATTCTTGTAAAACTGTGTGCCTTGTTTCTATCCTGGTATTCCACACAGGCCTCAATTGAAGCCTGAGGCATAATATGAAATGGAGAGAAAATCGAATCAATTCATTCAGAAATTACAGTGTGCATCAAGTAGCACAATGAAGGCTTTTCTTTTCAAATCCCTAATGGAGTGCTGCTGATTTTGTTTTCACGATGGATTATTAGCAGACAAAAATCTTGAGAAAGACAAAATTGGAAAGTGAATCATCCTGTACTTGTAGACCTCCTACCAATTGTCTCATGGGTCTGATAGACTGAGAATTGGGAACAGCTCCTCTGTCTCAGCTGGGGAATGATGTACAAAATGTGAGGACCTTAAAAGAAGAGAATGTGAGATGAAAAGCAAATGTTATATGATGTAATAGATTTTCCTAATTACAGATTTTTAGAATGTTTAAAAAAAACTGGAAATTTTATCCAACATGAGAATATATATTTGGGAATCTGACAAGGAAACAATTCATTCTTTAAAGTTCTTAACATTTCTACAGTAGCATTTATACATAAGGAGGTTTCTCAATAATAATAAACCTTGCATTTGATATAGTTCTTTTCACGTTTTCTAGACTTCACAAAGTGCTTCACAGAATATAGTGTAAAGTGAATTGACTGTTTATTTGTGGGCGAATCGAGCAGCCAGTAACACACAGTGGAAAGGCTGTGTAAATTTGAATTGTATTCCCTTGAGTTTAGGCAATTGAGGGGTGATTTGGTTGAGGTATTCAGGATGATAAAGGGATTTGATAGGGTAGATTCAGATAAGTTATTTTCTCTGGTGGGGGAATCCAAAACAAGGAGACGTAATCTTAAAAATAGAACCAGGCTATTTAAGAGTGAAATCAGGAAGCATTTTTTCACTCAAAGGGTGATAGAAATCTGGAATTCTGTTCCCTAAAAGTTCATGGATGCTGGATCCATCCACACCTTTAAGAGTGAGGTTGATAGGTTTTTGGTGGTGTGGAAAATTGGGATTGAAACGATTAGTTGAGGTACAGATCAGCCATGATCTAATTAAATGGTGCAACAGGCTCGAAGGGCAGAATGGGCTACTCCTGTTTCTTTGTTACGATTATTTGGACCTTACCCATTTTGAAAGTTACTGGCGCCAAAGTATCAATACAGTACAACAACAACAACAAATTACATTTATAGAGCGCCTTTCACGTCGGGAGGACGTCCCAAGGTACTGTCCCAAGTACAGGTAAGCCTCTATTTAGGACTCTTCTATTTAGGATGTTTCGATTGAAGGAAGATAATTTTTTAACACCTTTTGATTGATATAGGACACTTGGATTTGTTTTAACGAACAACATTTTTGTTTGCGCATGCACAGTACATATTTTGAATATCGCGGTCGCATTTCGCGTGTCCTTTTTGTCTCGCACCTGATATCCAACCATTTGAACTGGCCAATAGCATGTCGCTACATCATTGTTTAAAAGCCATCTGATTTTGAAGCGACATCACGCCACGTCAGTATTACAGTAATTTCCGAACATTGCTTGAGCAACTTCGAGTGATTTACAGCCTCTACCACGTTTATAGCAAGTTTATAGTAAGTGAAATGAGCAGCGGTAATACCACTAGCGTCCAGAAACCCCGCAAAGTCATCACTTTAAATACCAAATTGGAGGTGATAAAGCGCATCAATTCTTGTGAAAAAGATATGGATGTCGGGAGGGTTTTAGCTAGCTAGATCGACGGTGGCTACTGTAAAGCAGAATAAGGACAATATACTAGAAAGTTCAAGGTGTGTTACAGCTACAGGTGCAAACAGATTAGCAATACAGGAGTGATGTAATGGAAAACATGGAAAGAATGCTGAGTGTCTGGATTGAGGATCAGAACCAGCGTAATATATCACTGAACACTCTGGTTATCCAAAAAAAGGCAAACTCATTGTTTAGGGAGTTAAGTGATCAGGAAGGAGAAGGCTCAATGACACCATCTTTCAGTGCTAGCTTTGGGTGGTTTCAAAGGTTTAAAAGACGCTATGGGCTCCACAACATCAAGATGAGTGGGAAAGCTGCAAGTGTCACTGCCACTGTCACACTACCAGTATTAAAGTTTGCCAGTAGTGTACTGTATTAAGGTTTTCCATTATTAAGTACTTCAGGTTGGCAGAAGGACCTGCAGATGTTTGGATGGAGATAATTTAGATTTATTATGTTGTTATTCATTATAACTCTAATGAATTAAAATTAAGCTGCTTTCTGTAGTTTTACCATCAGAGGGAGCACCATGTCTGTGAAAGCAGTCATTTCACCATTTCACCAGTATTGAAAGTTCAAGGGGGGGAAAAAAACATCTTTTGGCAGAGGTTGCACAGCTAGAATGGTGGAAAGGTGGGGACTTTGTTTACGGGGAATAATTATTGGAATATAAATTCTATTTATTTTAAGATTTTACATAGTGTTCCTTTGTATAGATTTCTGAACAACCTGTAGCAATTAAGTACTTCCTAAAACCAGCACTGAAATGCTAAACTTCATGAGGGCGATAATGGCAGCTGCTTGAGTATCCTCAAGAAGAACAACGGCAGAGGCAGAAATCTTTGACTAGCTTTGGGTTGGGCTATTGAGCAGTGAGGGATGAAAGTGACACGATTCATCCCTGTGGATCAGTTGTTAAGCATTAACTGCAATTTTTAACGATCAGAATTATTACAGTAAACTCAGCGGGACCATAATATTTAATATGACTTACGTGAAGTACGAGTTATGGCAAACTCACAAACGTTCTATCTGCCAACTTAATACGATTTAGCAAAGTAAATTTGTCTTTTGTGACATGGTGATGGGTTAAGACCGAGTATCCCTGCTTATTTCAAACACTGCACTAAATGCAGTACTTTTATCAGTGCAGCCGGTAAATACACATGCTCTATTTCATCAATGCTGCCAATTATACAAGTTATAACGAGATAACTTGTGCAAGTTTACATGCAGAATGAACTGACAGTATTCCTCCTGAGATAACAAGCAGGTGTTATGTGGGGGGCAGTCCAAAATGACAAATCATTTACTATTTGTTCACTCTTGTGTGCACAATATCCTGAGCTCTACTTTTCCCAGCGGCACACTTGAGATCAGGAAATGCTTGAGTGGATTCATGCACATGAACCTATATCCTACCACGCTGTGAGGTCCATCATGCACTGATCACTAACATTAGTTATGTTTTCATATTGTTTCAAAATAATTGCTTTATAAGAACTGCTGCAAAGAGGCCAGAAAACAAGAGATCAGCTGTTGAAACAATAGAGTGAATGTGTTCCAGTGAATCTCTAGAGAGAAAATAAACTTCCTGGCCTTTCTGTCAATGTTGAGTTTATTTTACGATTAATAACTGCCATCTTCTCTCTTTTCACTGTCTCTGTCTACACAATTTAAACCTTGTCCTATCAGTCAGCATGAAATGGGGAAGTTAGGAAGATTTTTATTTCCCAGATGGTTATCAAAATATGGAATAATTTGCCAGGGGTGGTTGTTTACAAAGAATATACAGCACAGAAACAGGCCACTTGGCTCAGCCAGTCCATGCTGGTACTTATACGCTACATGAGTCTCCACCCAATCCTTCTCTAATACCTTCTATTTCATTCTCTCTCATGGGAAGGCAAGCTTCCTCTTGAAAGCGTTGAAACAATCTGATTCAACCATCGCTTCAGGCATTGATTTCCACAATCTCACTGCCTTCTGCAGGAGGTAGTTCTTTCTAAGTAAAGTTGATTGGGGACCTTTCCAAAGAATTTAGATGAGAATATGAAGAGGAAGAGTTATGGGGGTTACAGGGAATTTGGATGGCTTCATTGGAGGAATAAACATTACCACTAACATAATGGATTTAATAAATTTGAACAACAACTTGCATTTATAGTGCCCTTCACACTGGATAGCGTGTTAGATTGCTGAAAATAACTTATGTTTTTATTTTGTAATATTCCATAATTCTAAATAATTATTATCAAGCCTAGTTACTTCTCCTCAAATTAAATACCATTTGCACAATAACCAAGGAACAGAATGTGAAATTACTCTGAAGGATTGCTGAGTTAGGACAACAGGAAAAACCCACTTCATCTTTTTGAATTATGTCATGCAATCTCACTTCTATCTGAAAACAGGTAGTCGGTCCTTGGTTTAACCTAGAATATCAAGAGTGAAGTCCTACCAACTAAGCCAAACAAACACCAATAGGTTCTAGATTTGTGTAATAAGGTACTATGGAAAACCATTGAAATGAATAGTAAGAATGGGTTCAAGAGTATTTGGGAGAGAGTAAAATGGGGGGATTTCTGAGAAGGTGAAATTGCAAATCAAAAAGGGTTTTTTCTGTCACCACACATTCTTTACTTAATATGTAAGCAACTTGAAATTTTCAGTTACAATGATGCACAAACCATACAAACTAGGACACGAGAGCATAAGACTTAACAGAATGTTCAGCTACAGCTAAATGTTCTTTTTACACATTTACATACCCAGATGATTTGCTCTACAAATCTAATTAACTTTCATTCAGTGTAGAAACCGTATATAGCTAAATGTTACCAATGCCAGCCGAGAATTTGTAGAAACTAATTCTAGAAAATATTGTTTTATTACTACAGAGTTCAGAAAATACATCTCTGGCCTATCCATGTGAATCCATTTGCCAAAACTGTTTAGATGTAGTTTTTCCCTCAGTCTTTTACATTCACATTATTATAAGTACATTACAAGAAAATGTATATATTCCACTCCGCTGTCCCCAAATGTTAAAATTTTAATATTTCATGCCTAAATACTTTTTGGCTTCTTTTCATTACCACTTGAGTTTTGCTAGTTTGAGGTATTCATTGAGGTATGAGCATTTTGTGTATTCCTTCCCTATTCTGATAGAATAGAATGAGGGACGTCCTCTCGACGTGAAAGGCACTGTTTAAATGTAAGTTTTGATTGATTGATTGATTGACATTTCTTAGTGGAGTAATGTCTTGTTATGAATGGAAACAGTAGTTTATAGGTAGAATTCCCAATTTAAAGTGTAGCAAGACAAATCTTGATTTGATATTACCTGTTCTTAGAATACTACAACATGGAAAAGGGTAATTTGACTCAACTAGTATGTGCTTATGTTTTCAAAATGTGAAATTTTGGAATTGGGTGATATTGATTCTCTAATATTTTCACACTCTTATTTCAATAATGTATTTATTTCTAGAGGATTATCCAAATGGAACATGGCTTGGTGATGAGAATAATGCGGAAATGCGAGTGCGGAGTCCTATCACTGCTGCTGACATGCTACATGTTGCTACAGTTTGCAGAACAGCTGAGAAAATGGCACTAACATTGCTGGACTACCTCTTCCATCGTGAGATACAAGCTGTATCCAATCTCTCAGGTCAAGGAAAGCATGGCAAAAAACAGCTGGATCCTTTAATGATCTATGGGATTAGATGTGAGTGCTGCACTATACTTTTTTGTTTTTTTCCTGTGAAGTCATTAAATTCGCCCACCCGCTTAACGCAATTTTCGCTTAACAAGGAGTTTTGAAGTCCCTAACCCCTTTGTTAAGTGGGGGTTACCTGTATTGATAAATGAGCACATTTTAAAGTTTATTTGACATCAGCCGGTTTGAAAACAATCTTCAGTGAACTTGTTTAATCATTTATCTCAATATTGGTCAATATTGTTTTCTAAAACCAGTAATTATGTTTCTTAAAAAAAAGTGTTTGCATGGTAAGTATATTCAGTAAAATGTTTTAATTTGAAAATGAGCCAGATACCACATAAAGTTTCTATATAACCAAACTGCTTGGAGGAATTAAAGCTTTAATAAATATTATGGAAATAAAGACTGGCTTTTTGTAGTAAATCTGCGCTGACTAGAAATTTAGTTGCACCAAAACCTGAATATGAGTACTGTATCATGATTTGATATCAGGGCTGTGTGAATGGCACCAACTGAAATTGTGGTTATGGCACAGTTACTGATAGAGTCGCGGCTCATCTTTCTGGCCAAAACAAATAACAGAAATATTTTGTGAAGTGCTGCTAAACCCTCAATAGGACAGATTATAAAAACGAATTCATACTTTTTTTTTCTGGAGTTTTAAAAAATAATATAGAAAGGTACTTGCATTCACACTGTTCAATTTTACCACTAAACTGATATAGGGCATAAAATAAGAACCATTTTATCCCTATTGAAGTAGATAAGAAGTTAAAATATTGCGAAGAAGAAGTCGAGAAGAAATTTGGCAAAGAAAAGAGAAAAAAGATGGAAACATTTTGTGCATTAATCAAGCAGTGCCTTAAATTTGTGTGATGTTATAGGAAGTCAGTGAAGAAAAACTTTATTAAATGTGAGATTGCTATGAAGCAACATTCATAGAATTTAAAGCATAATCGTGAAATACAAAGTGATTGTATTTCTTTTAATGTATTATCTTCTCTTGTAGGTCACCTCTTCCATAACTTTGGAATCACAGAATCAGACTGGTATCGAATTAAACAGAGCATAGACTCCAAATGTCGAACAGCATGGCGCAGAAAGCAGCGAGGACAGAGTTTGGCAGTGAAGGGTTTTGCCAGAAGGACGCCTTCTTCTTCAGTTATGAGTGGAACAGGTACAAAACCAAGTATGAATGTTAGTAAAGTAAGACAGTTTACTCTAGTCTTTTTGGAATTTATGAAGGGAACATTTCAATTGAGATTCAGTATCGAAATAGTCATTGATTCATTAATAATAATCCTTGCTTTTAATATAGTGCTTCATCGTGGTGAAATGTCTCCAAGCAGTTCACAGAGTTTTTCTGTAAAGTGTTGCTGGCCAAAAGCAAACTGAAGGTTGTGTATTTGGATGTTACATGTAGATCAAGGGTGGTCCACATGGTAATAAGCAGCATTAAATGGACAGTTTTCATAATGACCTTCTTCATTGGCTTTGCTGATTAAATACATGTCCAGACCCACTCGGGAATTTTTCAACTCTCTGCCTTGACATAAAACCAATATTTCTCTCTCCCTGTGGAATCGAAGATTTATTCAATTGTTTTGAGAACAACTGAAATGAATTGACTTTCACTATGCCTGATGATAGTCTGTTCACTCTGTTATTTAATCTTTTTCTATTGAATTGCCATATGTTTGTAGATCCCTGAAAGATATCCTTCTTGCTAGTATTTCTGCAAAACCTTATGTCATTCAAAAAAAAAAATTGGGGGGAGGTGGTCCGGCATTGGGGTGGGATTTTGACCTTCAAAGAATCAATATGGATACATTAAACCAAATATACATAAAATGTTCCTGTAGATAATTGTGCTACAGTACTTGTATTCTTTCAGCAATGGTATATTGTAATCTGTTTTGGCAAACTGCAGTTAAATATGTCTTTCACTTCTAGACCAATTGTAATCCAAATACATAAACATGTTTATGCAGAAAGCTATTGTAGTGTTATCTCAACATATAGATAAAATAATATCTTTTGATATCGTGTGTGGATGAATGGTGCTAAATGTATACCTCCAGAGCATAGGACGCGCTCACAGTGTCAATAGTGAGGTGTACTGGATGAATATTGAATCTAATATTCCTATAATATTATCTATAGTAGGATAATTTCACAAATTTGCATGTATTGGCTGTTGTAATGTCAATGATGGTGGTACATTTGCAGTCCACTGGTTGGTCAAACTAGTTACATATGGTTGTCTTAGAGATGTTTTGTTCCGCAGATGTTTTGTTAAAAAATCATGATGACTTATTTGATTGAAGCATGCTGTTTGAAGATGAGTGAAAAGAACCATCTTCCACTTCTAGCACAATTTGTGGATCATGGAGATTGATCTCCGGTCTGAAATGAGCTATATGTTTCTTTGCCTCCCCCTTATTGCCTAATTGTTTCAGATATGAGCTGCAGGTGAAAACTCAAATACTCCTGCTTAGTCAAATACAGTAAAAGCTTGGTTATCTGGCACCCAACCAACCGGAACGCTCAAACAATTGGTATCTCCCAATTCAATTCACCATTCCAGCAACTGGAGTCATACTCATACCGGAGCCATCCGGCACACTCTTGGTATGCTCACTTTGCGCATGCATGCGCACTTATTAAACTTACCGAACGCGATTTTACTGAGTGTGCTGGAATGCTTTATTGGTAAGTATCCATACTTTATTTTTATGTTATTATTTAGTATATTATTAATATGGTATGTTTCAAAATAAGTAGATTTTTTGTGTAGGATTTTCGGCAACTTGCCGCTCGAATATTCTGCATATTTGATTTACCGGCACCAGTCAGGTCACGAGGTGCCAGATAACAAAGCTTTTACTGTAATTTGTAATTTCCTATTAGGCCTTGGAAGCTTGTTATGTTTTTATTAATTCCTCATCTTCTATTTCAATGGTTAAGATAGAAATGGGTCCAACTACATAAAATTTAAATATTTCCTAAACTGACCAAGTGAAATTTACACTTTTGAGATTGACATTTTACTAGAGTTAACTACCTCTGAGTTATAATATTATACATGTTATTGAACGTCATCCCACACTCCCTTCTCCCCACTCCCTTCTCCCCACTCCCTTGCCTCCTTCAAGGCATGCCTCAAAAAAATCCCCTTTGACCGTGTCTTCGGTCATCTCGGCCATCCTCTCTGCCCTCAACCCTCCCTGATCCCAACCTCTTAATGACCCTGACTGTTCAGCACTTTCGGACATCCTACCAATGAAACCCCCTTTACAAATGTAATTTTGTGTTGTATTGTATTAACGGTACAATTTTGTGTTGTATTGTATTAGAGGAAACATACTTATTCTTATTATGATATACGAACTATATTTTCTCGGTTAGTGTAGATAGGTTTTTTTAGCTATGGTTTTAATTATTCACTAATTAATTCCCATATCATAATTCCTATTCATTCTTGTACTGTATATAGTTTTAAAACAAATAATGTTTTGTTTTACCACCAACCGCTTGTCCTCTAGCCCTCGCACCTGCAGGAGGAACTTTGGTGTCTTGTTCGACCCTCAACTGTCCTTTTCCACAACCATGCTATGACAAGGTCTGCCTTCCCCCACCTCCACAACATTGGCTGCCACTGCCTCAACACCTTACTCTTTAACCATACCTTCAATTATCTTCCAACCCCATCCTCACTGCCCTCCAGCTTGTGTGGAAACCCTTGATTGTCCAATTCCTTTGGGACGTCCTTTTGACGTGAAATGCACAATATAAATGGAATTTGTTGTTGTTGTTGTTGTTTAGATCAGTTAAATATTTTCTCAGCCTATTGGTCCAGATTTCTAACATTATTGTACTTCTTACATGATCTACTTGAAAAAAATAATGTGTAGCTAAGTGAATCATGCCTTGTAATTTTTGAGGAAATGATTCAGTTGTGAATTTACCAGATGGTGAAGATTTTTTTAAAAAAGAAACTGCATAGCTGCAGTTTATAAAAACACAATTACTAGGATTCACTGAGGGAGTTATTCACTTTCTAACACCTTATATTTATGTCTGAATTTTTCCGATTCAAATATAAACTGCTGTTTTGTGTGTTAGAACTTCGGAAATGTTTTAGACACTATAGTCTATAATAAATGAAATTGTGTGTTCCAGCCATATAGTTCTGTTTCCAGACACTTTGTGTTTCCTTTTATAAATAGCACTGAGAGACTGCATCACTAGCCATAGTCTCCTCACTTTCCTTATTGTATCTCAGAGCCATATTTACTTCTAATTCAAACACTGAGCAGCAGAGAAATAAGACTAATGAACAATATTGGATGTATGACATGCAAATCATAGTTATATATGTTCAGACTCACTTAGTGTTTGTTTCCATAAACCATTAAGTACTATTTTTGATATCTTGTTCATATCATTGAGGACCAATTTATTTTATACAGACCAAAACAGTTTAATGTCTTTATTAAGTGTGGACTTAGCACTGCCAAAGACTGCTGTAACCTTTGATTTCATGGTGTAAAAATTTTCATTGTGCTTTAAAGAATAAATGGAACAAGTAATAATAATAATACCAGATGTTTTCTCAAAGTTTAAAGAAATTTGCTAGAAGAAAGAGTTGACTTAAGTGAGACAGCTTAAAAGTTTGATGCCCAACAACAAATTGCATTTACTGTACAGTAAGTGCGGAGGACATCCCAAGATGCTGAACAGTCCAGGGTTTGCACCTGAGCCTAGGGATTAGACTCAGGAGGAGGGAACGGAGAATAAACATGTGATGCTTCTGGAATCAGTTATTATTTCAAGGAATCATCACTGGCAATAAACATAAAATCATCAAATTTAGTCTTCACATGCCTTACAATTACAGAAAGATGAATCTTACTGTACTGGATAGTTGAGTGTGGGGTGGAGACGTTATTATCCTGCATCTTTACATTTTGTGGCAAAAATCAGTAATACACTCACTCACAAGCTCCACTTCTCAATAAAAGAAGTTCTTCTTTTGAAAATGTGTATGCCAAGAACAATCCAAATTACTTTTTTTGTATACATTAGAAACAATATGATTGTTGAAGCATTTAGAATTTTAAACAAATATACAAGTACTGTACTGTATTACCACTGAATGGTGCAGTGCACTTTAATTTAGGAACCTGGTTTTCCATGCAGACCACACTTGTGGAATATAAGTCAAAATGTGGTTTACATGAATTGAGTTTATGTAATTGAATTGGTTGTGATGAATTAAACATCCAGTGCAATGCATAAAAACATCCATAATTTTTCACTGTCAAAGAGATCATAAGGATGCCTGTGTTTTTTTTAAAAAGAAACATTGATACTAATGCAGTAAGGGTGTTCCACTAAATTTGGATTATGGTATTTTTGCTGGGATAGAGCATGATTGTAGATTCAAAAGTAATTTGTGCATTGGGGAAAAAATATGTTGGTGACTAAATGTACTACAGTAGTAAATAGGTCTATTCAATTGTACACAAACCTAAAATGACTGTTGATAAACAAATAATCCTCTTGTTTTTCTTGTGGTGCAATTCTTCAATCAATACCTGTAACTAAAATGGATGAGTATGTGTGAAGCAGAAATATTAAAGCAAATGGTAAGGATGCAGGAATTCTAGCTCAGTGGTTAGAGCACTCGTCTTGCAAGCAAGAGACATGGGTTCAATTCCAGGTAGGGTGAAACCATGGGCAAGTTTGCTTACTCCACACACCTAATAATAATCCCTTGAAAAAATAATAATAAATTTGGTAATTTCAACCCATGACTGTTTGTGGGATACTGCTGTACGCAATTGGCTGCTGCATTTCTCCCACATATATAGTACAATCAATTCACTTTACAGTATATTCTGTGACGCGCTTTGAGACGCCTAGAAGACGTGAAAAGCGCTAAATCAAAATGCAAGGATTGTTATAGTCCAGTGGTAGAGTGGTTTATGCAAATGGCCTCTTATTCCTGAAATCCTCTGCGTTGGAGGTCTCAATCTTCACTTGGCAGAGAAAATCAGATGTATTCTCCTCTACTAGACCACAAGGGATTGCATACCAAATTGAGAAAATATAGATTTTGTTTCTCCCTTCGGGCACTTGACATAAACTTGAAATGGTAGATTGGGCAAGTTATGAATACTTGAGAAATAACTACAAATTTACAATTTTGTTTACTTGGAAAATGATTTTACATCTCAGTACTGATTTCTGCAGCTCTTTGAGATCCAAACAACTGGCTCGTTACTGAACAAAGAATTTTCAAATCATTTGTATACTAAAAGGGGATCTAGAAATGATGTGGTCTCAACATTAATGGATTACCTATAAGATTCAAAGCCTGACTAACTATTTATTTATTGAATCCAATCCAATCATTACAGTGATTGAATGTTGATTTAGCAGTGAAAAACAAGATGTTAATTTTATCAAAGAACAGCATTAAACCAATCCACATACTTGTAGATTAGTTTACTTTCTACCACAAATGTGTACTGTATGAAGCCAGAATGGGAAAATGCTGTGTACTGAAACCCTTCCCAAGAGAGTTGCCAAGTCACTGCATTTTTTGTTCAAGGCAATATGATCTTTACAACTGTTGCCAAGCTTTGATGAAGTGCTGAGGTCTACTTCTACTCGGATCAGAAACATACAGTTTTTTTCTTTTTCGTATCATTTTGATCAATCTATTAAGAAACAGTATTCTTTTGTATTGTTCTTAATAGTCTGCTTTTGTACACCAAATTTCTCATTCTTTCTATCTGGCCTTCTTCACATAATTCAGAAGAATATCTGGGTTGTTAAAAGAGAAATTTTAGCTGTTGGAGTAGTTCCCAAACACATCCAAAATATGTTTTTTTTTAAAAAAGTTTGTAATAAAAATAATAATAATACTTTCATTTGATATAGTGCTTTTCATGTCTTCTAGACGTTTCAAAGCACTTCACAGTATATACAGTAAAAGCCCATTTATCTGGCACCTGATGAACTGTAACTTTTGTTTAACTGGCATTGCAAAAAAAAAGTTTGCATTTGATTAACCGGAATTTATCTGGAAAATGCATTGAATTATTTTTTGGGGGGATTCTTTTTTTCATTTTTGGCCGAATATCCGGCACTTGCTTTAACCGGCATTGGCCAGGTCCTGAGGGTGCCGGATAAACGGACTTTTACTGTACTGTAAAATGAATTGACTTTAGATTTGTGGGAGGCAGCCAATTGCGCACATCAATGTCCCACAAACAGTCGTAGTTTGAAATGACCAATTTATTATTGTTGTTTTTCTTGAGGGATTATTATCAGGCGTGTGGAGTAAGTAAACTTGCCTATTGTTTCGTCCTGCGGGAAAACAAAGTCAGATTTCTCATTTGCGAGATGAGTGCTCTAACCACTGGGAGTGTTGTAACATTCTGTGTTGTGACGCAGGTTCATGATCAGAGTGTCATCACGTTCAACCACATCTACAACATAGATATTATAGTAAAACTATATAAATTGTGGAATCATATAATATTGCAGCACAGAAGGAGGCCATCCGGACCATAGTGCCTATGCTGGCTCTTTGGAAGAGCTACCAACAAATCCCCCACCTCCACCATCCCGATTTCTCTCCAAGTCATCATAATTGCCTAAGTTGTACATCTACCCGAGTTTCGTTGGAAGAGTGGCTCAGTGGAGCACTTGCCTGGCAAGCAAGGGACCTGGGATCAGTTCCTGGCACGGCGAAACCCTGGGCATGTTTCCTCACTCCACATGCATGCCTGATAATAATCCCTCAAGAAAAAAACCCATTAATAATTTAGGCACTTAATTCACGACTGTTTGTGGCATACTGCTGTGTGCAACTGGCTGCTGTGTTTTTTGCTCACAAATATACAACCAATTCACCTTACCGTGTCTTCTGTGAAGTGCTTTGAGACATCTAGAAGACGTGAAAATCGCAATATCAAATGCAAGGATTATTATTATAGGACTCCACAAATTGCACTAACATTAATTGAGGGAGAGAGAATCAAGGCAGAGCAAATCACATTTTTCAATGGATAAAATTGGAGCAGAGCAAAGTAAATTTCAGACAGGGTCAGAGGAGGGCAAAAGGAGAGCATCAGCACAGAACAACAGTTGAAGTTGCAGAGGTTTCAAGAAAGAACCAAATAAGGAAATATATTCACAAGAGCTGCAAATGAATACAATAATTTCCAACAAAAACTCATAAACTCATTGCATGTCCTTGTTTTTCATATGTTGAACACTCCTCTTTGGAGCTACAGTTCTTTACCACATAGATAACCTCATCCAGTATTTTGTGTTTTGTCAACCTATGAAGAATGTTCAGTTATTTGTTCTTACAAGGTACCACTCAGGCCTTAACTTAGACCTTTATGGCCTGGAATCATTTATATTAGTCTTCTTTGAACTCTTTCCAACACATCTGTGGCTTTTATGATGTAGGGTAATTAAAACAGCACACCATATTCCAGAAGTGATCTCACCAGTGATTGATTGAATTTCAGAATAGCTGTGTTTGATATACAATCCAATATTCTTCTCCAGATGCATCCCACTTCTTGATCTGCCTTGTTGGCAATTGCCTCAATGCTTTTGGGAATTGAGAATGATCCTACCCAAAATGTTTTCTATTTTTGTATCTATAGTACTTCATATTGTACATACAGTATATGCATTATGGTATATTTTTTATATTAGAAATCCATTTGCTGGATTAGGCCATCTGGCCAAATCCCTCAGAATATTATCAGTACTTAATATCTCCAGGTTTGTTGCAGAAACCTAACAGCTGCCACAGCTTCACCAGCATTGTGTATCAACCCGTAATATTTGCATAGAATACCAGTGATCAAGTGATTTCATCTCACTGTTGCATTTTCTTGGAATTTGGCCTATTATGCACAAAGTAAGGCGTTACTGTGTCAAATACAGTTGTTTCCAGCCACAATTGACAGAAATTAATTAATTTTTTTTAATTGAAGTTCATGTTTCATGAATTGGATGTCTCTGATGTGGTATTGAAATATCTCTTTACTAAATGGCAAGTTCAATGGGAAGAGGAAGGTAATGGTTAATCACTAGCAATGCCCTAATTTTCTGATGAGATGCATTGTTTGCTTTTGCTACTTTACAAGCCCCACTAGGGAGAAAAAAACATGTTCATGATTATTATTTAAAGAAAATATGTAACAATAACTTGCATATTCAAGGATTTTTTTTCACAAAACATTAATTCAAATATCATTCAAATGTCAATTAACTAGCTTTATTCAACTTTTCATGGAATACCACAAATACAAGTCATTTTACAAGGGCAGGAAAAGTGAATCTTACCAGATTATGTACTTTCCCACAGAAGATAGCAGTCTCCCAGTAAATCTGGGATAGGTCTAGTCTAGATGAACTAAATTCTAACAAATCCAAAGGGAAGAAACTGATTAAGACTATGTTAATTCTGCTTGTGAAACACTTGGAGGTTACCTATGATGTATTGAAATAGCTCTTAATTAAATAGCAAGTTCAACAGGAAAAGGAAAATAATGGTCAAGTGACAAGGCTGAGGTTTGGCATGGAAAATTTACTTGTTGGAAGACTTGTAAAGCAATGTCAGTTACTGGAAGTGTTCACATGTTTAATGTTCTACTCGTAGCTTGCTGAATAAACAGCCACTCAATATGGTTAGCAGGACAGCCAGATACTTCGTTCTGAATGAAGACTCATTTTAAGTACAGATGTATGTGTGGGGGCATTAATGAGTTTGTCATCAGTTTTTTAGAAAGAAAAATAATGCTCATTACATGATTGTGCTTGAAAATTTCCCATACAATTTTATAATAATAATAATCCTTGAATTTGGCTTTCACTTCACGAGGCTGCCCCAAATTACTCCACAGAATCTATTGATTGTATTTGTCGGTAACTTCTTTATATGTTGTTTGACAGCCATTTTGCACACATCAAGGTCACCACTCACAAGATGAATATTGGCCAAGGGAAATATTTTTTTGAATAAGATCATCAACGTCCACCTGAACAGGCAGACAGGACCTTGGTTTGACTATTATCCACAGGATACTTAAATCAAATGGTGGCCAGATACCTTTGACAATACATCCTCCTCCATTACTGCTTTTCAGAATCTGGTTATGTCTAGTTAAGAAGTTCCTATATAATTTTGAACCCTTTTCTAGAATAAAAAAGAATAAAGTGGGTATTAAAAAGTAAAACAATACCTGAGATTACTGTTGTAATAACTGAAGATAAACATTTTCTCTTGTAAAAACGAATGTACGTTTTGATTAAATAATGGAAGTCCATCTGAGTATTGTTACATTTGAGGCTAATATAGTAGGGAAAATAACAACAACAAAATTGCACTTGTATAGAAACGTTCATTCCATTGTCCATTTGAAACATCAGGCTTTTCTACAAAGCCATTGCTTCAATATTGCTTAATGTTTGCCCTTTTTACCCATTTGAATTTAGTGCCACCATTGAATGCCTGTAAAATCTTTTGGAGAAATAGATGCAAATTATTTAAGGATATAACAATAATAATTCTTGCATTTGATATAGAGGCTTGCATCCTTGAGATGTCTCAAAGCGCTTCACAGAATATAGTGTAAAGTGAATTGAAAATTTGGCAAAACGCTGCAGCCAGGTGTAACAGCAGTGTCCCACAAACGGTTGTGGATTGAGTGACCATTTGATTTTTTTTGATGGGTGAAAGTAAACTTAATAAACCAATAGTAAAGTTTGCCAAATCATTTTTAATTCTAGTCTTTTCAGTGATTTTGTTTTACTGACTATTTATATTCTTATCAGATGTTCACATTGAGAGCTGTTGAATTGGAGATATTTTCTGCAACAACAACAAAATTACACTTGTATAATGCCTTTCACACCAGGGGGATGTCACAAGGCACTGGAGCAAATGATAGAGAATTTACATATATAACAGGGGGTTTGAAGTTTTAGACTGACCACAAAACCTTTCATTTCATGAAATGCTAAACTCTTGCCATGTATGCAAATGCACTTTTGATTCACTCTGCAATCTCTGATTTTGTTGATTTTGATTGCATTATAATGGGAAGTTATTGAGAAAAAGCCAGACACCTTCACACTGGGGATCAGAAAGTTAGAAGATGGATTGTTTAAGGTAATTGCCAAGTGCCTGCAAGAACCTGGCTCAGATTGGCTTTGGCAGAGGTCTGGGAGGACCTATCTTCTTTGGTGCAGTTGATTCATAGTTCGGGGAAGTAGGGTATAAAGTTCAAGGATTTGCTGCTTTCACAATAATTAAAGACGAGCCAAAAAAACAGTGTATGAAAAGAATAGATGATGTGATGTAATGACATCAAAAACTTTTGATTTAATATCCTATAACTGTTAAAAACGTTGGTTACATGCAGTTTTTCTTTTGTTTGTTTTGTAGAAGGGGGAATTGAGGGATCAATGTCACCTGACGATTTACAGCAGAGCCAGTCTCAGACGCTACATTATGCATTGGCAAATGCTCAGCAGGTTCATATCCATCGCATTGGGGAAGATGGACAAGTCCAACAAGTAGTAAGTATTTTGAAAATGTTGACAAATTAGAAGTAAAGATTGTGTTTGCCATTGAGTACACAATGTTCCAAAATCTGTGCCGACTAGCATTATTTTGTATTAGATAACTGAAAATACTAAAAGTTTTATGTTGTTTGTAGGATATAATTTAGAATCCTGTCCATGACTGGAAAGGTTTGCTCCATTGTAGTGAGTAGTTCTGACTTGGATTATAGAACCATAGAAATTTACAGCACAGAAGGAGACCATTGAGCATGTTTTCAGATCAAGGTGTTTCTCCAATCTCACCCTATCTTAACCCATACTTCTTCAAGCCTCTGCCTTGCATGTATATAGTTGATTAAGTGCTAATTATTTTTGTTATGTAAACTTGGTATTTTAGAAGAGTGTTATTTTACATTTATTATTTTAGATTTGACTTTTTTTTAAAAAGAGTTTGCAATTGTTTTGTTGTGTAATATCTTTCTCTTTCTTCCTTGTTTTTCTACCTACTGGCTGTACAGGGACACCTGCATATTGCTCAGGTACCACAGGGAGAACAGGTACAAATTACGCAGGATAGTGAAGTGAGTTCGATTTTATTCTCTATGTTCAGATTTCTAGTTAGCCACAGTTTTCCACTGATTCAAATATTTATTTCACTATATGTGCAATCATCATTTTAGGAACCCTATAGGCACTCTTGGTGGACATGTTGTCTTGTTTTAAGGATAGAAATTTGAATCATGATACAGTACATTGTTAAAATGACACATTGACAGGAGCTGTTTTTCAAGATCCTATATAATATATTTTGGTTTGCACCGAGATTGCATATAAATAAATGTGGCTAAAATATTGACATTATGATAGCTTAAGTGATAGTGACAAATTAAGCCAGGGTTACGTTATCAGGCATTTCCTATGTTATGTATATACTGTATTATGACTTTTTTAAAACTATTTACGTGGCTTCCAACTATTAAACAACTAGTTTGAACACCTAGCAACTTAGCGGCTCACCATTACTAATAGTGTATTTGTCAGACAATAGGCATTGATTCAATTTGAGCAAAATTTTGCTGCAGTTTTAATTTTTATGGTTAAAATTTCTGATAATGACTGCATTATTTTGTGTAGAGTGGGTCCTTTACCAAGAAACGGAGTAGTCTGGGATTAGATTGAGAGATGCGCCCTGATCAAAAGGGCTGATTGTCAGTCAGAACTTATCAATTAGTGAATGTTTTTATTCCAAATATTGTCTCCAATTTAAAATTGGATACTTGTGACTGCATTTTTTTTAAAGTAGGTCAGTAAAAGTGAAATGTATAAAAGTATTCTGATAATTTGTGTTAATATAATTTTTTTAATGAGGTCTATGAGTACCTATTTATTGCTCTTGTCCAACATTACTCAAGACTGATGAGAACTATTGAATCCAAGCTACACTAAAAACTCTTGTGCTGCAAAAATGAACTTCTGTTAAATTTCAGATTGATTCAATGTTGGAGTCATTTACAAAGGTACTATTGAATTATATTTGTCACTGCTTGGTTGGAGTACAGAGCAGTTTTTTGAGGCTAGTACAGCTTGGCTATATATATATATATATGACTGATGTGAACCTGAAAGCATTGGCGCTAAATTAATTTACATTATTATGATATATTTTCCCAAATCATTGCAAGAGGATTTCTGACAATGCTTAGAATTCAGAGATGGGGACTTCATCAATAGATTTTTTTTTAACTGTGACTGCTGCAGGCCAATATATCATTACTGAATACTTGTATTTATCTTCCACTGTGTAAGATATCATGTGAATAATCTCCATGATGCACAAGTCCAATTACTTTACCTTTACAATCTTTCCTTTATTTCCTCTTCCAAGCTCAGTTTACTGATTTTGTGACATAACTGAGCACACAATTAAGCATTCACATTTATTTTTGTTCGGCAACTTTCTGGTTGAGGTTTGCATAGATGGATTTGTCAAACCTGGAACATATAATTGGTAAATCACCTGTTGTTTTTTCACTGGATCATAAAGGAGGCTTTAATAGTTTTCCCAAATCGTACTGGCATAAACATATTTAAATATGTAAATATTTACACAATATATAGAAATACTTCAATAAATAATATTATTTTGTTCATGTTTTGTACACAGGGTAATCTTCAGATACACCAAGTCCATGTTAGTCAGGATGGCCAGGTAAATCATTTTCAAATTTGTTTATTTACTGGAGAATTATTTTGTTGATGTGATGCTTCTTTTTAAAACATGAAAAATATATAGTATATGATTTAGTGTGTTATAATTTTATTATATGTTCAAAGCATCAAACATTTCACAGCATTTGCTATAGACTGTAGTGACTATGCAGTGGTAGGAAAACATATGATTATGAACGATGATAAAAATAACTTTTGCATTGGATATATTCAGTGTAAAATATTATCGTGTTTGAGTTCTCAGTGGTTCAGAATTTATTGTAATTTTCTTATTTGGATAAAGTATGTTATATGGAGTACACGATCCTGACATAAGGTTGCATTTTACACAACATAATTCAGACTAAATGTTTTGGGGAGAAAGTTCACACTTAGGTTTTTTTCCTAGCTCTATCTCTTCACTACCTTACCCTCCCTGCCCTGACTGTCTAGTGCCTTGGGATGTCATCCTGCCATGAAAATCACTATAGAAATGTAATTTGTTGTTGCTTCTGCTATCCATAATTCATCATTTCTATATGTAAGACCACTGGTGATAAACTTTGGGAAAAAAATGAATAGGTGATACAACCTGTTGCAGGTTATATGACCTTGTAAAATAAAGATAATTGGTCAAGTTTATTTTTTCTAATTTTTTTGATTGCGTTGCCTTCTGCAACACAATTGAATCCTTAGAATTAGCAACATTGAACATAGTCCAGTAGGGAGCAGCACTGAAGCACTGGGCACTGAGTAGAGTAATGGGTAGATCAAATTCATATGTTGGATGAATCTGGATGACTCCTCACTTGATAATTAATAACACAAGCTCCATTGGCTGTGGTACCACACAGAGTTTGAGACAGAGTGTGATTATTTTGTATATCCAGTCTGATCTTACTTTTTGCTCTAACAGCAGATGTTCTCCCATTTTGTAAATCATTTTGTAACAATGTATGTGGATTTCAAAGGACCACCATTTTTGTATGAAGGTGATTTTTGTCAATAATACTGAACACAATGGCAGTTTGAGGCACAGTACTGCATTTTAACTTATATTTCAAAACCAGATCTTGAATATTTGCCAGGGACCACTACTAAATAGAATAGGGAATGGATCAGACACATGGAGAGGGCAGACCAGCAAACAAAATCCTAATTTACTAGTGTTTTTCTACCTATTTTAAACATTATCATTGTCTGAAAATCCTTTTCACAAGCTTTTTTTTATATAGCTAAGGGCTAGATCCAGATTTGACCAGGTCAATCTTCCATATGATTTTTACATCTGAGACAGGAAGGGAGAGGGGGAGACAACTCCACAAAGGCATTGTGTTCTGACAAATAAACTTGGAAACCAGACTCAAACAAATGTCCTAAAACAATAAGAGACCAAGCTGTTTATATATGTATGTATATATATGTATGTGTGTGTATATACACAACAACAACTTCGATTTATATAGTGCCCTCCATGCTGGAAGGCGTCTCAGAGCGCTTCACAATATATACAGTATATATATACATATATATATAAATCTGTTTTCATGTCTATTGGATATGATCCAAGATGATAATCCACATTACATTGAAAGGGACTAGTCTAGACACAATTCACCTGTCCCAATAACATACATCACTGGAGCAATACAGAAGGAAAGGTGCCCTAAAATATATATATATTTAAAGTTCTCAGAAAACGCTTTGTTCCATCTGTTACTAGATATATCTATGGTACTCAAAATCACTTTCCAGCAGTCACTGGATAAATATCTGGAGAAACAATTATGACTATTCCCTCCCCACCCCCCATGCTCCAGTTGAGATGAGCAAATTTAACATTGACCGGGCATCAAATAATGAACTTTTCGGGCCATATGGTTCAATACTATTGCAGGTGTTACATTTACTTAGTGATTCACTGGGGGAGCTTTCGGGACACGTTCATTCCATTGTGCAGTGTGCACAATGTGTAGAACCAGAGATGATAACTTCACAAGATCACATTCCAGTGTTGTGGTAATCTTCTGTGTTGTATCTGTGGTAGGTTGGATATAGTCAGTATCTTGAACATTTAATTGTTGTTGGCCATCTAAGCGCTGGATATGTTTGGAACTGTATTCAACCTAAAGCTTATGTGACAGCTCCAAGAAGACTGCAAAATTACTTTCAAATGATAGGGCTAGGAGACAACAATCCTGAATTGGTTTTATTGCCAATGTTAACACTGGTTCATCATTCCCTGGCAGTCCGCAATCCATCAAGGCAAACAGCCACTGGAACATTCTCGGATGGAATGGTTAAAATGAAGGCGATTTGTAAACCAGACTTGGTTCCTTTTCCAGTTACAATATTTCACATCTTGGGGTAATGTGCTTTATACCAAATATGGGATGTGTTCTCAGATTTGTTGAGATCTGGAGCTAAATTGTGTTGCTCTGTGAAATTTTTATTTTGTTTAGTCTCTCCAGTATTCAGTGTTTTGGACACTATGAAGATGTATCTTAATTTTTTTTTAAGTGGTATTGGTCAAGCTGTTGTAGCTACAGAATTTTAACTGTCACGTTAATCAGATAACTAAATACTGTACTTCATTGTGCAGAACTTGATTTCCTCTCTCCTCCTTCACCCTCATCAGCCTGTAGGTAGGTCCAAATGAAAACAATATATGCTTTTTGAACTTTAAAAAACAAATCCTACGTATTGGGTATTAAAACATTTGAAGTTGTAGTTGCCACACAGATTAAAATAGTTATGAACATTGACACAGATGGACAAATGCCCCATTTATACTGTATATTGTTGTACTTATTTGACACTGTTTTGCATCAATCATGGCATTGTAGTTCAGGCTTCATTATCCTACAACCTCTTTCAGTGAACAACTTTAAAGTTAAGGCTTTTAAAGCTATTAAACTGGATGGACCTCTGTCTCTCCTTACTAACATGAAAAGCTACTTTTTTCCTTGAGTCGTGCTCTCCTCAGCCCTTGGCGAGCAGTTTGCAGCAAGTACATCTTGTTTCCTGCTCCTAGTCGATCACTGGTAGAATTGTTGACAAATCTCTCTAGCAGTATAAAACAATCATAACGAGACAGCGCTTTTAGTTTCTGGTATTCTATCTGAAAAATGTTCATATTGGTATATCTTAAACAGCTAAAGTAATGGGTTATTAGGAACAGGGGCTACATTTGTATATGGATGGCAAATCCCAAATGAACAAGCAAACTTTACTCGAGTGATCAATAATAGATCAGTTCTCCTGCTAATATAATAATATTCACATTTGTATAGTGCCCGTCACATCTCAAAGCACTGCACAACAAATCTTGTGAAATGGTATTTGCTGGTACTTGGTGGGGTGAGTGCAGGCAGGCATGGGGGAATTGTTGCATCTAGACTGTTTCTCTGGTAAAATTGAATTTATTTGATAATTTGGATACAGAACCTTGAATCTTATGGTATTTCAGTATTTAAGTTTCTGAACACAAGCATTTTAATGCTGTGTCCTTTTCTTACAACTTATTATTGTAAAATATTGACCATAAGAAAATAAGTCAGTTTATTGAAGGGTTGAAAGTGGTTTGGGATGTTTTGCCATAGATATTTTAGTGGATTCTTCCAAATCAGTGCTCTATTCCTTTGTTATTAGTAATCGCGCTATAGTTTTATACATGCATGTAAAATTCTGCAATATTCTAGTTATCAACGTTTTCAGAGTGAATTGATTTTTATGTAATTTTGTGGACCATTATAACAACAGCAAGGGGTGAGGTCCGGGAAGCATTATAAACACAAGGGACGGGATGTGGTCACTCAGAGGGAGGTCCCACTGGGGTGCATACCTACATGCTTGCAGACCAGGCTTGACTTGGACCTCCAGCTGTTGCAGTGAACAATCTCCTGAAGGTCGTAAACTATAAATAAATTGAATTATTGGTACCTCGTTGAACTATTAATAATTGAGCTAACTCAGCATTTTCATACTTCTATAATAATTTCCATAAATCTACTAATCCCAGAGCTAGTTCCTTGTAATTTTAAGAATAAGATAAAAATAGTTTTCTCTTTAAACCTTTCCCTACACCACACACATTCCATTGGAAAAAAGGCCAGGCAAATCCTGGATTGCTGCCATGTTACTCTGTAATCAGATGATAGGGGTGCATATGGCTCAGCTTGTATGATATTTTCTAATCCTCCCACTCAGGAAGTGTCTTCTCTCTCAGTATCTAATTGTGCAGTGGGTGGACAAATGGTACGTTATCGTCAGCATTGTAAATAATGTCAATAATAAATCGGTTTATATTGCTCACTCACCACTGCCAATCCAGCTCTTCAGCTACAGCCATTTTGCTCCTAATTTTGTAATCACTTTTTGATTTGCCCACGAGTAACTATCCAGTGAAAATAAGTAGAAAACCTAATTCAAGGTGTGTAAATTACAATAAAGCTTAGATATACTTATCATTAGAGAGCAATGTTTAAACTTTTGTCTGGACACTGAGAAATTCTGTGCCTCTGTTAGCCTGCAAAAAATCTGTTCTTATTACACAGTCCAAAGCTGAGCAGGATGGCTTACTCCGTGCCAATATCCACCCCCAGTATTGACCTTCTAACCCCTTACCAATTTGCCTGCCCCCTCCGCTCAGCAGGCTCTGGCCTGCTCCACGTCCCCCCAACCCATCCACCCCACCATTGGCGGGCGAGCCTTTAGCCACTCTGCCCCTAACCTCTGAAACTCTATCCCGCAGTCCCTCTGCCTCGCCCCCTCCCTGGCTTCCTTCAAGTCCCGCCTCAAGACTCTCCTCTTCGATAGTCCCATTGGCAACTCCTAATCCACCCCCCTGTCCCCAGTTCGGGTCTAAAACAGTGATGTCCAGCACCTTTGGACGTCCTCCTGATGTGAAAGAACTATACAAGTGTAATTTTGTAGTTGAAAACATATTACAAATTATCAGTCTTCTGCAATACAGTGATGTGACTTAAAGTGTGCTTAGTATTTAAGTCTGGTTTCTCATATTTGTGTGAAGAACATCAGAATCTCAGCTAAGCTCAATATTCTATATTAGCCAAAATGCCAGTGGGAAATCTTCGCCACATTCCTTTCTTGTCTCTGAAACCCTTCCTAGATTGTTGGCAACTAAAACTCCCTTCACAGAGAAGTTTAAAGGTAGAAGTAAATGCAATTCACTGAAGCATGATACAAGCTTTGGTAATATAGTATGTTTCCTGTTAGTAACAGAGCAGTTTTTCCAGGTTAATTTATCCTCAAAGCAAAAACCGATAATCAATTTCACAAGACATTTAATGCTTTTTTCAGCTCCTCTCTTGTTTTGTGTAGAATTGTGGGTAGAAACTGGTATCCTAAACACAGTATGGCAAATTGGTACATTTTTTTAAAAAAGAGTAATTCGTCAGCAGATGAGGCGCTAACATGAAAAATGCTGAAAATCCATATCATAATTGCGAATTGGCTGCATATAATTTGAGTACAAGAAGACTGGATTCTGCTTATCGGAAATCTTTGTCAACAGATTATCTCTGGTATGCTTAAGAGTCTCCAGTTCCAGCTATCTGTAATTCACAGAAGCAGTGTTTGTTTGCCAGTTCTGGAGTGCCGAATCATTCCTCCGAGCAACACTGGCAATGTTCATAGTTACAAGAGTGAGTTGCAGAAGTTAAGGCAAGAATCACTCCCAACATTTGCATTGGGCTACTGTTAATCCTGCACAGTTTACCAATATATGTACTGTACTATTTGTACAGCTGGCACCACTCTACTGATTAGAGTATTGACATATAAGGATACCAGGAGCTAGGTTCAAAGAATCCTGATCCAGAAATCTACGCTACCAAATTACCGTTGATAACCCAGAAAGGCTCGCTAAACATCAACAATGAGTTTGTCAAAAAACAATAACCACTGCCCTTCAAAGTGATTTACATACACACAATTACATACATAGAATCTATAGCACCAAATCTATAACATCAACAAAAGAAATTCAGCGCATCTAGTCCATCCCTTTCTTATAGTTCACATGAACTTTCATCTGATAGCTCATGGCCTAGAATCATAGAATTATGGCACAAAAGAAGGCCATTCGGCCCATCAAGTCTGTGCCGGCTCTTTAAAAAGAGCAATTTAATCCCACTCCCCAGGTCTCTCCCCATAACCGCGCAAACCTGTCCTCCCCAAATAAATGTCTACCTCTCTTTTAAAAGTTGTTATCGAATCGGCCTCCACCACCTTTTCAGGCAATGCATTCCAGATTCAAACAACTCGTTGAGTGAAAAAATTCTCCTCACCTCCCCTCTGCTTCTTTTTGTACTTCATGTGAAGTATAAATTAGACCCATCCAAATCCTCTCCTCAAATCCTCTCCTCTGCATCTTCTGATTCCTTTCTCTCTCACATCTGCCAATATAACTTGTTTGAAGTCTTTTGATAGACGTGTTTAGGTGCTCAATCAAATACAAATAACAACAACAAGAACTTCAATTTATAAAGTGCCTTCCACGCAGACGGTGTCTCAGAGCGCTTCACAGTTGCGGATCCCAGGACCGAGCCAGGGCAGGGGTAGAAAGGTGACCAAAGGTGCAGTCGAAGAGAAAGGTCTTTAGCTGTGATCTGAAACTGGGAAGGGAGGGGGGCGAGGCGAAGGGAGTGAGGAAGGGAGTTCCAGAGCTTTGTGGCGTAGAGGCTGAAGGCACGGCTGCTGAGTGTGAAACGGAGAATTCGGGGACAAGGAGGAGTCCAGACGCGGTGGAGCGAAGGCAGCGGGTGCTGGTTTGGGGAGAGAGGAGATCAGAGAGGTAGTGGGGTACAGAGGAGTGGAGGGATTTGAAAACAAGGGTGAGGATCTTGAAGTCGATCCTCTCAGGGACAGGGAGCCAGTGAAGTCTGGCAAGGACTGGGGTAATGGGGAGTGAAGTTTGGTGCAGGTGAGTATGTGCGCGGCAGAGTTTTGAATCAGCTAGATTTTGTGGAAGGGAGACCGGCGAGGAGGGCATTGCAATAATCCAGCTGAGAGGTGACAAAGGCGTGGACCCCAGCTGGCTTTTGGGGTGAAGTATGGCCGTAGACAGGCGATCCGTCGGAGGTGGAAGAAGGCGGTGCTGGTGAGGGACCGGATGTGGGGGAGGAAGGACAGTCGGGGGTCGAACCTGATGTCAAGGTTGCGCACAGGTTCGGAGAGTTGCAGGGGCAGACTGGGAAGGTGGAGTTGGTGAGAACCGTGTGAATGGAGATGTTGAGAGCCAAAGAGTATGGCTTCTGTCTTGTTGATATTCAGCTGCAGTAAGTTCGTGCTCATCCAGCTCCTGATGTCTGACAGGCAGGCTGACAGAACATCAGGGGACTGGGGGTCGCAAAGTGAAGTGGAAAAGTAGAGTTGGGTGTCATCAGCATACATGTGAAAGTGTACCCCATGTCTGTGGATGACATCCCCAAGAGGAAGCGTGTAGATGAGGAAGAGGAGGGGGCTGAGGATGAATCTCTGGGGTACCCCACAGATAACCGGGTGAGAATGGGAGGAAAAACTGTTTATTGAGATGTGCTCTCAATAAATGGGCGATTTGTGAGGTAGGACTCGAACCAGGCGAGTGCGGTCCCACTGAGGTGGATGACGGAGGACAGGCGGAAGAGGAGGATGATGTGGTCGACTATGTCGAACGCAGCGTTCAGGTCCAGGAGGATAAGGAGGCAGAGGGAGCCGTGGTCACAGATAGAGAGGACGTCGTTTGTGACTTTCGCAAGCGCAGTCTCTGTACTGTGGGCAGGGCAGAAACCGGACTGGAGGCGTTCGAAGAGGGAGTAGGAGGAGAGGTGGGCGCGGAGTTGATTTGCAACAATAACAGCTATTGAACTCAATATTTTGTACAAAAATTGGATTTCAAATTAAATGCTGTTTTTCTTCCTTTCCACCGCCTCATTCAACATTAGTATCAGTAGTGTTTTTTGAAAATAGATATATTTAATGTTCCGTTCATACTATCCAATGTATTTTTGCCTTACTTTAGTATTTTTGCCTTTATTGTTTTACGCAGCATGCAGAGAAGACTAGCTTAAAAGTGCATTTAAATAACAACAATTTGTCCATAAAATACAGGCACTACACTTGATACAGTATATTCTGAGACGTCTTGAAGGCACGATAAGGTGCTATATCAAATGTAAGAATTATTATTCTAAAGTGTTACATTTTTTTTTAGGTGTTGCAGGGTGCCCAATTAATTGCAGTGGCATCTGAACATCCAGCCAGTACTGTAGATGGATCACCTCTGCAGGGAAATGACATCCAGGTGCAATATGTACAATTTGCACCAGTAACAGACCACAGCACATCAGCTCAAGTGAGTAACTGAATGAATCTTGACATCTCTCAAATCTTTGTTATTTAAGATAAATTGATGAATGATGTAATCAAGGGCGTAGGTTTTTCGGACACATGGAAAAACAGCTGGAATTGTGAAATGAGATGGAATTTACATTTTTATTGCCAGGTTCCAGAAGTCATTCAGCTGTTTAACAGCTACTGTTCTTAAGAAACCGTAGCTATTGAACGACTGAGTTACGGTTTCCAGTTTCCTCTTCTGCCCCAATTATCTGTATTATTCCTTTTATCTGTATTATTCCTATTATGTTTAATATTTCTATTCTCGCTATTATTCTTATTACCTATATGCCCAATGATGCCAGCTCCTTGTTGCTGTAAATACCTCTCATGGGTATCAAGCTGGTTCAGTTGATGACACTCTTGCCTCTGAACAAGAGGGTTGTGGGGAGCTCAGACGAACACTCCGTAACAGTCCGTAACTGGAGATATTGCATTGTTAGAGGCACTATACGGTACTTCAAATGAGACTTGAAACTGAGACTTTATCTGTCTGTTTCAGTGAATGTTAAAGAACCCACTCAAACAAAGAACGCATTATTCTGACCAACAATCCTCCAGATACAATTGGTCAATCACTTCATCGCTATTTGTGGAACACTGCTATGTGCAAATTGGTTCCTTCATTCATAAATATACAGTAACTGCACTTTACAGTAATTCTTATGAAGCACTTTGAGACTCACTGACAATATGATAAAGAGCTATATTTAAACTATACTGTTAAACCTTCGTATTGGTGTGTGTGTGTGTATTGCATCATTCTTGTGTGAATGATGCTTCAAACGGTATAAAACAGCTGAAGTTCAAATGGAAATTGAACATGATCCCGAAAAACTGGTAAAAAAAAATTCCCAGAAATACACTACAATAAAAGCAAATTTAACTTATTCAGTCACTGTAAAACATTATCTGTTGTTGTTATAATTGTTTTTTCCCAAAGCACTGTGTTTTTAAGAGTTCTGCTCTGAACACAAATTCCGCTTACTAATATTGTTATTAGATCTCCAGTAGATTGCAGTGTTTAGAATAAAAAAGGAAATAATTAACATATGTGGAAAAGGGGTTGTTAAGATACCTTGCATGTATCTTAGGATATATATGTTTCAAGTTAAATAAAGGTCAATATTCTGTTTCATTCAATAATAAATATTAATCCTTGCATTTGATATAAATATTTATTAAATGAAACAAATCTTTTGATGAGTGCTTATAGGATTTCCCATTCTAAATGCACCTCATTAGATACCCTGAACTTTGTGAATGAAGCAGAAGATATTTAGAACTGATTTTTGGGTGGTCATTAAGGATATGTGAGTTCTTTCTACGGGTAATCTTACAGAGATTTCAAAGGTTTGGAGAGTCAGTTCTGTAACAATAGACTTTTTTAATGAACTTTTTTTCATAAAATAGTCTCAGAAATGGTCCATGAAACATCATGGTTTAATTTACTTAATAATCTTTATTTGGTTACAGTTACATTTGAAGATTGGAAAAAGTTCATGGAAAAGTCAGTGTAGTCCCTCGAGAAGCTTGTATTTGAAATTTGGGAATAAATACTATGCTCAATTCAATAAGCTACGTTTTATCTTGTGCCATAAATATATATATTACCAGTGAAGCAATTTTATGTGGAGCTGGAACCCTAATACAGGGTGACCAAAAAGTCATGATAACTATGCTATTATCTAAACAAATTATCTAAGACTTATTAGACGTGAAATGTGCTATATAGGATTATTATTATTTGCAATATTGTGTTCCAGATATTATTATTGGGCACTGGTACTTGGAATGGAATTGTGACTGAATTATTTTTATTCCAAGCAATTATTTTTATTCCAAGCAATTGCACTCGGCTGCTAGTTTGACCAAAACTGATTAAGGAAAGTGTTGTTAAGATCTGTGTAACATCTGTTTTTCATGCTGAAATGGAACAGTTTGGCTCTAAGGAATATATTTGACTAATTTAGGGCCAATTAAGCAATCCTCTTAATTGGAGGATTGCTTATGAATCCTCCAATTCATGGTACACTTTATGAATCCAATGAAAATTTCACTTACAGCCTAAATTAAAAAAAACTTAAAGGAATATTCCAAGATATACAGTATCTCAATATTTGCCTTATCCTTCAGAAAATCTAGACTGCAATAAAAATATAAATCATGAAACTTTTATAAATTTAAAATGGAAAAGGCCATGTGTGACAAGACTCCTAATTGGAGCTATCATTTTGTTATGTGTGTTTGAATACACTTTACATTTATATTTGGAGTACTGTGCACATTTCTGATCACTTTATTACAGGAAGGATACTCTAGCATTGGAGAGAGTACAGTGTAGTTGTACAAATATGTTGCTAGGAATGACTAGATACAGTTATCAAGAAAGAATGGAGAGGTTGGAGCTTTTCCTCTAGAATTGAAATAATTATAATCATGACTGAGACTGGAAAGGCAGCATTTGGAGATTTGAGCCATAATGTTACCGTATCATTTGGATCATTTCATCTTTAGCTAAGAGGGCACATTTTTTATTCTCAGAAGTAGGTGTAAAAATAAATATGACACATAACATTTCAAATTGCAAATTGTCTCAACGAAAGGACAAGCATACAGCAAACTGTGAGTTTCCAGCTCAATATAGTTTCTCGAACACTACAAAAGCAAACTGTTAGTTCCAGCTCTTACAGACATATGTATCACAAGTGGTATTTATTTGTGTGCATCCCAATTCATTTTTGTGTGATTAACACTCTTCTCAGCTTGAAGCAATACAGCTTGAACATTTTGGATGTCCACATAATGTTGTTTTAAATAATTCAGGGAGATTTATTATATGATCAGACTCACAATCTTTCCCCCAACGAGTAATAAATAAATATTACTTGGGAGAAGAGACTGAACATGTAAAGTTTACACATTCAGATTTTATCCCAATTCATTTTTGTGTGATGAAGCTTGACACGTACCACAATTCTGATGAAGATTGTTCACTAATAGAGTAGTAAATAACTTTGAAGCCAGGTTACTTACCAATATTGCTAGTACATGTCAAATAAAGTTATAATACAGAAGGTTACAATACAGTGTGAGAGCCAAACTGCATCTTCCTGTCATGCTCAGGAGACTTGTTGTTGCATGTGTCTTTGACTCTGCTTGAGCCCACCAGCGCAGATACACATAGATAAGACCCAAAATGAACATTTGGTGAGTAACTGCAGAATATTGTGTTAGCAACATTTGGTTTGTTATAAAGAAATTTAGGAACGTCCGCCAGTATAAATTTTTTGGTGGAGTCAGTGGCATGGCACATATCTTGTTCCTTATTCATTGTGCACAATAGGAAGGTTGATCAGAAAAAATACATTATATGGGCAAAATGAAAATATAATTTCAAGACAAAAAATAGCAAGTATAAAAAACTATAATGCCATTTCAACCTACTATTTTAATTTTATTGTAAATATGTTAATCCATTTCTCTGCAGACCCATTAAACCACGATTTTGGCATTTAACCCACAGAATCCTTCAAAGGTTCAATAGTTCTTCAAGCACTTCTCATATCTACCAAAACATGTATTACATATTTTACTGTTATACTATGATGCTGGCTTATTATTACATTTTAAAGTTATTTATTATTTAATACGTTACATTATCAAATTTGTTTTAAAGGAGTGACTAGTTTGTTCAAAAGTATCACGCAATGTTAATGTTTATGCTTCACAAAATGAGTTTATGGGGAAGCGCCAAACCACACACACAGAAAAACATTATGAGTTTATTTAAGTTGATGATGTCACCCTAAGGGAAATCTAATGGGAAAATACATGGAAAATAAGTAGTTCCCTCAATCTCCCACGAGCAGAAATTTATGGGAGTAAGAACTTTACTCAGATCATTAATTGCAGATCCCAGGTTAAAACAGTTAGATTGTAAATTGAAAGAGACAGTAATACAGATTTTAAAAGTTAACTCATTATTGCATATATGATTTTCCTAAACTAATCTTTCATTATTTTTCACCTTTGTCTGTCTGCATTAATTTATCAGCTGTTAATTTTTTTCCTCTCTCTTGGTTCTTGTAATTGGATGTGTTTGGTGGTTGAACTGGTTGGAAACATCCGAGATCAGGAGAGTCAGTTTATAATCAGAATGCCCATATTTATGACAATTGAAGATGAATGTCTTTATGTAATCTGCATCAATTGAAGTGAAAATGGGAGTTTTATACATCCGAATATTCCATGTTTAATTGTCAATCCATTTTCTTGTGGACCTATATCTATAGCCTATATCTCACTGTTATATGTTGATGATTCAGTACTAATTAGCGTTAAACTAATTATGTGTAGTTGAAGCATGAAAGGAAAATGTCACAGTGGTACAACAGCAGGCTTTTCTGAGTGCGTTAAACAACAACAACTTTGATCTATATAGCGCCCTCCACGCTGCATATTCTTCAAGTAGAGCAGAGGATTTTCACCTACATCTGATCCAAACTATACCTGGTTTCAAAAGATTTACAAATGCTGGAAAATGCCGTAGTACAAATACTAGATAAAAATTTGGGCTACCAATTTTGGCATGTCTTTTATGAGCATGTTCAATAACAGAAAATACAGCTGTGTTCCAGATTATTGGCAGCTACACCAGACTTCCACTATCAACGGGTTGAACATAGGCCCCTTGCGAAATACTGGGCCAATCTAAATTTGGCTAGTTTGATTGTATTTATCCATAATTGAGCTTTGCTTGGTTTGATTTATATTATTTGTTGAAAATGGCAGAATTAAAGGTGTTCTGACCAGACACATATTAAAAGATACTTATCCTACTAAGATAATAATAATAATCCTTGCATTTGATATGGCGCTTTTCACAACTTATCAAAGCATTTCACAGAATATACTGTAAAGTTAATTTGTGGGCGAAATGCGGCAGCCAATTGTGCACAGCAGCGTCCCACAAACAAACAGAAAGATAGTGATCAATGCAATACAATACAAAAATCAATACAGAAACCCCACTCACATAAATCCCATAAGAGGTAGGGTGGGGGGGACGACGACGAGGGGTTTATACTGTGCATTAATGTAATGAAACATGAATGGAACATATTCTTATTGGAGTTGACCCATGTGCAGAGGGTATCATGCCAATTCTGACTTGTCTATTTGCTAGATAAATTACTTCATAGGGAGCCCTCAAGCAGCATTTCCAACATGTAATTTTAAATTGCTTATCAATTGCAAGCTGTTTTAAATATGTATGTTTAACTTTAAAAAATCACAAAAGTAGTGATTGAAGAGCACAGCAAAGAAAATAGTTAAGAATGCACAACTTAACATTTTATGTTACAGGAACTCGTCGGCCTTTCCTCCTCGCTTCCTCTTCGACCGTGCTTTCTGCTCCCCTCTTAACTCCTCCACCTCTCCTACTTTCACTCCTCTTCCCCCTACCCTGACCCTTCCCCCTGTGCTCGCGTCCTGACCTGACTTTTTCAGCGCTTTGGGACGTCCTCTCGACGTGAAAGGCACTCTATAAATGTAATTTTGTTGTTGTTATTCTTTGGATTCTGTGCAGTTGTTTTGATAGAATTCTACTTGTAACAATTTGACTTTCTCTCTTTTCAGGGAACAGAATCTCTGGCAGCCACGATCCAGCCTGAAATGCAGATTGAACATGGAGCGATCCAGATTCAACAAGGAGAAAATGGTGAAGTTGTTCAAATCCAGATGCCCGTCAACACTGTCAGTAGTTAAAACCAAATTCACAAAACTTTAATATTGGAAGGAAATAAGAACAAACTTTACAAAACTGTACAAAACAACATCTGCAGTTGAATAGTGGGCTATACGTTGAACAGGAAAACCTGGGAATCCTTGATGTGTCTAATCTCACAAAATGAATAAAGCATTTATGTCCCTCCTTTGAGAAACATAAAGATTATTTTGAAATCATTTGAAAAAAAATAGTTTTCTGTATCAGATTAAATCTATTCTTTGTTCTGGACATTGAGATCAAGATTAACCATGCGTCAAAAAGAAAAACACATTTATCTGTTGAAAGAAAAATGTTGACTTTTACTATTCATATTGTATTTTTCAGATGTCTAGTATAATTGCAGTTGTCTTTTCATTGCTACTGAAATATTTTTGTGTAAAATACAGAATATGTGTAACCATACAAATGCTTTGTTTTAAGTTTTGAAAATATGTATTTATGAATTGTATGTTACATTACAATTACAATTCAGGGAATTTTATTTTTTTCTCATCAATTGCAGTTGCATAGTGCTAATAAGGCAGAAACAATTTTGCTTTTTGTGACAAATTCCCAATTTTTCTTTTCTGTCATTAATTAAGCTCACTTGTTCAAATTATCATGGAAGGAACAATCATCCTTTTGTGAAAGACCCCAGTTCATTTTCACCAAAGTGCATCAACGTGATGTTACTTTCAACCGGCAACATAAACAAAAATGGAAAAATTGCTAGTATTTTGTTCACCAAAACAAATCTAAAGGCTTCTATGCCACAGAAAAATGCTTGAACAGGAAAACCTGGGAATCCTTGATGTGTCTAATCTCACAAAATGAATAAAGCTTGAAAAAAGCTTATTACATCAGTAGGAAAGCCATCCAATATGTTTGACTTATTGGTGCAACTAAAAATGGAAAGGGAGTGCAGGACATATACCAGTCTTGGAAATGTACATTAACTTACTTGTATGATCTGTTTTTGTTCATATCGAATGATCATGGAGACCTGTAGCTCAGTGGTTAGAGCACTTGCCTCGCAAGCGAAAGACCCGAGTTTGATTCCCAGCAGAGCAAAATATTGGACAAGTTTCTTACTCCACACGCCTCTATTTACCTAGCCATAAGTAGGAACCTGGTTGTTAGTTGACTGGCAGATTGCTTTTCTGGGGTGTAATAATTCTTTTAAAAAATAATTTAGTCACTCAATCCATGACTGTGCATGGGACACTGCTATGCACAATTGGCTGCCATGTTGTGCCCACAAAATATACAGTCAATTCACTTTATGGTATATTCTGTGAAGCGCTGTGAGACGTATCGAAGACTTGATAAAGCACTGTATCCGTAATTATCTTACCCCCCGCGCTGCCGAAACACTCGTGCACGCATACATCACCTCACGGCTGGACTACGGAAATTCTCTCCTAGTCGGCCTCCCCAGTTCCTCCATTCATAGGCTGCAGGCCATCCAAAACTCTGCAGCCCGTGTACTATCCCGCACCCGCCTCCGCGACCACATAACCCCCACCCTCGCCCGTCTCCACTGGCTCCCCATCCTCCAGAGGATCGAGTTTAAGTTCCTCGTCCTCACCTACAAGGCCTTACACGGCCTTGCCCCATCCTACTTAACCGATCTACTCTCCCCCTACACGCCCACCCGGACCCTCCGTTCAACAGGACTTGGCCTGCTCCAAGCCCCCCGCCCGAACCGCCCCACCATCGGAGGCCGGGCCTTCAGTTTCTCCGCTCCCACCTTATGGAATACCATCCCTCAATCCCTCCATTTCATCTCTTCCCTTTCCTCTTTCAAGGCCGGTTTGAAGACTTTCCTCTTCGATCGTGCCTTTTGTTCCACCCCGAACTCTTTTACCTCCCCTTCGTGTTTCACCCCTTCCCAAACACTCCCCTCCCAGCTCGGGTCACACGCCTCCTGTGCCACACGCCTCCTGTGCAGCGCCTTGGGACGTCCTCCCGACGTGAAAGGCACTCTGTAAATGTAAGTTGTTGTTGTTGTTGTTGTATCAAATGCAAGGATTATTATTATGATAGCCCCAAACAATTCAAAAACCCGACGTTCCGAACAAATCATTAATGCAGGTTGCTTTTCTTTTGCAAATTTGTCTTTTGGTTTACATAGTTGTGGTTTACCTTACCCTTGAGAATGGACATTCATAATCACGATTACCACTGCTAAAGAAAAAATATGTACCCCAGAAGACATTATTTCTATTTTTTCCATCAAATAAAATGCCAACATCCAGTATTTCCCAGACCAAGTAATAATATGAGATTAAGATTCTCCCCCAACTTGAAAGGCTCCAGAAGTGGCATTGTTTGCTATGGAAATGCTTGAATCAGCTACAAGCAAAAATACTGAAGTTCAAGAAATTCTATACACAATAGTTACACCATTTAAAGACACGAGAGAGAAGACCTCAGTGATCAATAGTAAATCTGTGAGTGTATTCTGAGTTTTACTGTTTAATCGCCCTGTATTCTGGCCTTGCTGTGATTAAAGTTTCACCAACTCAAACAAATGTGGAGCATCCACAGATGTTGTACAGATTTTGCTTTGAATCTCATTGTCATTATATCCATGGGGACCGATACAATACCATTTGTCCATTCCCATATTTTAACTGCCCCTTAGTGCCTCCAACTGAACTTCAATCTTTGATGAAGAATATTATTAAAACATTTATACCATGGTAATGGTTACAGTTATTACATTTTTTTCTCCCTTGGATCAAAAAAAATTGCTTTCATGGCTTTAAATATATGTCAAGGGATTTCCTAGCTGGACAGACTAAATTGGTCTTTAAATCCATAAAGGTATCCAGTCCACCATAATGTTCTTGGAAATTGCTTTGCTTCCCTGATGAGGTTGAAGCCAAATATCATGCAGAAATGATTTTGAAAATAAACATTTTGACTTTCAGTGCAACTGTTTGGCATATAATTTGCTGGTTAATGTGTCTTCAAAGTGAGACAGAAAAATGGGAGCTCATCTGGAAAAGAACTCTGCAAAAAAGATGGATTATGGATGGGAAATTGGTCGATTAAACAGTAAAAAAAAGAATTGGGAGAAAGGGAATGTTTTCTGTCTGCTGAGCAGTAATGAGCGTTGTGCCTCAGGGATCTGTGTTGGCGCCTGAGCCTTTCACTATACAGTATACAAATGATCCAAATGAAGCCATAGAAGGGAATTTATCCAAGCTTCAAGTTGATACTACGTTTGGAGGTGTGATTAATTGTGAAAATGGCAACAGAAAATTGCAGAGGGATATATACAGATGAAGAGAATTGGTGGAACTATGGAAAATGGAGTACAATGTAGCAAAGTGCAGGATTGTTGATTTTGGACCTCATAATGTAGAATTAGACAACATTCTTGAAGGCGAAACTCTTTACGGGGTTAATGAGCAAAGAGATCCAGTTTTTCAGGTTCATAAATCTTTAAAAGCTAGCACACAGGTGCGGAAGGTAATCAAAAAGGCTCATGCAATGTCAGCATTTATCCCAAAGGAGCTGGAATACAAAAGTCAAGAAATTATGTTACGGTTATAGTATTACATACATAAGAACATAAGAATTAGGAGCAGGAGTAGGCCATTTGGCCCCTTGAGCCTGCCCCGCCATTCAATAAGATCATGGCTGATCTTCTACTCTTAACTCCACTTACCCACCTTATCCCCATATCCCTTAATCCCTTTATTCACAAGAAATCTATCAATCTCAGTCTTGAATATGTTCAAGGACTGAGCATCTACAGCCCTTCACAAATTGACTATCCTCTGAGTGAAGATTTTTTTTCTCAACTCAGTGTGAAAGGGCTGTGTGCACCATGTGCAAATTTCCGGCACCAAACCTTGGGAAGTATATACTGTATTGGATTTTTGATAATGTGCAGCATAGATTTTTAGTTTGTAAATGAACAAGTTTTGTTTGGATCCAAGACATCAAAACAGAAAAGCAAAACACAAACACTGTTGATCCAATGGTTCTCATCATTCTGCTGGTTTCCTACTCACATATATTTCTGTTTTTGATATATCCCATACATTAATTTACATCCATTGTTTTATTTAAGAAAAGGGTAACAATAAAGTCTACGTGTGCTGTGCTCCCATATGTCTGCCCAGCTAAGCTTTTAAGTAACATAGGTGCTTTCAAGTTTGATTTAATATCATTCTCTTATTTCTGTCCAATTTTGAGCAGTTGAATCTTCTGGTTTGCAGGTTCCTTCAGATCTGAACTTCGTGTTCCTGACATGAAATAGGCACTTGGAGGGTTGGATGTGTGTTTCATTGTTTAACGTTGCACCTTTGAATGCTTCATGGATGGATTTTGATTTTCCTTCGCCGAGCAAATTCTTGTGTTCTTGTATGTAGTGGACCCGACAAGCCAAGTAAACCAAGATCTTCAACTCATCAGCACTTACATTATTTTCCAATGGAATGGGTAAATGAAGCGGCAAGTGGATGACTGCACTTCTATGTATTCCGAAAACTGCTGGAGACAAATCAATGTATAGTAAAAGCCCGTTTATCCGGCACCCTTGGGACCTGGCCAATGCTGGTTAAAGTGCCTGCCGGATATTATTCGGCTGAAAACAGAAAAAAAAAATTTCAATGCATTCTTCCAGATAAATTCTGGTTAATCGAATGCAGACTTTTTGTTTTTGAGATGCTGGTTATACGGGAGTTACGGTTGATCGGGTGCCGGATAAACGAGCTTTTACTGTACTTTTTCCAATACAACTATGCCAGAACTTTTCTAAAGTGACTCTCTCCTCGAACTCTCTCCTCGTCGGCCTCCCCAGCTCCTCCTTTCAGAGGCTGCAGATCATTCAGAATTCTGCAGCTCGTGTACTCTCCCACACCAGGCTTCACGACCACATCACTCCCACCCTCGCCTGTTTCCACTGGCTCCCCATCACCCAGAGGATCGAATTGAAAGTTTCTTCGCAGTCCCATTTCCCTGTTCTCCATATCTTTTTGTACCCTTATTCCAACTGGTTGTATAGGTTTGTCAGCAATCTTTCAACCTATGCCAAATGCAAAGTAATGAACACATTAAACATTGTAAATTCCAGGTAATCATTTATTGTAAGTAAACGAATGCAAGACATTTCCTAAAGCATGCAGCAGAAATGTATAAAACTATTACTCTGTGATTTCCTAAATGAATGAGTTACTTAATGCAGTAGAAACAAACAGTGTATATGAAAGCTTTGGAGCTCAGCCAGCTGGTTTGATATATTTTGCCCACAAATATACAGTCTTTACAGTATATTCTGTGAAGCGCTTTGAGACGTCTTGATGATGTGAAAACTGCTATATATCAAATGCAAGGATTATTTTATTATAAAGTGAGACTAGGTTTGCCATGTAACCTACAATCCAATGGGAACATTGGCAAAATATGCTGTCAAGGAAGTCTGACACATTAATACTATCTATTTGAAGGTAAGGTAATCCAGAGGTTCATGAAAGCGCAATCTAGAGTATGAAAAAAATTAGTCAAATCTCATTTGATATAGCAGTTTTAATAATCCTTACATTTGATATAGCAGTTTTCATGTCTTCTAGACATTTCAAAGTGCTTCACAGAATATACTGTAAAGTGAATTGACTGTATATTTGTGGGCGAAAAGCGACAGCTGATCACGCACAGAAGTGTCCTACAAACAGTCGTGGATTGAAATGACCAATTTATTATAGTGATTTGGGGGATGGATTATTATTAGGCGTGAGTGTGGAGTAAGGAAACTTGCCGAAGGTTTCGCCCTGACCTGCCTGGATTCGAAACACAGGCTCTCACGCTTGTAAGGCTACAGCTCTTAACCACTGAGCTACAGGACTCCAAACCATCATGACAAGGAGGGTAGAGAAAGATCATATTAATAGCAATGAGTCGCTGTGTATAGTTGAGCGAGCTGATTGAAACCATTTGAAACTCTTTACATAATAAAATGGACAATTCAGGTCGATTTAGTTTCATTTCATTGGTTGGACATAGACAGACAGACAGACAGAGATAGATAGATAGATAGATAGAGACTGACTGACTGACAGGCAAGATAGATAGATAGATCCATGAGGTGACCAAAAGGAGTCACTTTTTTTCGGTGTGAAAGGGGTTAAACCATGTGTGAGGGCGGAGAGATGGAGGGATAGATAGATCTCCCAGAGACTGACTTGACTGAGTGTGTGTGGGTGGGGAAGTACAGCCTCTGAGGAAAGCAGGCGATCCCGTCTAAAGCAAAAGCCACAGCATTGACACAGAAACATCTATTCCCTTTTAGAAAAAAACTACCCCAATCCCCATCTCCACCCCCCTCCCACCCACCCACCCACCCTACCAAAAAACAGAAAAGATTTCTTATCGTGAAAGGACCTTTCTCTACTCACCAGCTGCTCTGCTTGGGTTACAAGAGACACACAGAGACAAGAGTGAGAGACAGAGACATAGACAGACAGACAGAGACATAGACAGACAGACAGACAGACAGGGGGGGAGAGAAGGTATGTATTTATTCCTACAGTTAAACCATGTACAAGTTGGGATACATTTGGCGATAAGTTTTAAATGTCTGTGTGTGTGTGTGTGTAAAAAAAAAGGAAGGGAATAATGATGGCAGTGATGTGGATGTTGTTGATGATGAATGAATGAGACATGGAGTTGACTGTGGGTTGGGAGTTTTGGCAGCTAAACTGTTGATATTTTGTTCTTGTGTCTGTGTGACTTTCACTGTACTTGGGAAGGGTGTCAAATATGTTTTTTTCTGGGGGTGGGGGAGAAAGGTGAAACACTTCTAATATAAAAGTGTTCAAAAATTAGACCTCTGACAAGACAGTCAAGGGGGGGTGGGGGGCTGGGTTAAAATAAAACAGCTCACTTTCCAGAGAGCTTGTGGTTAGTTAGGTATAAATTCACAGAGCAGTAAGTTTGCATACAGGTAGAGAGCAGTGATATACTCAGTACCACTGGGCTGTACTTATTTCCGACGTAATCGATACTCGACGACAGAAATAATTTAAAAAACATATTTTTTTTAAAAAAAGGCTGTTCAAGACAGTCTCCTTTGGATGTTGGTTTCATTCAAACGCAGTAGTAAATAGTCAGTGTGTGTGTGTGTGGGTGGGTGAAGAAGAGAGAGAGAGAGCTAATTGCTCAGTGTGTTTGTTCAGTGTTAGTATTAATGAGTATTTACCAACCGGTCAGAAAACGTCTATGGCTGTAAATTGTTAATTGTTTGGAGGGGGTTTCCACGGATCTGTTTCCTATTAGGAAATCAAGCAAACATCTTTCCCAGCCAGCACACATTTTCCTTGCTTGGTAGTTGAATTGGTAGGTGTATGAAAACGGTTCAACTCTACTCTGTGTATATATATTTATAAAAAACTTGTAAAAAAAAATCATAATTTTCCTGCAATTTACCATTCAACGCAAGTGAATGAACTTTGGCTGACGCTATTGTGGTTGTGAATTACGGTGAGATGTTATAATCTGTGGAATTTATCAGTCATGGCTTGGGGTTAACACGCAAAAGCAATGATCTTGTGGAGATTTTTTTTTCTTGCCACCCTATCAGCTGCCGTGAACCAGTTACCTTGTGCCTCCAGCGAGTTGAGTCTCACAAATACAGTACTACTCTCACACACACAGAGCAAGAGGCAGATAATTGGCTTGAGATACGTTAGATCTGAGATCAGCTGGGGAAATGGACTTATCATTCAGATGCTCAAGACATGCAGTTTGCTATCAATTGGTCTCGCTGGTGATTTTAACGATCCTTGCATTTGATACGGCGCCTCATCACATCTTCGAGACGTCCCCAAGCGCTTCGCTGAATATATACTGTACTGCGTATTTACTGTGTATTTTGTGGGCGAAAGAAAGGCCGGCAGCCAATTGCGCGTGGCAATGTCCCACAAACAGGCTGTGGATTGAGTGACCAAGTAATTATTTGAAACAGTTTTTGTTTGATTTGTGAGGAGGGAAGCATGCGTCAGAATAATGGGACCAAAGCGAATCAAGTGTGCAAAATATAAGTGTTTTTTGTTTGGGTGGGAGGGAGAATGAGCTTGTCAGAGATCCGGTGGAGGAGTTTCAACTTGATATTCCAAGTTGGTTGACCGTAATAATAATACTAATCCTTGCATTCGCTTTTCACATCTGCAAAGTGCTTTTCACATCTTCTAGATGTCGCAAAGTGCCTCACACAATATACTGCAAAGTGAATTGAGTGTACATTTGTGGGGGACACACGGCGGCCAATTGCGCACAGCAGTGTCCCACAAACAGTTGTGGATTGAGTGACCATTTTCTGAAAAAAAAATTGCGGGATTATTATCAGGTGTGTGGAGTAAGGAACTTGCCCAAAGTTTCGCCCAGCCAGGAATCGAACCCAGGTCTCTCGCCTCCGAGGTGAGTACTCTAACCGCTGAGCTATGGGACTCCACAAATAAAGAAGATGAGGGTTTTAATGTATCTAATCTCAAAATTGTAACTCTATACCGTGTTTCTGTTTTGTTTTCTATTTGCAAACTTTTTTGTTGGGGATATGGGGGTGGGGAGAAAAGAAAAAGAGACAGGGGAATTTTACTTTTGCTGCGCAAGTGGTGAATTTTTATTATTATACAACATTATTTGCCTAAAAAATGCACAATCTCTACACTTTACAGTAAATCCTGCAAAGTGTAGGGCCTGTGGATGTGAAAGGTGGCACGATGTATCAAATGGAATGATTACTAAAGATTGTTAATTTTATTTAGTGAAATCCCCGTTGACTGATTTAGTACATCAGGTTAGTTTTAAGCCATTATCTGGGACTGGTTCAATCTAGTGACACTCACTCACTGGATCCTAATTATCTTTTAATGAACACATCTGACAGACAAAACAGAGATAACAAAAGCTTAGACTTTGAGCCAAATGTCCACACTCCATCATAATTCTAGATACATTGCTTTGTTAGATTTCATTTCTGTCTCTGATTGGAATCTGTAGTTGCAAAATATATTTTTCTGCCATTCAACTGGATCATATTATTCCCCCAAATACAGGGTACTTGTAAAGCTGTTGTAGGTGATTGTGAAAGCCTGCATGTACTGCACAAAGCGCTTCAGTGTCAAACAAAGCAACTTTATATGCGATAGCTAAAAACAAACATCAAATCTTGTTATACTTGGACTGTTGGCAGGTTTTGTCCTGTCTTTGTCACTTCTCGATTGGATTTTGACAAATTGTCATCACGTCAATGCATTGTGACATGATGTTAGTCTGTCAAAATCTATTCCAGAAGTGGATTAGTGTGTTATGCATACCTTGCAGTGAATTTCGGGCTATGTTCACGTCTAGATGTTTAACAGAGCAGGTATATGTTTTTAATGAACTAAATAACAAGGTGCTGGGGAACAAAAATAGCTTTTTGAATTATTGTGTCCACTGCTTTGCAAATCTCTCGGTTGGCTTGTTGTGACCAGAATATCTGTCTTCTAGTTCTGTATGTGTTGAGTTGCAAATCAGGATTCCATCAAAGTTCGAATGTACTGTCCTATTAATCCTATAAATATGCAGTTATAAATGTTTACAGTAAATACAGATAAATACTTTGAGACATTTCAATGATCTGATAAGGTACTATTTCAAATGCAAGTACTGTATCAATATCATAAATTGTGTTTTTTTAAAAAAATTATACTTTCAAACACGTGAAAAGAGGTTAATTATATTTACTGCTAATGATAATAATAATAACAACGCTTGCATTTAATATAGTGCATTATCACATCATTGAGACATCTCAAAGCACTTCACAGGATATATTTATTAAGTGAATTGACTGTGTATTTTGTGGACGAAACACATTTTAATTTTAGCGAGGTGGAAATTGTATTTGTATTGCATTGTATTTTAGCGAGGTGGACGCTGCTAGCAGATGAGGTTTTTTTTCCTCCCTTTTTGTTCACTCCTGTTTTTAAGGCAGTGATATGGTTCCACAGGCACTGGCCTCCATCTCAGCCTTTCCCAAGTGACCATGGTTAATGTGTGAGTCTGGACAGTGAGTATTTCCAGGCTATTCAACAATGGGGAGAAAGAAGAACTGCCAAACAGAATTCTGTCCTCACCCCGTGTCCTACAGGAATCCCTGGATAATGTTCAGGAATGGGGATTCTTGCCGCAGTGCACTGGTCCTGGGTTGTCCTTCACTGCTTTCCAAAATGAAATCAGCTAATTCAACACAGTCTGGGAATCAAACCTCGGACCTCATTAATCTCTACGGTTCGGTTCGATTTGATTGTGTGCAGTTTCTTTATCCACTGAGCTATTAGGGGAGGCGAATGTATAAATATTAGTTCCATTCACTTCCATTCAACATCAATAAAATACATGTTGGGATGAAGCCTGGAAAATCATCACACAGGTCATTGAAAGATGTGATCTTGAGACTGATCAAGCTGTCTGCGTTGCTCGGCCAGTTATTTCTAACATTTTAACTGCAACAAAATATTTTTTACTATAAAGGAGACGAGAACAACAACAACAACAAACTACATTTGCACTGCGCCTTTCATGTTGGGAAGAAGTCCCAGGCCACAGGATAGATAGAGACCACCGATAGATAGGATACAGGTAGATGTTTTCTATTTTTATGCAAATTCATTGGCAATTTGTCACAAAGAAGGCCTTTGTTTTTTGTGGTTATGACTTAAGAAACAAATGTTCTACAGAAACGATTTGCAGTCTTATCGTGCCTTTTAACATCATAAGGTTTGAAATGTATTTCGCCACATTAATCAAGTGCAGTGACCACTTCCATATGCAAGCATGGAACCCATTCCGCACAAAGCAAGGTCCCACAATCAGGCAAGATAAATTAATCTGAAAATGTTTAGCCAGGACACCAGGGGACACTCTCTTTTTGTTTTCCAAATGGTGGGATTTTTAAGGTCGATCTCAGGGCAGATAGACAGGACTATGGTTTAATCTCTCATCCAGGTGCCAGCAGAAGGAAGGGCCTAAACCTTTAACTAAACGAATAGATCACAAGCATCTCATCACAACAAAATGTCTCTTATGTGCTTTTCAAATTGACTTAATTTGAAATTAAATTTGTTACATAATCAAATCAGGTAGTTGGTGTGCAATAGTTATATCCCACATACAGCAATGTGATGAATCATATTTAATCTATTTTGTACAAGGGGGAATATTGTTACGACAGAGTGAAAATTCGCCACTTCTGATTTAGTGCATAACAGTTTTACTGGGTTTCTGAGCAGTTAGAAGAGGTTCATGGAGCTTCATTTTAATATCTCATCTGAAGCACGGTGCTTCTCAACAGTTAGCACTTCTTCTGAAACACTTCTTCTGAACACTGCATTAGAGTATCAGCATGGCTTGCATACTCAGATCCTGGTATGATATCGAGCCCACAAACCTTTGACGTCTGGGTGAGAATGCCACACAACCTTCTGCTCATCGCAATACGTTATCGCTATTGAGATGTTGGACAGTTTGGTGTCGTTATTAGATTTCATGTCATGCATTGCCAATTTATTTTATGTAATGTGCAGTCAAGAAGCATATTGATGCTATTGTTGACAGTCCAGTCAATCTTCTTCCTCTGTGTGGTTTGTGTGATGAGGGCTTTGCCATGATATATTTCACCATCTATTTTGATGTAAGAAAATAATGGTGGGGACACCCAGAATATGTCCATTGGATTCATACCAGACAATTTTGAAAACTATTAAGTCTATGAGAATCGAGACTGATCGTACTATCGTTTCCTGTGGGAATTCAATCTGATAATGAATAAAGTTCTGGTGTTTGTTGGATAACCATTCTGATGTATGTCATCTTGTAGGACAGGAATTTAATGTTCTTCCCCTGCTGTCAGAAAGCTGCCTGCTGTTTCCTGTATGAATCTGGGAAGAGAATGCACTGTGCCTCATCAAGTGTTCAAACTGCTTCCCAGCTAGCTTTCTTTCCTCGCAGAATTGGTGTTAGGACCTCTGTAGAGTACATTTGGCTTTGGTCCTACTTAACTACTTCTGTTATCAGCTGTGTCTATTTTTTTCATTCACAGATGTTGAATGTCTGTCTGCATTCTGGAGTTGGTGTAGCCTCTTTACTATACTATTGAACTTGACTGTTTTTTTCAAAATCTGTTTCAGTAGTTTCAATAGATTATTTATCCTCTAATCCTCTCACTCTCTACCCCACCAATGTAGGGGTACAGCAACAACAAAATCACACTTGTATAGCGCCTTTCACGTCAGGAGGATGTCCTAAGGCGCTGGACAGTCATTGTTTCAGACCCGAGCTGGGGACGGGAGGGGTGGTGATTAGGAGTTGCCGATGGAACCATCGAAGAGGAGGAGGGTCTTGAGGCAGTACTTGAAGGAGGCCAGGGAGGGAGCGAGGTGGAGAGACTGCGGGATGGAGTTCCAGAGGTTGGAGGCAGAGTGGCTAAAGCTTCGCCCGCCAATGGTGGAGCGGGTGGATCGGGCGACGTGGAGTATACATGGGACGCTCATACTCTGGAACACTGTTACTCAATCCCTCAACCTTTCACCCCCCTTCCCTTTTTCAAATCACACTAAAAAACTTTCCTCTTCGACCGTGCTTACAGATACCTCCCCCCAACCCCCTGGCTTGGAGTTAGGCTGCAAATGAGACACTCTGTGACACTATCCTGCTTCAACTGCGCTAAATAAGTGCAAGTTGTTGATGTGGTATGGCATGACTGGTTAAGGACTTTCAGTATTGTAACGTTACTTTTCACTCTCATGGCCCAGACTTTTGGGGCCAAAATGTCTACACAAAAATTTAATAATAGTAATCCTTGCATTTGATATAGCACTTTTTACGGCTTCTAGACGTCTCATAGCTCTACATAGAGTATACTGTAAAGCAAATTGACTGTATATATGTGGGCCAAACGCGGCAGCCATTTGCGCACAGCGGTGTCCCACAAAGTTGTGAATTGAATGACCAAATTATTATTTTGGGTGGGAGGGATTATTACTGTATTAGGCTTGTGGAGTAAGGAAATATCTTCAAATATTGTGAACACACTAAAATATGAATATGTGGTCAGACATTTCTGTGCCCAGTGGTGAAATCCTGATTCTAAAGATTTGTTGATGAATACCTACATATAATCGAGAGAACTCCAAACCTAACTACCGTATATCTCCGCGTATAAGGCGCACTTTTTTGCACGTCGGAAGATCTCGAAAGTTGGGGGTGCGCCCTATACGCAGGTACAAGAAATTTTGAGCCTCGGAAATACAGTAAACAGGAGGGGCGGCCGGCGCTGTCAGCCGGGGTTTGGTCAGTGTCTGGCGGGGGTTGGGAGGAGCGGGTGACGGGGCTTCGGCCTCGGCCGCCCGGGCAGCGACAGCAGCAGCGGACTTCAGTGCTGTGCTTGCTGCCTGCCTTCTGCCAAACCCAGTCTGCCTGCCTCACTCCCTGCCGCTCTCTCTCCCTCCCTGCGTGCCGGCCTGCCTCTCTCCCTCTCTCTCTCCCGGGCTGCCTCTCTCCCTCTCTCTCTCCCTCCCTGCCTGCCTGCTTCCCTCCCTCCCTCCCTGCCTGCGTGCCTGCCTGCCTCTCTCCCTCTCTCTCTCCCTCCCTGCCTGCCTGCCTCTCTCCCTCTCTCTCTCCCTGGTTGCCTGCCTGCCTCTCTCCATCTCTCTCTCCCTCCCTGCCTGCCTGCCTCTCTCCCTCTCTCTCTCCCTGGCTGCCTGCTTGCCTCTCTCCCTCTCTCTCTCCCTGGCTGTCTGCCTGCTTCTCTCCCTCTCTCTCTCCCTGGCTGCCTGCCTGCTTCCCTCCCTCCCTCTCTCCCTCCCTGCCTGCCTGCCTGCCTCCCTCCCTGCCTGCCTCCCTCTCTCCCTCCCTACCTACCTGTCTCTCCTGTCTCTCCTCCCTTCTGCCGGCAATATCATTGAAAATGCTTCCGTTTTTTTTCACCAAGAAAAGGTCAAAAGTGGGGGGGGGGGGGGGGGTCCGCCTTATACGCGGGTGGGCCTTATACGCGGAGATATACGGTAGGTTGTTTTGAAATAGCTGAAAAAAATTCTCTCCCTTCCCAGCAACTTTGTTTGTTTGTTGTCTAAATAGCTCATTGATCCACCTAAATGGGAATGTTGAGTTCAGATCACATCTGCACAGAGCCCTCTGATCTCGCCATCCAAATTTTCTCTCCAGGAATTGTTTGCGGAAAGATGAAGCTTGATCTTTTTCTTTTTAAGATGTTGCCATCATTTAGTTACGACAAGGTCTTAACTAAGACAGATGTTGACATTCTTATCCAAGAGGAACTGGCTGCACAGGTTGGGGTTTTCTTCTCGTCGGCTGAGGGCAGTGCTGCTGATTGCATCTGTAGGTGGTTTCAGGTGGTTGTCTGCAGTGTTGTTTCAACTCCACCATCTGCTATCGAGTAATCAGATTTTCAGATTTTCTTTTGGAAAACCGGTGCAGCTTACCCAAATGGGTATTTCATGTCTATTTACGAATGTACAATGTTTTTCCAATGTCCCTTTCCTATATCTGTAGGATATATTAAGAAATCTGAGAAACTGTCAAGCATCAGACTTAAAAAAACACACAAAACAATACAGTATTGGACATGACTCTTGAAATACTTGAACGGGTTTGAGAATGCGCTCACCATTGAAAGGAGGGAAGAGTGCAACTTTAGACCACATGCGTTTCATTTCAGTCTCAGTCTCTTTCTCTCTTTGCTGTAAGTAGCAGATTCACTGTCCAAAATTGCATAATCTGGGAAAAGTTAACTGTATATTTTGTGGGAAAAACTCAGCAGCCAATTGCGCACAGCAGTCAACCACGAACAGTCGTAACTACATTTTTTTTAATTATATTTTTTCTGAAGGTTGTACAGTTTGGTTTAGGTGTTATGGGAATGAGGGGTGGGGGAGGGAGAGGAATTCAGTTATACTGGGAAGACATGAAGCATCAGAACTGTTTTGACCTTCCAACATATCCTCACGCCACTATTTCTAGTCCATTTTTCTTTCATCAATCCTAACTCTGCCCAGCTTTTGTGTCGGTTCAGTCCTGTAGATTGTTTTTGCTTCAGCGGGTTTTTAGAAAACTTCAGCTGTGAATGTTGTGAATTATGAATGACTGCCCAAACACAAAGAAGTTTCAAGTGCTTGCTACTTGGAAATGAAAATATCACAACCTTGTAATAATAATAATCCTTACATTGAGCGTTACCACATCTTCCAGACACTCAAAGCACATCACAGGATATACTATAAAGTGAATTGCCTGTATATTTGTGGGTGAAACGTGGCAAACAATTGCATACAGCATTAACCCACAAACAGTCTTGGATTGAAATGACCAATTTATTATTGGTTTTGAGGGATTATTATTAGGCGTGTGGAGTAAAAAAATGTGCCCAAGGTTTCAGATTGACCTACCTGGAATTGAACCCAGGTCTCTTGCTTGCAAGGCAAGTGCTCTAACCACTGAGCTACAGGACTGATGGCATTGTAATGCTTAGCGCAATGCTTTGGAATTCCAGTGGTTGGGGGAGGAATGGCTGAAGGCTCGCCCGCTGATGGTGGTGCATGTGGGTCGGTGGACATGGGGCAGGCTGGAGTCTGCTGAGCAGAGGGAGTGGACAGGTTAGTCGGGTGGAACAGGTAATATAAATTTGCCTTTGCTCCAGCATAATAGCTGCATCTTAAAATTATGGTTTTATCCTCTGCCCATTCACCAATTTTACCATTGTGACTTTTATCTGGGCGAGTGTTGGTTAAAGGCTTCGGGCGTTTCCTGCTCCAGTGCAAGGTGAAAGGTTTTGATCTTGATAAAGAAGACGGTAGCAAATAGTGGGTGTTGGCTGCCCTCTTGGAAAATATAACTTTGTTTAAGGATTTGAGATGTAAAAGATCAGATCTCATTCACAGCTACATTTTTAAAGTGAAAAAAAAAGGAGTAATGAAAAAGCATAAAATAAGCCCAGATAATGAAAGCTTAACATTAGCTTCTTTGGTCATGGTTTAAAATCCTTTTTAACATTGTTGCTGTTGAACTGTATTTACAGCTCTCTCGTATGCTGTCACATTATTATTGATGGGATAATTACAGAACAGCAGAAAAAAATTACACACACACTGGAGTCATAAAGGAAATTACAACATGTTAATTAATATCAGTCCCTGCTAAAATATATCAGTATGGCACTTAATTAGTTTCTGGTTAAAATTACATTGTGTTCCAGAACCACAAAGGCACAAATATTATTGGGTACAGCTTTTGCACATGTAGGGTACAAATAAGGGAAAAGCTGTAATTTCAAAAATGTAAATTTGGTTTTATTAAATTTCTATAAATGTGTACTTAATTGATAATTTTGTTATTTTTTTAAGAGCCTGAATGTGAAGGATATTTCAACCCATTCTTCCCTCTGTCCTCCCAAAATCTTTGTACTATTATCGCATTGTTGACTCCCTACACAACAGTTTATCTCTCGAGGAAAGATTCTGCGAGTGTCACTTAGTCCCAGAAGGTACATTTGAACAGCATTCCAGAAGTCTGTGTAATCACGTATACGTCGTCATGCATTATTTATTACGTGCCATTCTTGGTGTGACGTTTTCCCGTCCCAGCAGGACTGAAGCTATTTATTTGCTCAGCATTCCATCAAACCTATTAATACTTTGGGAGCCCTGTAGCTCTATGGTTGGAGCACTCACCTTGCAAGTCAGAGACCTGGGTTTGATTCCTGGCAGGGCGAAAGCTTGGGCAAGTTTCCTTACTCCAAATGACTGAAAATAATGCCTTAAGAAAAGAAATTAAACATTGGTCACTTCAAGTGGGAGAAGCTTACCTCCAGCGAAACCTCACTGGCTTCACTTAAAAGTGATACTTCTGAAACTGCAATTTACAAAGCAATTCCTGTATCTAAAATTACAAATGTTAAACCTCAATCAGTCTCCTTTTTTCGCTGTAAAATGACGATAGATCTTTGACTGCCTGGGGAGGAATAATCCTTTGGCTCAGGAAAACGACTGTTTGTGGGACACTGCTGTATGTGTTTCGCCCACAAATATACAGTCAAATTCATTGTACAGTATCTTCTGTGAAGAGCTAGAGATATCTAGAAGACATGAAAAGCGCTATATCAAATGCAAGGATTATTATTGTTACTTACCTCAATTTCTAACCAGATATCTATTAATCTCATTTTGTTATAAAGTTTTGGGGGCAGGATGAGGGAAATTATCATTTTGATCTTCATTCCTCTCCCTGACAACATTTTTGATCTTCAGGTTTTGGTGGTGTCTTCTGACAGCCCAGCTAATATTGGAAATATTAATCATACATAACAATACAGTAATTGCAATTGATATCACGCCCTATCACATCTTTGAGATGTCTCAAAACTCTTCATAGAATATACTGTGAATTGACTGTATATTTTGTGGATGAAATTCAACACATATAGAGAGCCTAGGTGTCTCCATTCTGTTGAAATGCATTGCAGTCTGCATTATTGAGTAGTAATTATCAGACATGAGAGATAATTCCTGATTATTCTCAATGAGTATAAAATCTGACTTTTTTGGGGGGTGTATTTTCTTGGGTTTAGGAAGTAATCCTTTCATACCCACATTGTTATTCTCAGTACCGTATTTTCTTTCATGTGTGGGCAACTCGGCAAAGAAAATAAATTGGGCAATACATCATAATAATATTGTCTCCTAGGAATTAATGTATAATCTGAGGAAGCACTTGCTTTTGTAAGGAATGAACCCTCACTGGAGGTGAAGCCCAAACTATATAGCATACAAAAGATGAGGCTTGACAGGTACATGTTTGAGGCTGATTTTCAGGATGAAACTTGAAAACAAACTGAGAATGATCATAGATTGAATAATTGCTGCATTTGAAGAGCTTTGCTTGTTGTCGCTCCAATATTAGAGGACATTTTGCTTGAATTTAGAACTTTCCTTAATTAGGTTTTCTTGAGCCAAAGGATTATCCCTCCCAAACCCCTCCAGGCATTCAAAGATCTATAGTCATTTTACAGCAAGAAAAGGAGGCTGATTGAGGTTTAACATCTGTAATTTTAGATACAGGAATTGCTTTGTAAATTGCAGTTTCAGACGTACCACTTTCAAGTGAAGCCAATGATGGTTTCGCTGGAGGTAAGCTTCTCCCACTGGTGGTTAGGGTTGTGGTGTCCCGCATGCATTCATCTGTCTCGATTTTCCCACATGTGAGAGGTAGACGTGTTTGACAAGGTAGGACTTGACTCGTTCTTGGATTTCAGATGTTTATAATACGATGATTAATTGTCCAAGGACTCTCCTCGCAAAAAAAATGGTTTTGTTCGCTAATGTGAATGCAGTGATACATGACAATTACGCATCAATGGTGACCGATGTTTTTTCAGATGTTTTTTTTCTCTGGAAAAATATAACGCCCTGAATTAAATTACACTTTGAAGAGTTTTTTCAAGCCTCTCCTTAAATGAGGGTTTGTGAGCTCATACCCTTATGAGCTTCCAAAATGTGTTTTCTTCTATTTTTCTATTGTGCATTTGTAGTTCTTGGTCATTTATTTTGGTATTTGAGTGATAAGGTATAAAATAAATATTAAATTTCAGTCTCGTGGATGGTCCTTTCTTGGTACATTTCATGCTGTTAGCATAAATTATTGATTGTCGAACAGAAGAAGAATTGTGGCATTGAAGGTTTTGTGCCGCTGTTTATCACAGGAGAGGTAGGTATTTAGGGAAAAAATACAAAATAAAATATTTCTTAATCAGAAAGATTCAACTTAGTGGTACCTAACTGAGGGCGAAGTCTGAAACTGGTCTGTCAAATGCAAAGAAAGAAGCAAAAAAACCTGATTATGTAAATCGATAAAATCATTAACACAAAGTGGACTTCTGTAGCTCAGTGGTTAGAGCAAGCACTCACCTTGTAAACAAGAGGGTTCGATTTCTGGCAGGACAAAACCTTGGGCAAGTTTCCTTGCTCCATATACCTGATATTAATCCCTCAAGAAAAAACGCACAATAACAATTTGGACACTCAATCCTTGACTCTTTGGGGGACACTGCTGTGAGCAATTGGCTGCTGTGTTTCGCCCACAATTCACTTTACAGAATATTCTATGTTTACTTGCTTTGAGATGTCTAGAAAATGTGAAAAATAATAAGAATAATCCTTGCATTCAATATAGTGCCTTATCACATCGTTGAGATGTCTCAAAGCCCGTCACAGAACATATTGTAAAGTGGCTTCACTGTATGGTATTTGTAGGTGAAAAGCGATGCTCTCTGCGTGCAAACCACAAAACCAGAAGATTGTGGGGGAAAAAAGCATGTCGTAAGTCACAATTCTGACATGAAAGTGAAATAGTTCAACAGACGGAGATCCGATAGCCCTACTCTTCTGGATCGTTTGCCTTTATTTTGTTAAGGTTTTTTTTTGTGGCCTAATAAAAACTACCTTAAAACGATGTAAAATAATTTTCCCTCTCAGGTCTGCCAAACATATCCTCATTTCCTGAAGGCAACAACACTGTGGAACCTTCCACGAGTGGCCATTTTTCATGTGTGCTCAAATTATGTGTTGGCAGGCTATTTGATTGTGGTAGACATTACAACTAAATACAATCCTGTCATCTCTCTCTCTCTCTCTCTCCATGAGGAAACAGTTCTGGCTGTTCTCTTTCCATCCAGATCTTCTCCCCCCCACCACCACTCGGAACTCACCAGGGTCACAAAGCCAATTGTAACTCTCCTGCTCTCCTATTGCCAATCTGGTTGAGATCAGCTGAACTCAGAGTGGGAATCAAACTCGTTTGTGTGCGCTTTCTGCTTTAGTCATGCACATAGTTACCCACTGAGTCACTGTGGAAAACTAATGACCATGTTTTGAATTATTTTTATGATGATAATAATAAAGGCTATGTTGGTTGGGTAGCTGGGTATTCAATGCAGTTGGAAGTTTAGGAGACTGCATCTCCACTAGGAGACTCCATAGTATCTAGCACGGCACATGAACCTGAATTACACAGATGTTTCTTGCTACAGATGGTTCTTGAGCTTGGCTGTCGAGAGGGAGAGGTCTTAAAGAATGTCTGAATGGTCATTTCCTTGGGCCCTATGGAGCAGATGCAGACCACTTGTGTCAACATGTCAATAAGAGAGCCACCTTGTTCATTCAGCTGGACTTAAACCTTTGACAAATTCCTTTGCTCAGTCGGAAGGGCCCTATGCAGCTGGCTGAAGCCAGTACTCATTGTTTTCCTTACTTGCAATGCCAGAGGTGCAGGGCACCATCTCCTAATTGTTGACTTGGGATATAAGTGAGGGTACCCTCTTGCAGTTTAAAATTACCATAGGTTACTAACCCTCCTGCCTTTCCAAGACTGGCTACTGGGCTTTTACTGCTAATTAATCCCAGCTGCTCATCGAATCGAGCGGATCGAGGCCAGAATACGGTTGACATGGTAATGAAGTCGTGAAACTCGAACAATTTGTCAGCCTGACGTGTCAAAAGATTTTCCTTGTTGCCATGACTGCATGTACTTTAGTGCACGTATTGCTCAGAGCCATGACTCATTTACCTTAGTAATTTCTTTGCCAAACGTGCAGTATAACTGAGAGCTCCGAGCTGAGAGTGCGAATCCTGTGAGAGTCTCTCATTCCCCGGAGTGAGATTCTAGTACCATACGTACTGTATGGGAATATACCAAGTATAGATATGATAACCCTTGTGTAAGTGAGCTGTGTGCTAATTAAGTCAGTGCATAAATGACAGTAGTGCACGTGAGCACAATGTCCTATTGATGAAATATTTAGACTCCCTTCAGCCACAATGTATACCACAATTTACAAACATGTTAAGTAAATCACTATGAACTTGTTTGCTTTTGCTGTGTTCTGAAACCCAGAAATCTAATTTGTGTTAGCAAGAACTGACTGTGGCGATGAAAGTACAAAACCCTGACACTCTTTAAAGGTATGTTTGGGCTTTTTACAAAGCAATGCAGAGCAAGAAAAACAAATTTAGTTATACTTGCTCTACAGCTCCCGGACGTGTAAAAGCAGCATGGATAAATGGCATGTGGAAAATATGCTCTTATTAATATGCTTCTGTGGAAGGAAATACTTAAAATCAATTTAGACCCATTGAAATTCTAGTGGGGTGGGATGGGGGGAGGTTGGGGTTATGTTATGTTTTGAGTTCACACATGCTCCATCATTTAATATTACCTAATAATGGGCACGTAGTGAATAGGCCATCATGGGGAAGCATGCCCCAAAGGAGCGATGAAGCCAATTTTTGTTAAACGTTTCTACTGGGGGAAACTAATTCCGAACTGTTGTAATTACAATTAAAAACAATTTGAACTGATGTCCATAAACACAGTCCTGGTATCTTTCGCTTTGAGTTTAAGACCTACTGTAGAAAAGTAATGTAATTTATATAAAACTGTACACTTATACTGCAACTTTATAGCAAATGATCAACTGCTAAAAGCTTAACGTGAGCGTTACCAGACCGCTGGTTTGACTGACGCTCTGAGCGCCTGCCCTATATTCCATCTGTTATTGTATCTCTTGGCAAGATTTTGCTGCTTGGATTTGAAATATCTGACTTCTTGCGAATGACAGGAAATCCTTTTGAATGAAATTGCCTTCTACATATAGTTACAGAGGAGACAGTGTATAAGGACTTATTACTAATGAAAATTTTCAAATTTTAATAGTTTTGACGGTTTCAGTGTCCGAATCTCAAGTGCTCAGTAGTTTAAAATGTGATGATCTTTCTGGAAGGGGTTACCCACCTGTTTGTCTCTTGTTGAATTGAATTTTAGTTGGACTGGGAAATGTGTGATGCATTGCCTTTATTTATGTTGCACAGTGGCTGTATATGTTAGTAGGAACTCTCAGTTGGTGCATGTTAGTTGGGTCATTAATGTACTTTTACATGAATCACAAGCAGACTTGGCTTGGAAACAGTCTGTGTAACTTAGCAAAAATTTCAGATGGCAGTAATAACCTTGCATAAAAGGTTTTACTAGCGAAGTAAAGCTCATTTTAATTACTTCCAATTCACTTTATTGTGGCAGAAGTTTAAAAATGAGCAGTTTATCCCAGTGGGTGTCAATTAGACAGTAGAGTGTTCTAATAAAAATTGAACTATTGTTTATTTGGAGAATGTTGTCAAGGGTCAGAGGAGCCCATCAAGGCACAGCTCTAGGCCTGTTACATTAATCACCAGTAACTAGCAGGAAAGATGCTCTTAGAATAGTAAAGCCAACACAGTCACTCGTCTTAAGATTCCAGCGCACATTTTACATTGCTGAAGCACGATGTGCCATGTCATACTGTATGCGGTTCTCTTCTGTGAAGTTGAAAGACATCGCTTGAAGATGAAACACTTTATTACAACTTGTTGAACCCTGTGGAATCCGCAGTACTAAATATTTTAGTCCATTTTTATGGATTTGGGAAATTTTTCAGGTGAAAAAGCTCTTTCTTTGTCAGGTTCCATACATGTCCAACAAAATATATGGACAAGTCACTTTACAGAACATGCTGTGAAGCGTGTTGAGACGTCTCAAAGAGTGGTAAGTGACCATATCAAATGCAAGTATTATTATTATTATCTTCATCTAATCCTGTATAGGCTGGCTCTTGTTGCTCACACTGACTGGTTCTACCAAGCCCTGAAGATGTGGTGTTGTTTGAAGAGTGAACGTTTAACCATAACATATAAATCTATACCCGCAGGATTATTAAGCATGTATTAACCATAATACATTGTGCAATGATGTTTTTTTGATGGGAATGGGAGGGTGTTGAGTGAACAAAACAATACTTTTCAATAATAAAACTGGATCTTGGAATACAACATAGAATTTTGAAAGACATTGCAGCTCCCTTCAACTTAGATTATGAGCTGTTTGGACAATATTATGTTTTGAATCAAAAATATATTTTCTGGTTGCTAAGGCAATAATTTTTAGAGTTTTTTTTAAAAAAGTCTTATCTTGTTGCTAAATTTAAAGCCATCACAGAACCAGAGTATTTTCTGGTTACAGGTTTGTTGTGCACAGTATTTTCTCTGTTCTTTATTGTATGGAGTGTTTTAGAAATAAGCTTCACGCTGTTCTGTTCCAATTTCATTAAACATGCTGATCCAACTTTTTATTGTGCCTCTATAGTACTTGGCCAGCAGTTACAATAGTATTAGTCTCATTGGGAGTCTAAGATTTGTAATAATCCTTGCATTTGATAGAGTGTCTTATCAAGTCATTGAGGCATCTCAAAGCGAGAAGAGGTCCCTCAGTGGAATTATTGGACTCCAGCTGTGATGAAAGGCCGCCTACGCCTTTTATAGATTCATAGAAGTTTGACACCAGAGGAACTCCTTGTATTTTGCTTAGTTCAATGTAATATTTTCTGTTACAGCATTTGACAAATATAAAAAGGCCATTGTTGAACATTCCCTTCAATGTATGGAGCTGATACATGGAATACCTGATGTGCTCTGTTACTTGTCCCTGGGCAGTCTAAATAGCCAGTTGTGATTTCTGGACTTCTGGTTGCTTGCTTCCCCAAAACAAGGCGTTGGGTTGTTCCTTTGTGGCTAAAAGCTGGTATTTTTTGCTGCTGATGATATATGGATTTGCTTTGTGGGGTTGAATATTGGGGAGGTCTCCCTCTTGGATCTTTTGTCATCACAATTATCACAAGATCGTCAGATTGGTATGGATGACAGAGGTAATTTGGCCCATTTAATATTTCTTCCAGACCTTCCTGTTTCCCCTCAATCACAGCATCAAAAGCTGCTTTTTAATTGAATAAATTGCACCGATGCAAGATTCCAGTGTAACATCGACCATCGTAGTACAAGGGATGCCATACTGTGTCAGCACTGCCAATATAAAGGAACTCTAGTATTGCATCATTATAAGACAGCCTGTGCCCTCTGGCATCCTGTAGCTCAGTGGTTAGAGCACTCGCCTTACGAGCGTGAGACCTGTGTTCGAATCCAGGCAGGTCAGGGCGAAACCTTGGGCAAGTTTCTTTACTCCACACACTTAATAATCAGCCCTCCAAAAGAAACCACAATAATAAAATTGGTCATTTCAATCCACGACTGTTTGTGGGACACTGCTGTGCGTTTATGGTATATTCTGTGAAGCATTTTGAGACGTCTAGATGATGTGAAAAGCGTTATATCAAATTCAAGGATTATTATTATTATTATTATTAGAGGTAATTGGCCAAGAGCACACTTGAAATCTTTTGGGGAATGAGTTTATCAATTTTCAAGAATATTTTTATTTGTAACAAAATTACCTCAGCTTTGACATTTCGGATGACCAGTATGGCTTTGGCAGGGACTAGTACCATTGTTTAATTAACTTATCGTATAATATAATTGGTCTAAATGAACGCTTTTTTTCTTCCCCCTCCCATTTAATTGCTTGTGGCATTTCTTGTATGTATTCAATAAAGCATGGTCTTGTCTACTTTTGTGAAATAATCTGGTTGTTTGACATTTACTACTTGAATGCTGTATATTGCACTATGAAAAATGGAGCATAAAATGACTGATTCTTTGTGCAGATACTCTACAAGCATCATGTTGTAGGGTAATTACATTGGAACAATGTCCACACTTCAGTGCAAATATATATTACATCAATGTTCATTGCCCTTTTGTCTTCAAAGACTTTCTAAGTAAAAATGATTCCAACATGTTTTATACAACAATAAAGCTGTCTGTCTTAATGTATCTTTTCCCTCGTGTTCAAGGTTTTCATATTTTTCTCAGGGCTCCATTTAATCGTCAACATTTTATATAGAGTTGTTATGGTCTGTAACTTTTATAAAGCACAGCAGATCAGGGATAAATTGACAAGTCATCTACAGTATTTGCTTTACATACAGCATTGGTGGCAAATGGCTGTCTTGGTTGGCATAAAAAAGAAATAATTCTCACATTAATTTGACTTCAACCTTCCCATCTAACCATTTGGTTCTTTTCAAGCAAAATGTTAGTGGGTTGGGAGGGACGAGGGAATCTAAAGTGAGGACAGATAAAAAAAAGTTGTGTCTTGGGTTAGATGTGGTGTTGGGTTTATGTCAGTGTCTGGATCCACTGGGCCACTAGCAGAGTTCCACAAAGTAAATTGTGAAGTTTAGATTTTAAGTGCAACTGCTCAGCAATTTTGTAGGAGTGATGGTAGTTACTTTGCTGCAGGAAATAAAATTCTTGTGGCTATTTCTTTGATGTGACGGCAGAGAGATGGAAAACAGGTCTGCGAAATATGCTTGAACTCTTGCTCCTGATTTTGTCTTTTGAAAGGTTTCTGTGTGGCATACAGCTGACCACATACCATTTAAAATGGTTTATTAGTTTAATATACTTACAGGCTGATTATGAAAGCAATTTGTCTCCTTTCTCTTTGATTGTTGCAAATGCTTAATGTTAATTACAACTGTTGCAATTTATTGGGTATGATAGTTGCCATGACATTATTATCAAGAGCTATGAGGCATGTACCCCAATATATCCAGAATATGAAGTCCCAGAATTTGTACATTTTTTCTCCAATTCACTGTTCTTTTGAATACGATTACTCAGAAACATTCAGGTTAGCTTTTACAATTTTCTGGTTTTCATAAGGGAAATACTTTCGAAACAATTCTTTTCTCACAAAGCCACAATTGTTTTTTTTTTTTTACTTTGCATTGCACAACAGTGCAAGTTTGATTGATGTGGTATTCTGTGGAATGATAATTTGAGGTTTTGCATGCCACTTTAATTGCTCTCCTGTGAAGAAAACTTTTAGTTTAATAGCTTGCTTGTTTCCCGTTGTTTCCAAGGAGACGGTAGGGTCCGGCGATATATCAATATATCGGTTATACCCGATATAATTTTCATATCGATATGCAGATATAGACATTTAAAAAATATTGATATATCGAAAAGTCGGAATGCGCGCGCACTGAACTACAAGACCCAGAATGCTCATCTCTATACACAATGCAGCGACCGAGGTGCAAAGCCACCATATTGTATTCATAGTCCTAGAATAAAATATACAGGTATGCAAGGGGAGAGAAATGGCTGGGGGGTGGGGGGGAGGGAGAGAGAGTCGGTGGGGAGGGATGGAGAGAGATACGGCTGGGGGGGGGAGAGGGAGAGACGGCGGAGGGGGTGGGGGAGGGAGAGAGAGAGAGATGGCGGGGGTGGGGTGGTGGGGGAGAGAGAGACGGCGGGGGGGGGGAGAGAGAGACGGTGGGGGGGGGGGGGTGGTGGGGGAGAGAGAGATGGCGGGGGGGGGGGGGGGAGAGAGAGACGGCTTGGGGGGGTGAGAGAGACGGCGGGGGGGGGGGTGGAGAGACGGGGGTGAGAGACGGGGGGATGTGATACTATACAGACAGATAGAGATGGGGGGTGGTGAGAGAGGAGAGAGACACAGAGACACAGACAGAAAAACACAGAGATGGAGGGAGTGAATGTGAGAGACACACAGAGAGAGAGATATTTACCTCCTGAGGAGATAGGCCCCGAATGCACGCGCATCTCGAGATGCGCGCGCATGCGCAGTACAAAAAACCCGAAAATATCGATATTTCGGTATATCTCGATATGAGCCCATCGATATATCTAAATCGGAAAATTTCCATATCGACGGACCCTAGGAGACGGTGGAAGCAGAAAGTGTTGATGCTTTCAAAAGTAAATCAGATCGATTTATTTCAGGAAATAATATCTTGGGATACAGTATCTAGTTTGGGACACGGATGTGCGTGTCCCAAACAAAGAAAAATCCCTTTTCTCTTTGTAGACCAATTACAAACAATTTTGGAATCCATTGGAAAAACCTCAAAACAAAACGACGAAATAAAGCTCCCTCTTTCTGATGAGGCTGCAGATTCAAGCTGCGTACGCACCACAGTGTGTATCCCGCAAAGTTGATTCTTCCCTGTTTACACCACAAAGGCTGTAGGGCAGCTGTCTCAGCTGGCTTAGTCAACTGCGTGCTCAGTAATTTCCAACCACGTCTTAAACTGGTTGACTTGTTGTTTTGGCTGCGTGTTGATACAATGAGCCAATGCATCTGTTCAATATTACGATTGAACTCTTAACGTAAACTTTACTTTGAAACCTTCTTTGAAGGGCTTTCACCTTTTCTCCTGATTTCCGTCAATCATTGAGTCTGCCTGCGAGATGCAGGCGATCAGTGACCTGATAAGTGACCCAGGGAAGTGTGCAGTAGCTATGGTCGGAATCCTGATTGTATTCCCTTGTGTTCAGTAAGGGCTCATATCAGGACAACATAGGAGTTGGTATTGAATTGGATCCTCTGATTCAGTGCAACGTCACTGAACTTCCTTTCCTGTCTGTTTATCTATGTTTCCAGTGCAAGGAGACATTGTTGCTGTATCTTGGCAACAAAATAGAAGAGTTAGGATATAAGAAATGGTTAATCCTGACAGAATAGAAAAGAAAAATGTTTTTAACATTTAAAAAAATTGTTTGTGCAAACAATTTCTATAAACCATTAAAGTCTGCTGCCAGAGCTATTTTTCAACTGTGCTTTTAGTCACCCTCCCTCTCTTGCCTAATTCTTTTTAAAAATAGGTCTAAATACATGGATGAATGCTATTGTATAATCGATACTGAAGGATAAATACACCTAACACTCTTCAATTAAGTAAGCAGGTTGTGTCCCTTCAGGGAGAGAGAACATGTTCCATTCCAGATACAAGGACATTTCCACGTGCTGGTAGAATAAATCTGTGGAACTCCCAATCTGGTTTCCATATTCTGAAGCATGTTGATGTATATCAAACATTGGCTGACCCCTCAAAAATGGACAAATGTTTATGATTCATTTTTGTCTGCCTGATGATGCATATCTCTGGAATTTAACAATTTCACTACAAAACTGAAATGCTCTCTTCATACATTTAACAGTTACAGCGATAATAATCCTTGCATTTGATATAGCGCTTTTCACATCTTCTAGACGTCTCAAAGCGCTTCGCAGAATTTACTGTGAAGTGAATTGACTGTACATTTGTGGGCGAAATGTGGCAGCCAATTACGCACAGCAGCGTCCCACAAACAGTCGTGGATTGAAATGACCAATTTTATTTCAGTTACAACGTTTAATGATTATTTAATATTTAATAATTATTATTAGAACACTTGCTTTGCAAGCGAGAAAACCTGAGTTCAATTCCTAGCAGGTCTAAACCTTGGGCAAGTTTCCTTACTCCACAGGCCTAATGATAATCCCTCAAAAAAGGAATAAATTGGTCATTTCAAACCACGACTGTTCGTAGGACACTGCTGTGCACAATTGCCTGCTGCATTTTGCCCACAAATATACAGTCAATTCACTTTACAGCAGATTCTGAGAAGTGCTTTGGGACGCCTAGAAGACGTGAAAAGCGCTATATCAAATGCAAGGATGATAATTACTATAATTAATTTAGGTCTGCATATGTTACAGTCATTAGGTTTTCTATCTTTATTTGAAACTCAGCATTAACTTTGTATACCACAGTGTGAAATATCCAAGGCACCTTCACAAGCCTTAGAATTGATCAATTAAAAAGTGAAGAAAAATTACAATTGACAATAAAATGTTGATCTTCCAGATGTTAAAGTGTGTTGTGTCTCCATTTATCAACTGTTAACTTTTGAAATGCATCTTAATTTTGACCCTCATGGTGTTTTCAAAGCATATTTATCCAGACTAAACATTCATACCGCCTTTGTACAATTTTCTTTTGGCTCCATTTTAGCAGACTGGCTGGAGATTTAAGAATCTGCAGATCATATTTGTGATTGCCTATGTTTCTAATTTGCAGATACGGTATGCCCTTGATGAAATGTTTTTATTGAAGAAAATCTGAGATTACAGTGTAGTGAAGTAGGTAGTTTAGGTCAAATCTGTGCTTCACTGTTGGATAGTTAAGAAAATTCTTAAGTTCCATGGCTGGGAAACAATATACCTGTAGTTTATTTTAGCAGTTGGGGTAGGAAGTTTATTTGGAAATCATTGGGCGTCATTGTGCTCTCTTTGATCTATTTACACTTAATACTGTTATTGTTACTGTTACCGTTATTTTGGTCCATCAATAACATTTGCTGCACATTTTAGAGTTTGTTCATTAATTACAATTTATAGCTTTGTTCTAAAGGTTTTTTTTAGTATGATTTTTGCTTTCATGCCAACAATAATTAATTGGCCGAGAGTCATACAAACATTTTAACCAGATGTTGAATCGCAGTTTGTGCATCTGACGTCTTAAGTACTTTCCAGTTACTATTTTCAGCAACATTAAAAAAAATTATTGAACAATATAAATTGAAGTGCACAGAAAAAAATATGCGTAGATACATGTATGTACTTAAAATATCCTTTAATTTTGAAAGTAAATACAGAACTGTAAGGAGTGAGAGATCATATCCTATCTGGTGGAATGAACCTGTAGTGGACAAAACATACAAATAATTCACCCACAAAATATACAGATACTTCGCAGTACATTCTGTGAAGTGCTTTGAGATTCCTGAAGACCTAATGTGGCACTTTGTCAAATGCAAGGAATGTTATTATTATCATTAATTATGATAATTGAGCCTTTCAAATAACATAGTTATTTAAAATGTTCTTCGATGGGATGGATAGTTCTTGGAATTATAATACAGGTAATGGAGTAGGTCTCCAGCTATAGAGCAATGCTCGACGTATTAGAGAAAGGGTTCAGAAGGGATGCAAGTCTTTTATATGATTGATGAGTTGAAGATTTTGTTGATGTAACAACAACAACAAATTACATTTATAGAGCGCCTTTCACGTCGGGAGGACGTCCCAAGGCGCTGCACAGGAGGCGTGTGACCCGAGCTGAGAGGGGAGTGTTTGGGAAGGGGTGAAACACGAAGGGGAGGTTGAAGAGTTCGGGGTGGAACAAAAGGCACGGTCGAAGAGGAAAGTCTTCAAACCGGCCTTGAAAGAGGAAAGGGAAGAAACGAAACGGAGGGATTGAGGGATGGCATTCCATAAGGTGGGAACGGAGAAACTGAAGGCCCGGCCTCCGATGGTGGGGCGGTTCGGGCGGGGGGCTTGGAGCAGGACAAGTCCTGTTGAACGGAGGGTCCGGGTGGGCTTGTAGGGGGAAAGTAGATCGGTTAAATAGGGCGGGGCAAGGCCGTGTAAGGCCTTGTAGGTGAGGACGAGGATCTTGAACTCGATCCTCTGGAGAATGGGGAGCCAATGGAGACGGGCGAGGGTGGGGGTTATGTGGTCGCGGAGGCGGGTGCGGGATAGTACACGGGCTGCAGAGTTTTGGATGACCTGCAGCCTGTGAATGGAGGAACTGGGGAGGCCGACGAGGAGAGAGTTTCCGTAGTCCAGCCTCGAGGTGATGTATGCGTGCACGAGTGTTTCGGCAGCGCGGGGGGTAAGATAGTTGATGTAAGATCATTAGTTCACTTTCACTATGTTACAAAAGTAATAATAATCCTTCCGTTTGATATTATGGCTTATCATGTCTTCGAAACTACTCAAAACGCTTTACTGAATACACTGTAAAGTGAATTGACCCTATATTTTGTGGGTGAAACCTGGCAGCCAATTGCACACTGCAGTGTTCCACAAACAGTCGTGGAATGAGTGACCATGAGTTTTTTTTATAAAGGGAGTATTACCTCTGTAAAAGAAATCCACCAATCAACTAACAAATGGGTTCCAATTTACTGCTCGGTAAACAGAGGCGTGTGGTGAAAGGAAACATGCCGAACATTTCACTCTGCCAGGAATCGAACTCTTGCGAAGTGAGTGCTCTAATCACTAAGCTCCACAAGTTGGTCACGTGAGGATGAGGTTCACGCAAAATTAGAAAAATACCTCCTCCCCCCCCACTGCCCCAAAGGGAATTATGTGTTCCATTCCAGCAAGATTACTGCAGTAGTTAATGCTCCTTTTTATAAAACAGCTGGATAACTGTCCAAGACGGAAATTGGAGCGTACTGTATAAGTGATCGAAATAGACAATAAAATACTCAATGGCAAATAATAATAAAAATAATAATAATCCTTGCATTTAATTTAGTGTTTTATCACGTCTTCAAAACATCTTAAAGAGCTTCACAGAATATACTTTTGGGGTGAATTGACTGTATATTTTGTGGGCAAAAACAATGTATCCAATCTGGCCAGATCATGGATTTCATCCGTGAAAAACAACTGATTAGATTCATGTGGAATGTAAATGTGAAATGAGTTTAACATTTTAGTCTGCAATAGATAGTTTTCTTTGTCTACATTTCATTGATTGCCTCCAAGGAGAGTCAGTGAAAATGTAGAGCGATTGGGCTGGGTGGGGTGAAAAAGAATTCAGTCACGTTCAGCTCACCCAGTTTGCTTGCTCTCTTCGACCGCGCCTTTGGTCACCTTTCTACTCCTGCCCCTGGCTCGGTCCCAGGATCCGCTATTGTGAAGCGTTCTGAGACGCCGTCCGGCATGGAGGGCACTATATACATCAAAGTTGTTGTTGTTGTTGCACAGTAAGCACTTAATAAACTTTTTCAATTTTCAGCGCTCGTTATAATAATCCTGCGTTTTGATATGAGCCTTATCACGTTGTCAAGATGATTCAAAGCACTTCACAGAATGTAGTGGAAAGTGGATTGGCTGTGTATTTTGAGGGCCAAACGTTTTATTTGTTTATCTAGTGATGACTTTTGAATTGTTACTGGCTGTTTAACCCTAATTAAAAGATGAACTGCTAGCTCCAAAATGGTGAATAATTCACAGCAATTTAGATGGGCAGATTCCTAAACACTAAATGCACTGTTGTTCATCATTTAGCAGATTTAATCTAGTCGATTTCAAAACTGTTCTTGCCCAGGAAATCTTACGCTGAAAAGTAAATGCAAAACTAAATGTTATTTTGTGTTGTACATTTATGCTTGGAGTGATTTTCAACAGCACTATTAGGGTTTACGTCCTCCCGACGTGAAAGGCGCTATATAAGTGGAATTTTGTTGTTGTTGTTTAGTTGTGGTTCAGACACTTGATGTGCTGTTGCACTAATCTGTTGCCTTATGTGTGGATAAAAAAAAAAGTTCTTCAATGAGATGGACATCAACTGAAATTTCCTGAACTAACCTAATTGAAATATGACAAATGGACTGACATAGTTACATCAAGTAAACGGTTTGGTTATTTATGGAAAAAATCATTTACTTGATCATGTTGATGTAATTAAAGCAGTAGATCCAATTTAACACAAATTGTTACAAGCTCTAGCAATTTTCTCAAAAAATTCCCGATTAGCTCAATCAGCAAGATTTCTGTCTCTTATTTTCATGATGATAACCGGAAGCCTCATGACCTCCCAGTCAGAGTCTTGGGACATCCTCCTGACGTGAAAGGCGTGATATAAATACAACTTGATGTGGTTGTTGTTGTACTATTGGCACACTTGATTTTTGAACGATCAAGTTTGTACAGAAACTTGTTTACAATGTATTCCCACATGCACAATTGAGATGCTCCATTATTTTAATGACTTCCTATTTTTCTAAACTGAAATGCTGCCATCTGCAAGCCATTCCAAATGAAGGAGTGATATCTGAAGGATTTATTTTTGGGTTCCATCATTTTTTATTGCAACAGAGAATATGTTAAATTCATATTATCTTATATAATCGTTGCATTTCATAACATTGAGCCATCTTAACACGCTACCCAGGATGTACTGTAACAAAAACAGAAATTGCTGGGAAAACGCAGCAGGTCAGGCAGCATCCATGGAGAAAGGAAAGTGAGTCAACGTTTCAGGTCCACGACCTTTCGTCAGAACTGGGGTATGTTAGAGAGGGGGCAAGGTTTCTATGGACAACTTGGAGAGAGGGAGGCAGGACAAGGAAGACAAAAGAGACAAAGAAGACAGAAAAAGAAGACAAAGGAAAAAATTGGTTAATTGATGGGTTGAAGAGGTGATAGCGGTGTGTACTCTAAAGTGGATTGACTGTGTATTTTGTAAGGGAAATGCAGTTCACAGCAATGTCTCACAACCAGCCACAGAGTGAGTGATCAATTTTATTTGGAGGATTGTTGGCCAGGACATCGTGAGAAATTCTCTTCTCTTTTCAAACAGCGGCATGATATTTAACATCCGTCTAAACAGGCAGGTGGACGTTTAACGTCTCATTCAAAGCGTGGCACTTCCGACAACGCAATGCGCCCCCAGCACGCATTGGACTCAGTTTAAACTATGTCATTCCAAGACCTGATGTGTGGCATGAACCCACAATCTTTTGACTCAAGAGGCAAGAGTGCCACCACTGCACTAGGCTGACAGAAATGAAAGAATATAATAATCCTTCCATTTGATACAGCGTCTTATCATGTCTTAGAGGCGTCTCAAAGCGCTTCACGGAACATAATGTAAGGTGAATTGACCGTATATTTTGTTGGCAAAATATCTCCAATAGAATACATGTAGCAGGAGTGAAATGTGATGCCTGAAATTAAAGACATTAATTCTTCTCCTCAATCGCTTCCATCTTTCCAGCTCACTCATGAATTTTTACAAATCATATCTGCCTCCAGCGACTTCCTGGACAATCACCACAAGTTAAATCCAAAATGGTGATTCTGAGCTTCAGTCTCTGGTGGTGACTTGCGTTGTCTGTGAGTATTACAAACATATTGCATTATCAGGATTCAGTTTTTCGATACCCCTTATAATCTTGACAGTTATAATGATTTTAAAAGTTAAGTTGCTCCCTCTCTACCTAATCAGTTTCACATGGCTTCATTTTACACCTCGCCACTGTAACTACATGCGTTTAACAATAAGGTTGTTCAAAAATCAGCAATAGCTCATCATTATAAATTGCTAAAGATGCATTTGGAGATGGTGTGACTTCTGTTTTACATCAGTCAGAAGCCAGTGATTGATACTGTGTAGATGTATGTTCAATATCAATGGATAATTTTCAACATAAAATTTCAGTTCGAAAAAGTCAAAGAGCGATTCTAGGTTTATGCTATGCAAAAATGGTAAATAGCAAATTAAACATTTTATGGTATTGCACAGTTTCCAACTGTCTGCTTTTAGAAAGAGTTTCCTTCCCTTGATGACCCTTTGGATTAATGTGCAGCGTAATAAAATGCTGAGTCTTAAAAATCAACAAGGTTCCAGCTGATCTTTTCCAGAGGCAATTGGTCTTGGGTTAGGGAAGGAAATATTTGCTTTGTTACAGAAAATTGTGAGTTAAGAGAGCAACGCAATTTTACATTAAACTTAAATTTCACCTGCCTTTTTCCTAATAATAATCTTGCACTTGATAGAATGGCTTATGTCACCGACAGCCAACTCGCAGACTGCATTATGTGTGGGTAGAATAGTCATGCAGGCTGCAAGTTGTATATGCAGTCAATTCACTTTACACTATATTCTGTGAGGTGATTTGAGATATCTTGAAGACGTGATAAAGCGTTATATCAAATTCAAGGATTATTATTATTACTTCATTGGAAATGTCTCAAAGCTTTGCCCACAGATATACATCAATTCACTTTACAGTGTATTCTGTGAAGCGCTTTGAGACGTCTAGAAGATGTGAAAAGCGCTATATCAAAATGCAAGTATTATTATTATTATAAAGTGCTTCACTGCATATTTATCATAAGGTGAAGTCACTCTGTATTTGGAGGCAAGTAGGATTGAAAGAACTGAGTTGACTCTTGTATTCTCAAAATTTGTACAGTGAATGAGTGGCTGTTTTATCTATTAATTAGCACTTTTATTGCTCAGAAATACAACCCATGGAAATTGCTAAACCGGGTAGAGCAACAAATATACTGGTTAAGTTCCAAATGATAAAACCAAACGTCAACTGTGATTTCATGCATCTGGGTGTTGAGGGCTTCCAGGCTGTTGACATGACACTAGCTTTTGGCTGGTCAATGTTCTCTGGAACATTTTCCCTTGTGGATCACACTACAGTATATAATTTGAAACAAACTTCATTCCCATCTCTAAATGCATCATAGCCTCAATTAAAAATATCTTCTCAGCAGTGTAGAATTATTAGGTCGTAGTTAGTGCTGATCTTCTGAGTGACTTTATTATCTGAGTGAAGTGTAAATGTTTTTTTTCCCTGATGACTCACTGAGCAAATGGACAATGTAACGAAGTACTGAGACTGACTGATCCAGTGGATTTTTCGTGTACTTGGGTTGGGAAATTTTATTTTGACACTGAAGTCCAGTGCGGAAATGATTGTACAGTAAAAGCCCGTTTATCCGGCACCCGGTCAATTGTAACTTCCGTATAACCGGCATCACAAAAAAAGTTCGCATTCGGTTAACCGGAATTTATCTGGAAAAATGCATTGAAAAAAAAAGTGTTTTTTTGGGGGGAGGTGGGGGGTGTTCGATTAAATATCCGGCAGGCGCTTTAACTGGCATTGGCCAGGTCCCGAGGGTGCCGGATAAACGGGCTTTTACTGTACTTGGATGTGTTGCTATTTCCTCTCCTCCCTCAGTTGTTAGCCTGGTTACTTTGGTAGCACTTTGAGCCAGAACCTTGTGGGTTCAAGCTCCTTGTCGGGGCTTTGGACTGAAACAGTTGCATTGATTCTCCAGTGCAGTGTTGGGGTTGTTCTGCATTGTTGGACTAAGCTGACTTTTGGATGAGACATTAAACCAAGTGCCGTCTGCCTGTTGAAGTGGACATTAAAGATTGCATGTCAATATTCATGAAGAGAAGGGAGTTTCTACCGCTGTCCTGACCAATGATCCACAGATAAAATTTAGCATTCATTTAATGGCTGTTTTTTGTGCGCAAATTGCCTGTTGCATTTCTTACAGAATTCACAGTCACTGCACTTTACAATAAATCCCGTGGAGTGCTGTATAACATCCTCCTCATGTAAAAAGTGCTCGATCAAAAACAAGGATTATTATTATTTATGACTGTGTTGAACACAAGCTGAACTTGCATGGAATGAATGGAAGTTTGGGTGAGTTGCAAGACAATTTCCAGAAGCTGCAGGTCTAACTACCGTATATCTCCGCGTATAAGGCGCACTTTTTTGCACGTCGGAAGATCTCGAAAGTTGGGGGTGCGCCCTATACGCAGGTACAATAAATTTTGAGCCTCGGAAATACAGTAAACAGGAGGGGCGGCCGGCGCTGTCAGCCGGGGTTTGGTCAGTGTCCGGCGGGGGTTGGGGGGAGCGGGTGACGGGGCTTCGGCCTCGGCCGCCCGGGCAGCAGCTTAGCGGCGGACTTCAGTACTGTGCCTGCTGCCTGCCTTCTGCCAAACCCAGTTTGCCTGCCTCCCTCCCTGCCGCTCTCTCTCCCTGCCTGCCTGCCTCTCCCTCCCTCCCTGCCTGCGTGCCGGCCTGCCTCTCTCCCTCTCTCTCTCCCTGGCTGCCTGCCTGCCTGCCTCTCTCCCTGGCTGCCGGCCTGCCTCTCTCCCTCTCTCTCTCCCTGCCTGCCTGCCTGCCTGCCTGCCTCCCTCCCTCCCTCCCTCCCTCCCTCTCTCCCTCCCTGCCTGCCTGCCTGTCTCCCTCTCTCCCTCCTTGGCTGCCTGCCTCTCTCTCTCCCTACCTACCTGTCTCTCCTGTCTCTCCTCCCTTCTGCCGGCAATATCATTGAAAATGCTTCCGTTTTTTTTCACCAAGAAAAGGTCAAAAGTGGGGGGTGCGCCTTATACGCGGGTGCGCCTTATACGCGGAGATATACGGTAACCATTGCAGGATGAGTCATTGTCTTAAAGAGAATAGGAATAAGGGAAGGAAATCCTTTCGAATGAGGATAATAATTCATAGCACTTAACATTAGCCAACTTAACTTCCATTGAAGTCGGAAAAATGGTCTGGAGGTACATTTTGAGATGCGTTTTGAATAAAGGGAGAGAGTGAGCTGGGCAGAGGGAGTCATTTGGGCTTCCCACATGTCGTACGGCCATCTGAAGTGCTGATGGAGGCAATTCTCGATTTGGGGATTTTGTCGTAAGCAAATGTCTGGGTCGACAATGCAACCCCTTAGAACAAAGCAGTTTCTAACAGGGTTCTACTGTATGGAAGCCTTCCACTTTAATGCAGTTTGCCTGCATGTTGCCATAACGACATCTAGAAGACGTGAAAACGAACGCATGGGTTATTATTAAGAAATATTGAAAACTTTTGCCCAAGCCAGAATGATTTGGGGGGATTTTTAGTAACTGTCAATGTTTCCACTGTAATGTTATTTAATCCAAAACACAATGTAGATTCACTCAGTCCTTAATTCCAACTTTACAAATCAACCTCTTTCAAATCTGGTTAATCAATTTCCCAGAATCCTTTTATTCTTGATTCTTGCATCATCCATATTCAATTGGCACTTATGTCCTTAAAGCAATATATAGCATCCACCCCTTTGTCTTAAATATAAGAAATATTCTCTTTAATTTACAGAAGAATTATGTTCACCTCATACTAAAGCACCCGAAAAACGATTGCCGCACTGATTTGAATTCTCAGATGGTTCATGAAAGTGCGTGAGTGGAGCCCATAATCCTCATTTAAATCTCAATCTTCTGCACAGTGAAGAAATCTATTATCACCTTGTCATTTCAACTATTCTTTACAGCACTGTGCAGGCTTTTGAAATCTCAGGTGGTTAATGGAAGGAGCTTTAGTGGAGCCCATAAATTGACTTAAATTTTAAAGTACTGTACCTCATAGCGAGGAAATCTATTATCACCTTGTTATTTTGGACAAAGGAGCATTACATTTTTTTTCCAACTGCTCAAATGCACCTCCAGTACTTAATTACTTTCTACAGCAAATATAGCAGGATAATGCCTGCATTATACTGCACCTTGATTGAATGCACGTCAAACCCCAGTGCTTGCAAGTCCAAACTTCAATGTACTTACCTCAGGGAAAACACTTAAAGTGGATTACTCTTGTATTGCTTCCTTCATATAAGAATATAGTTGCCTCTTACACACTCACATTTTCTGGCTTGTTTGTTAAAACACTTGAACGCTAAAGTGTAGAGACTTTGCAATTTGTAAGTGTGACATACTGTCTCTGTTGTCTTAACACATGATTTTAATCAGAAGACAACAGGGTGGCAGCAAGTTTCAATGTCCATAACAGTCTGCTCAGGTATGGAGCTGATGATGAGTGATGAAACCAAAGTTAGGACTGTTCGTGGGACACTGCCATTCGCAATTGGTTGCCACATTTCCTTCACGAAACATACAGTCAATTCACTGTGCAGTATATTCTGTGAAGTGCTGTGATAAGGCGCTATATCGAAAATGCAAGGATTATTATCACATGATATATTAATTTGGGACACTTGGTTGAAACCCATCACCTTCCTTCAGTTTCCAAGCAAATTACATTATTGTTTATAGTTGATGTGCACTTGAGTGCGAATATGCACAGCTCTTTCCTCTCCCCCATAACAAGTAAAATGGATATAAATTCCAAGGCAGAAAAAAAATCTTACAAATTTCAAAGTGGCCAATTATTTCTAGTTTTAATTTAGCCAAAATAGGTGTTTTGGGAATATGTGAGAAAATAACATTTTGCTGTCTGCCTGCAGACAAATGATGATGTGTTGAGATCACTTAAATATTTCTGTCGCATCATCAAATGCGACCGTATATTCTGTGAAGCTCTATGAGACGTCTCAAAGATGTGGCAAGTGCGATATCAAATGCAAGGATTATTCTTGTTTTTAACGGAGGGAAAAAATCTGGCTCGAGAGAGTTCTTAACACAGCTTAAAGGATGTGGCTACCCTGCCAATGGCCCATTTGGTAAGGCAACCCAACCACATAGCTCAGAGTTTTGATCACTATGATGATTTAACTGATCTTGTCTTGGAGAGAGCAAGGCTACTTTGATTGTTCTCTGTAGCCAAGATTAGGATTTCAGTATTCATGATCGGATTTGCTATCCAGTGCCCTCTGCTGGAAAGTGCAATAACAATTAGTGTTTACAGTCTGCATTGTAATCTTGCAATCAATGTGCATAACATGCTTCAAAATATTAATCTCCAACACAGTAGTTTTTGTACCTAGATAACTGTGTCCTTAGTAAAGATTAGGATATACTGCATTTATCAGTATTGCAGTACATTATTTAGGAATATTGATTGAGGTTAAATTGTAATTTTTAGGGAAGAATTGCCTGTCATTTCTGCCACAATCATATCAGACTTCTCATTATCATTGGTTACTCTTTCCATTTCCTAAAATTTCATAATTTAATTTTTTTGAGAAGCAATTGGTACAAATTATGTTGATTTTTTTTTAGAAATTGTAACAAGGGAAATTGTAACATGAAAGTACAGCTTCCGAGTGAGATCATCTGATCAGCAAGTTTCATTCTGATAATAGAGATAAGTTAGAGAGAGAGCACAGTTTTGCAGTGCATTTTAACCATGGCTGTATTGTGCTGTGTCTAGTTGATTTGGATTGATGTTACAGGTGGCAAAGTTAAAAATTATTTAGACTTAAAAAGCCTTGTTTGTGGGATCTTAAGGTGTGAGAATGAGCTGTATATTGTTGGCTTTATGTTACGCAATTGGATTCTCCACTGTAAAACAGTCCATCCAAACAGAAAGCCTGAGACCGTGACTAAGCCTGAGTCTAACATGGCAAGCACCTGCCATGTTTCCATTACCCAGCTGTGAATTGTCTCGCTCCTGAATTAATCTTAGCTGGTGTCAGCAGTGGATTTCAACAACAAATTACATTTGTGTAGCGCCTTTCATATTGGGAGGGCATCCCAAAGCGCTGGTTAACCAAGAGTTTGCATACAACCGAGCTGGGGTTAGGGATTAGGATGGGTACAGATGAAAAGTATAATTACTACAGTAATTAGTATACTAATTACGTTAGTATAATTAGTAATTACATGTAATTGCTACTACAGGTAAAGCTCTATTTAGGACGGGGTTGCGTTCCTGAAAATCTGTTCTCAGATCGAAACGTCCTAAATTGAAACGCGGTTTCCCATGTGATCCCATTATATAACCTGAGATGCGTTCTTTTCACAGAATTTTCAGACCTTAAACCCACTAAGTAACACACAACACACACAACATTACACACAAAATAACACAGATAGGCAAGAAGGGGTACTTGGGGTAACTGTACAGTATTATACTTTAATACTGGCAAACTTTAATACAGTCTGATGTTTTGATAATCTGCTTGCACCTGCAGCTGTAACACACCTTGAACTTGCCAGTATATTGTCCTTATTCTGTTTTATAGTAGCCACGGCTGATCTAGCTAGCCCTAAAACCCTCCCGACGTCCAGATTCAATGCGCTTTATCACCTCTAATTTAGTTTTTAAAGTGATTACCGTACTTTGCGGGGTTTCTGGCCGCTAGTGGTATTACCGCTGCTCATTTCGCTTACTGCTGTCTCTTCCCGACATGGTATAAACGTGGTAGAGGCTGTAAATCGCTTGAAGTTGCTCGGGAATGTTCGGAAATTACTGTAATACTGACATGGCGTGGTGTCGTTTCAAAATCAGATGGCTTTTAAACAATGACGTAGTGACATACTATTGGCCAGTTCAAACGGTTGGATACACTATATCAGGTGCGAGCGCGATTTACCCGCGAATACAATATGGACTGTACGTATGGACAAAAAGGCGCGCCCAAAACAATTGTGATATTCAAAATATGTATTGCGCATGCGCAAAAAAGAATTTTGATCATTAAGACGAAAGCAAGTGTCCTATATCGATAAAAAGGTGTTGAAAAATTATGCTCATTCAATCAAAATGTCCTAAAGAGAAGTGTCCTTAATCGAGGCTTATATGTATACTGTAGGCGATTTAACAGCTTGAATTATTAATAATAATAATAATACCTGCATTTGATATAGCGCTTTTCATGTCTTCTAGATGTTTTAAAGTGCTTCACTGAATATATTGCTAAGTGAATTGACTGTATATTTGTGGACTATATATATGTGGTAACTGAGCAATTTCCAGGGCACTGCTGGAAACTGACACTTCACAGACTTTGGCCACCTAAATATCTTGAACCTATGAAGATCTTGGCTCACAGCACATTTTTTTTCTTTAATATTTTGTAGTCCACAAAATACTAAGTACGGTACTTGAATCGTTTTAAAAAAAGTTTAAAACATGAGGTTAAACATGCACTGTGTAATTTCCTCAGTCTTATTGCTCTATATCATTTGATAGACACCAGAGAGAGAGAGAGTGGAAAATATGATTATTTCCCACAACTGAATGAAAAGTTATAACTCAAATGGCCTATTGAATGACCCATGCAAACTAAACATCTGGCTTAGAATATCCACATTTAATCTTGATTGCACGAGCAAAAAAATAGTATTAAACAAAAATAGGCAAAACTTAACTTGGCCCATTATGTTTATATAGTATCATATTAGTTATGATTAGGCCATTGGAAATGCATATGGAACTACTGCTTTTAACATTATTACTGAACTCCCATGGGTGGAGGAGTAATGCCTTTTTTCTTTATAAAACAGGAAAATTATAGATATAGGCAGTCTAATACTGATTTATATCTTCGTGGTGCGGATGCCCCAACTCATAAGTAGTTATTTTGGTCGTTGAATGCAAATTTCCTATAATTCTAAAGATTTTTAAAAAGTTTATTTAAATAATATTTTACTTGGCAACCTGATCACACTTGTGTGCTGTGGACGTTTGAAGGAGAAAGGTAGTGAAGTCAGCAATGTGGACTTGTAGAATTTAATCTGCTTCACACCAGCTGGGATTCAGTCAGCAATAGTAAAAACTTAATAAAAGCAACCTGAGCTCACAAGATACCTCGTATGTGATAACAGCTACAGAATGAATAGACATCAAGATTGCAATGACCTCTGTACTACAAATTTAGCTCACCATTTAAACCGTTGCCATTATTATTATAGTACTGTGTTATTATTATTATTAAAAGTATAGCATTTATGATGTGGAGAACAGGACTTCCAGTTTGGCTCAGTTGATGGTGGGATTGAGCTCCACATCAAGACTTTGAAACTATGCTGACACGTCACTGAGAGCTGGGTGTGCTGTATTGTAGGAAATGCTGTTGTTTGGATGATGTATTAGGTTCTGTCTGCCTGGTCAGGTGGAATACATCTGGATATGTCTTGAATTTGCCCTTTACCATTTCAAACCTGTGTCCTTCTTGTCCAATATTGTTCTGGGATAATGTTTAAAATCCTACTGCATACCGGTACTTCTTTACATTTTAAAATATAAGACATGTCTCCTTTCACCTATGGCATTGTAGGTAGATTTTACAGATTGCTACAGATTCAAATTTTAAAATGCTCACCCCCATGAATCGCTCTTGAAAGCAAATTGTTATTCAATACCAGTTATTCCAGCTGCAAGCAATAATCAAGTATGCTGCTGCAACTCTGTAATTGTGCTGCCCATTTCCTCAGTTGTTGGTAACATAGGATTGAATCAATGAGTTTTATATTCTGAGTGGAGTTTACACCTTGTATTAGCTCCCGCCACAAATCCCACAAGCAATTTTTCAGCAATCACTTGTATTTAGAAGCAATTAGTGAATGTGTAGGCATTGTTAAATCCAAGCTATTGAAACAGTCCAGGATCATTTTTGAAATTATTTAAAGTTTGGGAGCATTTGGGTTCAGCTCGAAACGTTGGCTTTAATTTCCCGTCAACATCATTACTCTATCTGAAATGTAAACTGGACACGGAAAAAAATAAATCTTTGTCAAATTAGAAAACCGTTCTTTCCATTTAGTGAAATCTGATGTGGAGGAAAAAATGTATCGGGTTTTAAGTGAATTATCAGCAGCCGGGTAGAGAATGCCAAAGAACGCATTGGGAGAAGCCAAAAAATGAAACAGAAATCAATCTGTTTCTCTGTATTATGATTGACGTGGGGACCTCTGACAAGTTGCTTCCCCAGGTCTACGCTGGAGTGTTAGGTTGGGCTTGCAGTTCAAAGTCCCATCATGAGGCTTGAACCCATAACCTTCTATTTCAGAGGATGGTTTGGTGAGAATATTGTTAACTGAACCAGGGTGACACTTATAATTTATTAATCCAAGCTTCCTACACTATGCCCAACTTCTGTGCAAGCACATGCATCTTTGATTTGTTTTATTGAATGACCTTTTTACTTTGTGAAACTTTTGACTTCATATGCTCTTAACTAAAATCTGGGCCCAGTAAAACTGCACTAATATAACCGACATTTAATAAATACAATGTTTTCGGTAACATGCTACTGACGTGCCACGTGGGAAAGTTTAGGACCACGACCTTGGTGGGGGTGAAAATGGACCGCTTTTGCTCCACATGATAGGCCTAACACATTTTCTACCTCTTGCGCTTCAACTCATTATCCTGCCTGCCAGGCCCCATAAAAAATCTCTTTCAGTCATTAAATCTGTCTTCCTTCATTGTTTTGTTTCGAGCCATCATAAGGCAATCGGATGTCACCATTTGACTTTGCCATTCATTACTTGATGAGTTTCATATCCGTGACATCGAAAGTCTGAAATGGAGGTAGTTAACTGTGGATAATATTGGCATTGGTCAAGTAGGAAAATTGTTTACATAACCAGCAGAAGCAGCAAGCCGATTTACTTTGAAAGAAGCAATAGCCAGTAATTTTTCCTCTTATGGGAAATAATTGGCTTCTCAACATATTTCCCTGTTAATCGAATTGAGATTGAGCATGCAGCCCAGGAAATTATTGTTTAGACTCGTTCCTTTCCATTCTGTAAAGCATATCCTGTGGTTATGGTAATAAATGTGATGAATTCTTTATGGATAGCGATGGAGTCTTGTGAACTATTGTTTTCTGGTTCGTTGAGTAGAAAAAGCAGCTCAATTGTTTTGTTCTATGCGGAAGTAATAGAAGCCATATACCCATTCAATTCTGCCTTTACTTTCTGATCTCATTATCTTCATTGTCTTCAATGCATTATGAAGGAATTTTTGAAGGCACGCATTAGGAATTGGGTTGATTGCTTGCACACTTCCAGAGTGGGCGGATTGACCCATTGGAAAATTTAGAAGTGAAGCTGATGTGCTGTTGAAATTGTCTGGTGAATGAGAGGAAACAGCAGTGCAGCCTGTTTGGGCTAGTTGACTGTTTTTGGATGAGTAAATTTACACATATAACAGTAACTAGGGAACGGCGATTAATCGGTTTTTCGATTAAACCCGATATGATTTTCAGATCGGTATGCCGATATGGTGATTCTAAAAAAACTGTTATATCGAGAGATTCGATTTAAAAAATATACATCGATATATTTTCAATATCGTTCCTGGCAATATATCAATATTGTTGGTATTATCAGTGTAATGCGATCTTTTCCAGCTTACCTTGTCGCCGGCATTGCAACCTCCTAGATCTAGAGCACGGAATACGCGTACATTCGGTGCGCGCGCACAATTAACGGGCGCGCACATCCGATGCGCACGCACACTTTACTGTGTATACTCGACGTGAGTCGTGGCGTCTTAACAAAGTCGCATCGCTGAAAATTGTAGTTTGAAAATTTACCTTTCTCATCATGGGGAAAAGAAGCCCCGTATGGGACTACTTTGAAAACAATGCAGTCAGTAATGGTGTGTATAGATGTACAGTTTGCAAGGTCTTGGTTAAGACATCTGATTCGAGCACGAGCAACCTGCGACAACACATTAAGCAGCACCACCCCGCCCAGCACGCTGCCCTCAGAGCGAAATCATTGTCGACAACAGCAGGAAGTCGAACCAGCGCTTCGGAGAAAGCGACAGGTCGTGGGGCCAGTGCAGCTCAAACAATTCCTGCTTTATTTAAGAGGAGAACATTGTACCAGAGAGGGGACAAAAAGTGGCAAAGTATCACGAACGCTGTCACTTTTTGCACAGCAAAGGAGAGCTGGCCAATGGCGAAGAACATTAATTCAGACTTCAGACTACATAAAAATAAGTGGCATTTTGTGGCTGTAAGTGTTATTTTTGTGTGTGAGAGAGTTAGAAGCCAGATTATCGCTGCTTCTGTGTGTGTGTCTAGTCAGACACACACAGCAGTGATAATCTGGCTTCTAACTCTAACAGTCAGACTGTCTGTCTCTCTCTTTTCTATTGTAATAGATCTCATTTACACGTGGACATTACATGCTAGTTTCAAGCAAGAAATGGAGGAGAATAAATCTCTAGATTTTGTTTTTGGTGTGTGTGTGTTCTATTTTGTGTTTAGAGATGGAGGGAGAGAAGGAGGGGGAAAGTTGGGAGAGAAGGGGAGAGGGAGGGAGAGAATGTGAGGGGGAAAGGAGGGAGAGAAGGAGAGAGGCGAGGGAGGGAGGGGGAAAGGAGGGAGAGAAGGAGAGAGGCGAGGGAGGGAGCGGGGAAAGTTGGGAGAGGAGAGAGGAAGAGAGAAGAGGGAGGGAGAGAAGGAGAGGGTGAAAGGAGGGAGAGAAGGAGCGAGGGGAAAGGAGGGAGAGAAGGAGAGAGGAAGAGAGGAGAGGGAGGGAGGGAGAGAAGGAGAGGGGGAAAGGAGGGAGAGAAGGAGCGAGGGGAAAGGAGGGAGAGAGGGGAGGGAGGGAGGGACAGAAGGAGAGAGGGGAGGGAGGGAGGGAAGGAGGGAGGGAGGGAGAGAAGGAGAGGGGGAAAGGAGGGAGAGGAGACAGGGAGGAGGGAGGAGGGAGAGGAGAGAGGGAGAGTGGCGGGGGAGGGAGAGAAGGAGAGGGGAGAGAAGGAGGGAGAGAAGGAGAGGGAGAGGTAGGGAGCAAACAACATTGTATAATTCAACAGACCTTGACACCAACATTACAAACTTTCTGGACCTAGAGCACGCATTTCAAAATGTGCGTGCACCGCGACTGCGCGCGCATCGTCAGTGCGGACGCACCGTCAATGCGCGCGCACCGCGACTGAGCGCGCACCATAAATGCGCGCGCGACATCAATGCACGCGCACTTGGAATGCACGCGCATGCGCAGTATAAAAACTCGATAGATCGGTTTAAGCAGGTATGAGCAAACCGATATATCCATATCCGGAAAAATCCCATATCGTCGTTCCCTAACAGTAACACAATTGTTTGATTAAAGGCACATACATGATTTGACCAAACAATTGAAAACACTGCTACCATCTGATTACAATTACTGACTTATGGAATAAATTTCCATTAGTTTTTACAAAGTGCAGTTACAGTTACAATCTCTTAAATGAGTTTGACTTATCTCGGTTCAAAACCAATTTTAGTACAGTGAAAATGTTAATTCTTTTCAGCTTTTGTTTGAAAGTTTATTCAGATAATTTAAAATTGCTGATTGAATGGTAAATCACCTATTCTTTAAAAGATGTATATGAATGAGAATGGAAGGGTTTCGAATCTTGTTCCAACTTTACATTAGTCTGTCAAAAATTGAGTGTCCAAACGATTTCATCAATACTCATCTGATCTACCTTGACCAATACAACGTATTGTTTAATCCAGTTAATTTGCAATGTTTAATCTGTGTGTAGTGCAACATTTTGGATTGAAACACCACAAAATACTCAATTTAAAGCTACCCTTGAGAAATTGGCAGTCTAGCATTGTTATCAATACCACTTTGAAATTAATGCTACTCTTTAATTGATACATTCTTAATGTATGACAACTTTCTACCTCCAAATTAAAGAACACAAATCTTGACAGCAAAAGTACACAATGGATAAATGCTTTACATCCTACGTAAGCATTTTTATGAAGGGTTTTGTAAAGATAGTAAACATTTAGCCATTTAAGGAACATGTATTTTGCTGCAACATTACTTGCAAATTGTTTGATGTGCCTGCAGAAGGAAAACGCCTTTAGAAATTGCATAGGTTTATCTAAAAGGTTCATATGTCTTACCTAATATGTTTGCTTCCATGTAGTTATCTACCTCGTAGATGAAGCATTGGGCAAAAGGTTAAGTGTTTTTTTTGAACAACAAAACCTTAGACACATTTTTGTGAGTTGGTAGTTGAAGTGCACCACTATAAGCAATTGATGGCTTTTCTCTCCCTCCCTCTCTCTCTATCTCGGAGCCGATTTGAAGGTTCAAGGAATGGCAACTTCAGTAATTAATTCAAACCAGTTACCTGTGAAACTGGCTTTCATTTAAAGTAAAGCTTGAGTGAGTTTTGAATAAAATGAATGAATTCCTGTGCTACTGTAGAATTGTACGACAGCAAATCAGCACAGATGTAGAATCAAGGATGATTTGTCGAAATTGGGAATCATAATCTAACATGATTATTCTAAACCATTAACCTAAATGTTTTTATTTTTGCCACTCTTACGTGTTTCCAATTTCATTGAAATATCAGTTTTTTTTTAAAAATTATATCTACCAATTTCAGAATACTTAACCTGAAATTAAGCGTTCCGTTTTTTTTTCAAATGTACTGCAATTGGAAATTGGCCAATTTAGAAATATTTGAAAATCTGTTTGGTTCACCTGTTGCCTCTGCTTTTGGATTTTCAGTGATTAAAAAATAGTGATTAAAAGATACCATTGCATACATGAGGGAGAAGGAATAGAGGTGAGGGATGGGTGCTCATATGGAGCATAATTACTGGCATGAACTAATTGGGCTGAATGGCTGTGTCATAAACACTATTATTATTATTATTTTAATTTAATTTTGTAATATATTCCCCCAGATACATCACACAACTAAAACTACCTAAACATTGAGCTTTGTGGTGAATTTTCTACACCTTGGCAACAAGTTAAACAATTTTATTTGGTGATTGGATTAAGAATGAAAGTAGAGGTTAAGGAATCCTGATTTCGCAATGGATACCCAAACAATTTTATGGGGGAATGGGGGGAAGCAATCTCATTTGTGCACCCTTTTAAATATTGAGATTATGAGATATTGAATAAGAATTTAAATAGAAAACTTTTTTTTTGCTCTGATCATCATCTGGAAATGGTGATGGATACCCGCATCCAGGTACGTTCTACATCTTTTTCTGATCCAATTTGCAATTCACATCATTTTTTTCAAAACCATTGAAAAAGGACAACAATTTATTAGCATGACATACATCTCCAAGGCAATCTTTTTGGCACGAATGGAACAGTTGCTTTTCAGAGCATCTTCACAGGAAATGACATTGACCTGAATGCTGACCGATTGTGTGTCCTGACCTTGGGGGAAAAAATCTCTTTTGGCTAAGGATGCAGAAGCCCGAGTCAGTTAAATTTCTTGTAGCTCTTAAGATGTTTTAAGTAGTCGATATGACAATCAACCTGTCAGTTACCATCATATTGTTTCTTCGATGACCAATGGTTACCTCTGGTCATTCATTTTTTTTTTAAATCGCCTTTTTTCTTGCAGTGTATTTGAGTTTTGAAGCGTTTATTCTCATTGGCGTGCCTTAAATTGAGGATGTTTTCAAGAAATTCTGTCTTTGTTTGTTGAAGGGTTCATTTTATTGGCTTTTCCTCTCTTGAGGTTTCCCTGAGCGTGAGCCAAAGTGAGTTGGTAGGCTGGTAGCCTTCTCATTTTTCGAGGTAATTAGTTTAGGTTACGTAAGCGAACCAAAGGCCTTTCTAATAAGAAGTGAAATGCGGCTAATTCTTTCCATGTCCAACTGTTTTCCCACTTTACTTTTCTGAGACTGAACTCTCATCTGACAATCTGATAATTCTGTGTCTCAAGATAAGTTAGGCCTTGGCTCTCACTTGATCAACAGAAATGGAGCCATCCCAGTGGGACAGTCTTATGTCAGCACAGGATCGGAACATACCGAACTCATTCTGCGAATGAGGCTTACTTTAAACTATCGTTTACTCTGTTTAGGTTCAGAGATGTGTGCTACACTTTGAACACTTCTGAGCAAAGGAACGTAAAGGATCAATATTGTACTTGTCATTTTTGGCAGAGAGAGGAGCAGTCCAGTCAATGCAAAGTACTGCAACAGTCAAGTATTTCTGTGTTATCACCTCAACACTTCGTGACATTTTACTGCGTTGGTGAAGCTTTTAATGCTTCATATTCAGTTTATGTATTATTTACATTTATATCAATTAAGTCAGATGTTCTGTGTGTCTTGTATAGAGTGAGTTCATGGTTATAAAGGAATCCACACTCAATCACCAGCATTCGAACAAGGGCGCCCTGTTGAATGTGCTATAAGAGTACATCAAACTGGCTGATCCCAATAAAGTTGCTATTTTCAAGAATTAATCAGGGTAATTCTGTTCAAATTTGCAATGGAAACTGTACCTTATTGCGTACAAAATGGCTTTAGTTTCTATAAATGTAACTTCGGTTTTTAGTATTGTGTATTCGGTTATAGTGTGGGTTGTATTACTGCAAAAGTTTTCTAAAACAGCCCTTAACAACAACTTAAAGGAGTGTTCTTTTCCTCCTTCCCTAACCTCTGCCTCAACCAGCACAAATTTTCACTTTCACATAGTAGCCATATTTGTGTGTTTTGTTTTAAAAAGAACTTTTCATTTAAAATAGTTTTGCTTATCTGTAAATGTAGATCTCTGTATCTTTTGAGATGTTATAGGCAAAGCTATGAAAAGCATAATTCCTTAACATAGTGACAACAACAACCACAAAATTACACTTATATGCAATTGTGGCAGTAGTTGCGACAGCTTCTCTGAAAACATGTTTCTGAAATGATTACCTTTTGTTTCATTGATAACACTCTCCTTTTGCTAGCTTGTGCCATGTTTTTAAGTAAACATTAGCAGATAACCAGTAACAGCTTCAGGTCCACAACATGTTGAAAGTTTGTTCGGATGTTAGCTATCTAATGTTCATCCGAGTCTAATGCTCCACATGGTACTTTGGGGAATATTTATACAATACTCTTCCTCCAGGAGAGAAGTTCATGACTGTCTGGGTTTTTTACGTGGCTATGGGAAGAGTGAGTCGATGTACAGAATGACCTTTTCCCATTTGGGGCTTTTTTTGTTTTTGCAGTTACATTTTCTTCTAATCTCATCTGCAGTAAACATGCTTTGAAGTTCGGGGTCTTCTGGTTCTCAAATGCATTGATCTGATAACGATTCTCTACTTGTCCAAGCCTGAGCCAGGCCAGCGGGGAAGTGTAAATAGCAATGCTGAGAGGAGGAAGAATCTTGACTGTGGAAATGAATCCTGTGTAAGCTATGATTTGTTCTAGAAACAAATGAGTGCTCTTCCTCAATTTTAATAATAAGCAACTCACTAACTGACTGACCAACTAACAAATTAACTAACGGATACAGAGATTAAGGGATATGGGGAAAGGGCAGGTAAATGGAATTAGGTTCGAAGATCAGCCATGATTTTATTAAATGGTGGAGCAGGCTCGAGAGGCCGAATGGCTTACTTCTGCTCTTGTTTCTTATGTTCTTATGTTTATTTATCTATGAGGGATTTAATTGAATGTTTAACCATCCTTAGCAATGTTGCTTTGTGCTTAGGTTAGAGTATTATTTCGTTCCTATTCACGATGTGTATTTCCGAGCACATTCACTAATTCCAGTAATTCCAGTTCTGGTGACTTCATAGTGTAATCATGATGCATATTCTACCAATGGTTCAGTTACTTCCAGGCAACCAGGCACACACTGTAGTTCATGTGTGCTGCAAGGCAGGGTCTGAGGATGAACCATAACAGCATTATACCAGATGGTGCCTTTATTGAAATTTTGCTGAATGGATGTTGGCTGTACCAATTGATGCTAAAATGTTTATGTAGTGAATTCAGCTGTGAAAACAGGTTATGCATTAAAAGCCTGCTGTAAATTCTAGGAAAGATTATATGGTGGTTGTAATTGAATTCACTTCAATAATCAGCAGGAAAAAAAAACGAAGCAAGTTTTAGCAAATGTGTTAAAACAGTGTAAGTGTGTAATTCAGAAACATATTGTGCTTTATGTGAACAGATATTGTGGATTTTTGCAATACCAGAGTTATTGAGGATATTTGTTGAGTATCATCCTGGTACAGTACTTGAAATGTAGTGGTAGTCACTGGGAGCATTTCGCAGACAATTGCATCGGAATGTTTATCCCCATCAATATTTGAGTGGCTGATGGCTGTGCACATAGTATTAAGGGATACTGAGTATATTGTAAGGTGATATCAGTGTTGCAAGGTTATGTCTGCTGCCACTGGCACATGTTTAAGCTATCACTACTGGTTTACTTGCTGAGCACTGAGTAGTGCTCAGCATGTAGACCGGTAATGTAAAGTGGATTCGTGACATACAATGTCTCCTTTACTTTGCTGCTGGAAGCTAAACCCAAGTTACATTTGCCTATTTCTACTTTTTGCAAAGAAGGGCTCGTAATTTCACCATGCTCTGTAAATAGGTGCCGTGTTAAGGTGAGTACATTTTGTTGACATGTTTGGGGGTGGTGCAGAATAGCACAAGGAAAGGGAAAATTCTTTCTAGATGATGAGAATTGCAAGCATTTGGATGGAGATGCATTCAGAACTTGAAGTGCTGAAGGAATCAATGATTTAAGATGTTAAATGCAGCACTGCGCACTTAGACAATTTGTGTACTATCCAGTATTACTTAATAAGTTGAAAAATCTATTTTTGGCAACAGCTGTACTAAGCTCTGATCCTTTCTCTGACATGTACACGGTAAGCTGCAGCTCATATCACATGATCAGATTTTTAAAAAGTCACTGAACTTGCGGCAGATTTCTGTGGTGGCTGATATCTTGATATTGATTTACAAAAATGGCCCTTCATAAAGAACTTGTGTTGTACACATATGAAGTGTTTTGTACTGAATTTACGCCCAACCAGTCATCCAACAATTTTAATAGCTGTGAACCCGAAGCCTCGCTGTGAGTTACCAGATAAGGTTATCAGGCTCAAACATTGTTGTTTGTTTTCGATTTAATTGTGGTCACAATAGATGACTTTCTTTTCTCTATTTCTATTCATCTTAGCATTTTATGAGGTGGCATTGCTGGCTTAAATACGTATTTAAAGAAGTTAACTTCAAAATTGCAGTTTGTGTTTGAGTTTCTGCATTTTTTCTTTACTCTTTTGTCCCATGGATGTCCTCCTGTGGTGACTCAAACATTAGCGTTCTACAGTCTCAAATTTACAGTAAATACAAATTGATTTGTTCGTTCATTTATTCATTCATTCATTCATTCATTCATTTGATTTATTGCGCTGTTCAGATGACATGTTCACCTAGGTTGCCACCTGGTGGCAGACGTTGGTACACATTTGCATTCCACCATCCTGATAAAATAGGAGTCTGGGATCATGGTAAAATCATCTGTTTCTTTCTCTCTGCCTGCATTTCATCATTTTAGTTAAGTGCTTCAATTCTTGTAACTGTGGCATAGAGCTTTGGACTTTCTTACAAAGCGTGGTTTTAAATGAACTCCGCAGAAAGGATTTGTTATTCATTGAAAATTATTTTAAAATGTTAAATAGTTCAAGTTTAAATTTCTTTTTAATGGTTTGAAAGTCTCCCATTTAGCTAATTTTCCATTCAATGATTTAGCCGGTATTCTTGATTGTCGGCATATGTAGATACACCCTGTATCTAAAAACCCAAACCCGCAAGGAATCTTGACTGGGCCGTGGTAAATATTTTGTTTTCTGTGAGATTGTTTGAGACACCATAATGCATTTTGCTGAGTGTCACTGAATAAAAAATAATCACAGTTCCATTTGCCTGAATGGATTTACAACCTGCGTAACTTTGTTTTTTCTGGAACAAAGAACCTCACTGTTTGCAGTAGTTTGACCTTGACAAGCATGCTGAGAGCTGCTCTTTCGCAGAGCGTTATTGGTATTTAAAAATGCATCAAGGCATTTCCATTCTTTTATCCCCTCTCTCCATAATCATACATTCATAGTAAAGTTTAATCTTCCCGGGCAGCTTCACACAGATTTTGACCTGACTAACACTCGTTCACCAAATGCTGAATGATTAACAATATCATTATTATTTTGCTCACAAAAAGTCATATGAATTGCAATTAAGCTACCTTTTGTCAGAGGCTTCCTTTCTGAGTATTTTCTTTGCATTTGACCTGTTTCTGCTTTGTGTGATTCTAGATTTAGAAAGACATTTACCCTCTTGACAAACCTTGACAAGATATCACCTTCAGTGGCAAGTGGTTTTAGCTGGTTATACTCCATTAGTACTTCCAAAATTTATTACAATGTTCATCACGATGTGTGTCATTGTGATCCCCATGCTTCAGCTCTTGCCAACCTGCTCCTAATACTCTCCAGAATTAAGTAACAGGGTACAGTACTTTCTTCTTGGGCGGGAGAGACCTTGTATTACATTCCAGACATGGGGAAACTTCCACACGTAGGTGGAGCTTTTATTAATTTGAATACTCTTAAGCAAGGATGGATTTCCCAGCAGGTCAGGCCCCCGGCTAATTTACATTGCTTCTCTCTAATGAGAGAAGCAATGTAAATTTGGGGGAGAAAATCAATATGTGTTTAGGATTTCAGCATTCAGATGATACATTCTGAATAAGATAGTAATGCCAGTTGGTCCACATGCAGCTGAATATTTTCTGTTTTTCATTCAGAGTTCTAGTATTTTATTGAATTAACTGCTGTTTTTGAAGTACTGTAATGAGGATAAAGGGAATGTTGTGCGACCACATCACAGATGGTAAAGATAAGTTGAAGTTATCACATTGGACTACAGAGATGCTGTGCTTTTATTGGGGGATAAGACTATTTTTGTTGGCAAACTCATTTATTCAACCAAAGCCTTCTGGCTATTCAGAAGCCTTGAATTTTTTTTCAAATAGAAGATTTTTCATAGTCTCCTGATGTATTGGGCCAAGATGAATCTGTGTCTTTGTTTAAGTGACATTCCAGATTTCGCCTGATGTGAAAACATTCACTTGAGAATGAATAGTCTACGGTGATCTGAGAGAAAGTGAGGGACAACAAGTTCATTTAAAAAAAAATTCTGGTTGGACTTCAGATTTCATTGTGTATTGTAGTTTGTTTTTAGATGGGGAACATTGGATTTGAATGTTGTTTCAAAGAATACTTTGAGTCTCAAGTGATTTAAAACTGCTGCAAATTTTGTCAACAGTTCAGTTATTTTATTTTCTACTCTGAAAATCTGCAACTCTTATGAATTTGAGTTGTGGTAAACAGCAACTCCAAACAGCAGTGAAACAGGTAGCCAAAGTTCCATTTGAGAACACGATTGACTTTCAGGACTTGCTTAGTTAGGGTAGAGAAATAGAACATTGTCCTTTTGTGTGTTGGACTTGGATCTGAATATTTGTGTGGATCGTTTGGTAAGTGAATCTGGGGAAACCACATTCCAATAGCTAAAGGTTGTTACTCTAATTACTATTACATTGTTTGGCCCACTCTATAGTGTGAGAATAGCTGGGGAGATTGCATAGATTAGTAACAACACAAGGTTCTTGAAGTACATCGAAGTGTTGTTGGAAAAAGCTTCGACTGTCTTTCTGTCTCAGAAGCAATGTTTTATTTCTGGCTGCTGAGCTCAACACTGCCTATGGAGTGGCTATGAGGAGCCCATGGGCTTAGAAGTGGGGGAGGGGAGGGGGAAGATAGACCTTGGATGACTTTTTGTGTGCACTTCTTAGAAGCAGGACAATGCTGACATCAACGAGATCCTGGAAGGAGTCGGTCCTTCAAACAGGGATAGTGGAGGAAGACAAAAAACCTATTCAATCTATTGGAAAATAGTTAACTAGTTTTAGACAACATGTGTGCTTGGAAGAAATATAACTTTGGAACTCTGGCAGATCTTGAAATCTTCTGTACACAGTTATACAAAACTTCACACGTGAATTTCCTATATGTTTCTATTGCTCCCTGCTCTAAAACTGAGGACAATACAAAATTACATTTGTATAGTGCCTTTCACGATTGGTCGTATGCCCCAAGACGCTGGACATTTCAGGGATTTGGAACCGGGGAGTAAAGGAGGGTGGAGGGCTGCAGGTATTTAGGTGGCCGAAGACACCGTTGAAGAGCAGAGTCTAGAGATGTGCCTTGAAGAAGGGAGGGAGTGATGCGAAGGGAATGTGGAATGGAGTTCCAAGGGATTTGGGCGGAGTGGCTGAGGGCCAACCGCTGATAGTGTGGCAGGCTGGGGAGGTAGTGGACGTCGATGAGGGATTAGTAGGTTAGGTTGGAGCATGGCCGTTGAGTACAGAAACATATGCAACAAAGTCCCTCCCTCCCCACTTTAAAGCCCGCCTTATGACCTATTATTTCAACTGTACCTTTGGTCCTATTCCCCCACGCCCATCCTCTCCTCCAGTCAGCTATGTGTAGAGCTTTGTGATATTTTTCCGAAGTGAAAGGTGCTATATAAATGTCAACTGTATAGACACAGATTTGGTGCACTCCTGTCCTCTCCCCCACCAAGCTCCAGGAACTTATCACCCCCATCCTTGCCTGGCTTCACTGGCTCCCCATCCTCATTCTCACCTCCAACAGTCTTGTATCCCCCCACCCCCACACCTCTCCAATCTCCTAATCCCATATCAGGCTGTCTGCTCCCTCCGCTCGGGAGACACCAACCAGCTTCAGGTCCCCTGCACTTCCTGCCCCACCATTGTCGGTCAGATATTCATTATCGCTACCCTGACACTCCGGAACTCTTAAACGCAATCCATCCATTTCACCTCCTTTCTTGCCTCCTTCAAGTCTCGTCTAAAGACCTTCCTTTTCAACTGTGCCTTCAGCCACTCTCCCATCGTCCTATGCCCTCCATTCCTTCTGACCCAAAGCAGGTAATCAAAAGGTGAATTTAGAAGTGCAAAGAACCATTTTATTGATGAGGGAAACTCCCCTTTATCTCTTTATTTCGCCCACAAAGCCTTTGAGACATCAATAAATTGTGAAAAGCGCTATATCAAATGCAAGGATTATTATCATTATTATTATTTATTCTATTCAGTAAGGTTCAGTGTAGCTCAGCACTTGCCTTACAAGCGAGAGACTTGGATTCAATTCCAAACAGGGTGAAACCTTGGGCAACTTTCCTTACCCCACACGCCTAATAATAATAATCCGTCCAAAAAAACCTTACAATAAATTAATCATTTCAATCCACGACTGTTTGCGGGACACTGCTGTGCGCAATTGGCTGCTGTGTTTCGCACACAAATATACAATTCACTTTACAGTATATTCTGTGAAGTGCTTTGAGACATCGATAAGATATGAAAAGTGCTATATCAAATGCAAGGATTATTATTATTACTCATTGGAGCCCGAGACTTAAACCTGGGACCTTTCTGGTCTGTGTAGCTATTCACTGGATAATAACTAAGCTATGCAGCGAGCTGAATCAGCAACTTTATACATCTTTGTTTTATTACTTGAAGTCTTGGCAATTTGAATTGAGTTTGGAATTGGATTCAGTAACTTGCCCTGTTTGAAAAACTTTCTCCATAATCTATTATTCAAATGGAGCAACAATAAAATTGCAACAGTTATAAATAAGTATGATTATATTTTTAAAAGTTTTAACATTGTCCAGGTTTTAATGCAAACTACATGCCTAATGTGTTATTGGTAATTTTTATTCTTTGGCCTCATTGACAAGTGTACAAAATCCTTATTGTGGCACAGAGAGAAGCTAGATTTGACAAGAGATTGTCTGTTAAGATTATAACTACAAAGGATGAACGAAGTAGCTGATGACTATGATTTCTGGGATGTACAGTACTTGCCAATCACCCATTCTGGCTGTTTTACATAAAACAGAATTTGGGAAGTTAAGTGCCATAGAACAGTAGGATACAACTTCCTTCTTGAGAAGGTACAAATCAGTTAACTCTCTCCCTCTCTACACACAGTGTTTAACACCCGCAAATGTATGATGTACTATGTGACATGAGGAAAATAAATCACGAACAACATTTTTAACGGTTCCTCAGTATTACAATAGTAGGAATTGTAACCAAGCATACTTGAAAATTATTTTGCTGCTAAAACTCAACTGTAATATAGTATAATAATCCTTGCATTTGATATAGCGCTTTTCACATCTTATCGTCTCAAAGTGCTTCAGAGAATATACTGCTAATTGATTTGACTGTATATTTGTGGGCGAAATGCGGCAGCCAATTGCACACAGCAGTGTCTCACAAACAGTTGTGGATCAAAATGACTAATTTTTATTATTGTGTTTTTTTTTGACGGATTATTTTAGGCATGAGGAGTAAGGAAACTTGCCCAAGGCTTCGCTCTGATCTGCCTGGATTCGAACACAGGTCTCATATGGCTTGTAAGGCGAGGGCTCTGAGCTACCGGATGTAAAGCTCATTGTTGCATAAGCCACTGGTTTTAATAGAGGAAAAACTGCGGGTTTTAAATGAAAAAAATGCAACTGCAGACTTAAACTCTGTGAGGTGAGGATCACGGTCCAAATCAAGTTTGTTCCAGTTATGAGTTTGTTTGATGGATATCATTAAATGGCAGAAATAAATGTTGCTGAACTCTTGGCTTTAAAGGTACTGTAACATGTATAGTGTGACCAATTTATGATGGTTTTGTAGTTACCCCACCCAACTATTCCAAACACCACTCGCTAACTGGTGTCAGTGAATGGATGATTCACTTCCAAGTTATTTTACGGACTGTGCGGGTGTCCTTTTATTGTTTTGTTTTTGAATTGTTTATCCAGCTCTTTGCGCAAGCAATTTTGCCGAGGTGGCTGACTTATTTCATGACATTACGGATCTTGCTCTTATTTGGAGAAAGAGCAGGAACCGGGACCAGTATAGGCTCAAGGATCTGATCAATCTCCTTGTCAGACCAAATGGACCAAATAGTCACACCACAGAATGAATTGTGAATTACGTGGGTGTAAGATGTTTCATACAATAATTTCTATTAACTCCCTCCCTGCTTTACTTACCTCTGGCAACAAACAGAAAACAACTTGGTCTGAGCAAACTGCTAATCCTCTATACACGTAATCTATGGGTCCATAATTCACATTCTATAATAAATGTGAATGGGAGGTTTGAATGTTTTGAAATTGTTGTATTGTGAGGTAAATTTGTGCATTGTAATTGGCCCCAGATAGAATAGGTCATTCACTTCATGGCTGATTGTGGGACATTGTTGTATGCAAATTGGCCACTGTGTTCGCCTACAAAATGCAGTCAACTATTCTGTTATACGGTACTGATTTGATAGGGACTAACTAGGGAAAAATAATAATAATCATCCTTGGATTTGATGCAGCGCTTTTCATGCCTTCTAGACTTCTCAAAGCGCTTCACAGTATATACTGTAAAGTGAATTGCCTGTATATTTTGTGGAATATAGAAACTGAGAAATTTGTGAAAAGCTATGTCTATTTAAAACTTTTCTAATTTGGGATTTTCAGCATTTGGGATTTTTGGAGCATCCAGAATTTGACAAGTTTGTAAATTCAGTCTTTAAATTGGGAAGGTGTTCTGGAAATTACTTTTTACGAACCATGAAAAACAAGCTTCAAAGTTAATCGAGAATCAACAATTTGCTAAATTCTGCACAATCTGATCGAATACTTCCAGACTCAAGTGGAATTTCTAACCACTTGCTATGATTTAAATTTGGCTGACATTGAATGACATTCTATTATGTTTATCATCGTTTTTAAAACTGAGAAATAAGAATCGCCAAATCACAGAATCATAGAATTATACAGCACAGAAAGAGCCATTCGGCCCAAGGTGTCTGTGCTGGGCTCTTTGAAAAGAGGTGTTCAAATCAATCCCCCTCCCCTGCTCTCTCCCCAGAGCCCTATAAACCTGTTCTCCCCAAATAACTATCTACTTCATACTCAGAGCAAGTTGTCCAGCCTTATGTCTGTTTTTCTTTGATTATAATAATAATCCTTGAATTTGAATTATCGCGTCTTTGAGACGTCTCAAAGAGCTTCTCAGAATATACCTTAAAGTGAATTGACAGTATATTTTGTGGGTGAAACATAGCAGCCAATTGTACACATCAGTGTTCCACAAGCAATCGTAGATTGAGTGACATTATTATTATTTTATCTTTTTGAAGGGATTATTACCTTCAGAAAAGGATTCCAGCAATAGGTTAACAACCATGGTTCTTATTTTACTGATCAGTAAAATCATTCAATATGATCATCCAATATGGCATTTTTCCATCCTAGGACATGAAATAACTAACAAAATGTTCAGGTATCTTTCTCTCTCTCTCTTTCTCTCTCATTCTGACCTCTTTCTCTGGTCCCGAGCCTCATCAGTTAAACATTTGCAGAAGTCTGCCCACACACCGGCAAAGCCCTTTGATCTTAAGACATCATCAATTGAGTTTCTTTGAGGCTTTAAAATATTTTTTCAATATGAAGTGTGAAATAACTTGGCCACTGTCTTTTGGACACAGGCCTTGACTATCTTCAAGGCATTTCTGCTTGAATGTGAGCAGATTGGTGTGAGCAGTTTGAATGATTGTATCCTTTCAATAATCTTCCAGGTAACATTGAGCCCCTGCTGTTAATTGCTGGATATATTTTTAAATAAATATTGAAGCTTGACAGCTTTTGATTGATATAAAATTGTCACACCTAAAGCTATTGTCAACCAAATTTATAAGAATGAGGAGCTTCCAGATTATTTTTCACAAAATGCAAAATAACTTGCCCAAAATATATGAAATTTCAGACTGAATTGTGTGATTTAGTACTTAAAATTCCCTTTCTCGATAAAACCAAATGAAAATTTGGACTGACAATTGTTTGATTTCACATTGGAAATTTATTAAACTGTCCAAAGCTAACAAAGGCCTAATAATAATGTAGTTTCACATATATTTCCTTAAGGAATCATTTTCTTTCCAGAATGCAATAGGAATTCTCTCAAAGCTGATTCCAAAGGGAGGAGGATCCCAGATTCATTACTATGATTTAATGTTCTTAGTAAGTCTGAACCATGGAAGTAAAAGTATTTCCTGAAGTCAAAGCACATAGAGCACATATTAAATGCAGAGTAAGACAGAAACTGGCAGTTCAGTTGGAAACATAGCAAATTGGGGAAGAGTAAAGGGGAAGGAAGTGAGTTAGGAAAAATGAGCTAAGCTCTATTCAACATGCTTTTTAAAATATGCCAGATCTTTGTTGCAAGTCACATGGAACTTTTCTTTGAAGTAATATTCTGTTTTGTCCATGTTTACAAACAAAATCAAGGTGTACTCTTCTGCAGTATTCTCATTTTTATTTTGTGGTGTTAACTAATGAGCCTTCCAAGAAGGTAGCAATGGATATAACACCTTTCATGTTGGAAGGCTGTTATAAAATGCTTCACAGGATGTGCTGTAAAATGTACTCACTGTATTTTACAGGTGAGCATGGCAGCCAATTTGTGTACAGCCATGTCCCACCAACGAACCAATTTTTACCAGGTGGCTAGAACTCAAGGAGAAATTCCCTTCTCTTTAAAGTCCACCCAAACAGCAGCATATTGGTTTAACGTCTCACCCAAAATGCTAGAATGCAGCTCTCCCCCACCACTACAGTGTTTGGAGTTTCAGCTCCAACTCTGGGTTGTATGGGGAACTTGTTACAAAATTGCTAGTCTAATCATTGCGATATGGTTCGGACTGACACAACCCAAACTCTGTCACACACACACACACCACATATAAATCCTCTTTTCTTGTTCATTGCAATTTCTGTATTATGGAGGTTGAATTTTATAGATGCGTGACTATTTCTCTTTGTCTGGTAATGCAGTAGATGCTCTCACTGCAGGAAGAAGCTTCCTACTTACTGCCCAGGATAGCGTTGACAAGAACCAAGAACTGGGGACCCTATATCATGGGAGGGTGGGGTATTTTTCAGCGCTTTGGGACGTTCTCCCGACGTGAAAGGCGTTATATAAGTGCAATTTTGTTGTTGTTGTATTGGTTTCTTCCAGAGAGGATGGCACGTTGCTCAGAAATCATTTGGGAAAAGTGGTTTTACAGATGGCACACTTTAAGAAAAGGGGAGCAATGAAGAATTAAAATTGAGCAGAACTAGTTTTTCTATTAGTAAATCAGAAACAGCCCGATTAAAATATTTATTGGAATTTATAAAATTGTTCTTCTCAGTTAGAGTTCCCCTCTTTTTCTTCTCTGTCCTTGGCTGAGAGAACACTACGGCAATGCTCCAAGGCATCTGCAGGCTGCATTCGATTTAGCAGCTATAAATCAAGTTTTTTTTAAAAAAAACGAAGCTACTTCATCCTGCTAATGGCATTGCCAATGTTGGGAACTCCACATGTGAGGAATCATAAGCACAGGGCCTGTGTCCTTCCATTCCATGGCACTTTACTTTTAGCATGGAGTGAATTCTGTGATTGAACTGCATGAATTAATTCCAGTGTTTTGTTTGGCGGTCATCCCAAAAAGTTTGTGTGCAGCTCCAAAGAGAAATAATATTTTTATGATACCACTGGACATTTCTAACAGTCACGCTGACCTTTATAACACCTTTTGTATAATTATTTCTGTCTGCTTTTCGTCTGTATGTTCCCTGGTGTATGACTGTTTTTGGATGATTGGAGTGTATCAGCATCCAAATGTTACACTAGCGTTGGACCTAACCACAAAACAACAGACTAGGATGCTAACAATCTGGCTATAAATACCTGTCAAACATGTACCTATCTCCTTTGGGACAGGAATGTACAACTTCTTAGATATGAGATGAGTGGTTTATGTATGATTTTGTTGGTTCTGAGTCATAAAGTTGTGAATGTTTCTGGGGAATAACTACATGCTAACTTTCAGATACAGTTAGATTAATGAATCCTGAATGGAAAACTGGTTTTGATGTACAATTCCCCGGAATTTTGTTTTGCTTCACATCAATGATAAGGAATTTTGACACTTTATTTAATGCAGTGTGAATCATTCTGTTTCCCTAATGTTAACCATCAGGTGATTTTTCACTTGACTTTATATTCTATGTGAGTTCTTATTTAATAGTTCTCGTCATATTTTAACAAGAGAACCACTTTGCCTTCAAAGCTGATTTGGAAGAATACTTGAAGTGTTAATGTTCTAAGCCCACACACAAAACAATAGCTGAATTGTTACTTGCATTGCCATTAGCTGAATGGAATCAAACTACAATAGAATATGACACATTGAAGATAACACTTCCAAAATTGTTTGTAGTTACATACACAGTGGAGGGAAAATTTGCTCTGGGTTGTTTTACTCAGTTCCTTGAGGGTAGATGAGCTATGATGAGAAGACAGAACAGGCAATCTTCTTGCTAATTTTGCTTGTGTAAATTGTGTGTTTCTGGAGGATCACACGTGCAAGAATAAAATGGAGAACAAAATGTTTCATTATTCATCGGGTTACGAAGCTGTTAGATGTTTACTGCTGTACTCCTAAGTTTAAAGTTTGTAGTTTGTACTTAACTCTGAAGTTAAAGAGCAAAGACATTCTGTTCCAGTGTCTTGGGACATCCTCCCAATGTGAAAGGCGCTGTACAAATTTGTTGCTGCTGTTGTTGTTGTCATGCACGTATTGGAAATGCATTGCAGCAAAACTGCTTGAACCTCATCAAATCGGTGTTAAGACTAAAACTACAGGAAAATTGTCATTAAGTTACTTTTAATATCAGTTTACATCAAGATGTGGTCATGTTACTTTTAGTCTTGCAATTAAGTCGCGACTAAGTGATTTATGTTTGCAAGCCATATAAGTGTAGCAGTAAGAGGAAATTTGTCAGATATAGTTGCAGAAGATTCAATCATCTACTTGTCAACTCTTTCAAAAAAAATCTGTCTAGCCGTTGAAATTAAATCGCAAGGTGCCTGAGAAAAGGTAATGAAGAACATTTATCAAAATATTTAAATAATTTTTTTTATCGTTCAGAACCAGTGTTTTCAATTTCTTTTATGGATCCACTCAGTTTAATTAGTTAGTAATTTGGCAAATAACTATGGCTAGAAATATATTACTTTGGTGACACAAATCACCACACTTTTCAGTTTCAGTTGTAGGACTACACCATAATGTTCTTTTGTATTGAAGTTTGTAACATAGGAACTTTATATAAGTTTGTGAAATTGATAGAATTCCAACTTCGGCCAGTTGTCTGAAATAAGAGAGGAAATCATCAGCTTTTGAATTTGCATCAAACAAAATTTTGTTTTAGTAGAAACATGTGCTTCTTGCATCATTTAAATATAATAGTTGAGCTATTGTTGCTGACTGAATAAGATCAAATTGATTCCAGATACATGACTTGGAAGCCTGCTTTGGAAGAAAATATAGCAATGAGGATGTAGTTAGAGTTTGGGAGTCTAGATTTGGCTGAAGCTGTGATGCATGCTAAGCACAAAGTCTGTGGTTAATTCACTTGGTGCTTAGAGAGACTAAAACTCCAAATTGCATGGTTTTATTGCCGAGATGCCATTGTACAGTAGCTATTCTGAAATGGCAGTGTATTTTGCAAACGTTCTTTCAGCCACAAGTCCCATGATAATGTCTTGCTGCCAGAATAAGAAACCTATTTCCCCCCCTCCCCCCTTCCCTGCTGTATAACTAATTTCATCGAGAGGAGATATATCTATATTTATGGGATTCCAGTTCAGATCTACTTTGGATCTTTGTCTTGTGCTACTCCAACTACTGTAATTGTAAAATGTGCCTTCAGTTTCTTGTGGTTCTTGGGATTACTGTCAAATATTTTCCATTTTCCATTGAGTTTTATAGTAATATTACAATGTATTATTTTTCTTTTAAAATGTTAATTTTCTTTTTTCAAGTCTTGATTTGACTTTCTAATCGGTTGAAATTTCTCAATATTGCCTGCCTCCAACATTGCCTGACTCTGCCACTGCCTCACCCCTCAGGCTGCAGAAACCCTCACACACTCGTTTGTCACCTCAAGGCTCTGACTGTTCAGTGCGTTGAGACGTCCTCCCAATGTGAAAGTCCATCTACAAATGTAATTTTGTTGTTGTTGGAAATCTGTGCACCTCTGTTTGTTCCAATTCGACTTCTGAGGAATATTTTGCGCTGGTCTCGAAACAGAGAAAAAGAGAATATTATGAAATTACCTTCACTTATTTACAAAAGTGTATTTTAAATATCATGGTAAAAATAACAAGATCATATGGAGAAGAATAGTCACAAAATGCAGGATAAAAATCATTAAGCTTGACATCCTTGATGGTTTCCCCCCCAATCCCTATTGACCCCGTTTATTTTTATATATGTGTTTATATTTTTTCACTCTATCTGCACCCAAGGAAAAGTGGGAATTTCTGAATCATGGACTCTTATGAAGTGCTTAGCCAATATTGGTCAAGGATATTGTCAGATGATCAGTTTAAGCTTCATGGGAACATCTTCTGGCTCTGTGGTAAGATGAACCGTAATGCTATAAATCTTTGTGTTGTGGTTAAAATAGCTATCTCAGCAGATACTCAGATTCAAGCCCCGTTCCAGTTCCCATCTTTTCCCTGGTCTAGCAAACTCCAATTGGAGAACTCGTGTGTAAGTTAGTTGAGGTTAGTTTACAACTTTAGTTTTGAAATTTGGACTTTTCCAAAAGCACATTTGTGTGATGTGTTAGGGATGGGTGTATCTCAGTGTCTCAGCTATTCAGATTCAGGTATTTCTAATGATTTCTGGGTTACAGTTGAATTGCTATGCCTACACCTATTAAAATACCTGTTCTTTTCAACGTTACTCTGAAATAATTTATTGTGATTGGTCTACTTCTACTTCAAAATGTTTGTAAGAGAACTTTGAATTCTGTTGTTGAAAAAAAACTATGGATTGTATTACTGTTGATGAATACCATCAGCTGTTTTCAATTCAAAATAGTGCTTTGACTCAATCTAGTGCAACAGTGCCTACTGTATGTTTCCTATTATGGACAGATACTTTTAAAGATTGTAAAGAATGTAGCCTGAAATGTGTAGGATGATAGATACATTTTCGGGTGGAAATTAACCTGCCCAAACATTCCTGTGTAATGTTCTCTCTAGACTTATCAATGTGTGGTTCATGGTGATGAATCAGGCAAACTCCATTGATAGCCAACAACAGCAACTTGCGTTTATATGGCACGCCTCTGCGGTTGGCAGTGGCGGAGTCTGACCCCGAGCCAGGGGGAGGGGGAGTGGGGAGGTGACCTTAAGCACGATCACAAAAGGAAGGTCTTCGGGCGGGATTTGAAAGCGAGCAAGGTATTCGAAAGTACAGTACAGTATATCGGTTTCATACCGATGACTAAGAAAGTATTCACATGACAATTAATATTCTTTGTAGTGTTTTTTTTCATGCTGCCTCAGAAATTCATTGTTTTAGGAATTAATCCTTCGTGGTGTACTTAGGCTGAGTCTTACAGTTGCAGGCATTGCTCACAACAACAAAATGACACTTGTATAGCGCTTTTCACGTCAGGAGGACGTCCCAAGGCGATGGGTGTATGTTATGCAAATGTGGGGTGAGAACAGGACGTCAAGTGCCCTGCTGATACGCACTGTATAGGCATTTGTGAGGTATGTATCCATGTTCAGTATATGCGGAATAAAATGCTACATGAATTGGACTGTGTTCAATCGCAATTAGTTGCAACACTGAGACAGAGATGTTGGCTACAAGTAATACATTTTAGAACCTCAAAATATATACTTTTTACATGATGTAAGGAGCCTAAAATGATGCATGTTTAAAATAATACATTTTGAGAAGTCATTTTGTATAGACCAGACCTGCAACGTGAGACTTCACTTCATAGGCATGAATTTTGCAACTGGTTGGATTTGGAGCCTCAAGTCGTATATCTTCTTAGAGTGTGTTTGGCAGCTTTGACTTCGGGGTCATGAAAATATATTGGAAGATGAGATGTTTTGGTTGACTCTCAGTATCATTGTGGGATTTTAATCTCCTAGAAACTGTGTGCTTAAATCCTTAAGCTTTCAATTTTATTGACTTAAATTTGTTTTTGTGACAAGTTGTTACAAAATACGTTATTCATACAAAAAAATTGTACCATAAACAAGCAGAATGTAATTTGTACTGGATAAAATAGCATTCATCAGCCAATTATTTAATTCACAACTTCATCACCAAATCTCCACTTCTCTCCGGATCACTTGAAGTACTGTACTGTATTTTGGTCGAGATAAAGAAGACAGTATAATATAAATGTAGCAGGTGCACTCTGCTTGATCCATACAACTATTGAAGAATTACTGATGCTTGGTAATGCTGAACTTCTCAACCATTGGCTTAGTTTCTTACTGCCTTGATTTTAATAAGTTTTTTTTAAAAAAGAGTCTTAACATTATAAATGCATCACATGATGTGAAACTGAGCCACATGTGAAGTAAACATTTTTCTGAGTTTGACATGTCCTCTGTGAGCCAGGGTGATAATATGTATTTGTTACATTTGGGCTCAGTAAGCAGGGGTGAGGGGGGGAAGGTTTCCACTATAACCTAATTATCTGTCTGCGAAGGCTTGTCAGCTTGGCTCAGTGGTTGCAGTCTCACCTCTGAGTCAGAGATTGTGGGTTCAAGCTTCACAGCAAAGACTTGAAATCACATAGTCTAAGCCGACACTCCAATGCAATACTGAGTGTGTTGCATTGTTCTTTACAGGAGACATTGAAGCAAGACTTAACTGTTCAGGTTTACTTTAAAGATCCCATGGCACCATTCAAAAAGAGAAAGGAGTTCTCTTGGCCAACAAATACCCCAAATAAAATTGGTCACTCACTCTGCTGTGCACAACTGGCTGCCGCGTCAAACCCACAAAGTACACAATCTTTACAGTATATTCTGTGAAGAGCTTTGACGTGCTTCAATGAGGAGGCGCTATATCAAACGCAATGATTATGATTAATATTATAAGCTCTTCAGTGAAGAATGGCCATGTGAGTGAGTACTGGAGTATTATTGGCACTGTGGAACTGTAACCGAGTATAGTCTGGAAGAGAGCGAAGGAGAGAAAATAGTGCAGAGAAAAATTGATGCTGGGGTCCAAGAGCGTTTTCCTTCTAAGTTTAATTATGACTATAGCCAGTTATATTTTTGCATGGCCCATTTCCAGTAATGCTTGTGGTTTAAATTTAGAGGCTTGCCAAACAGCCAACATACCACTGTGCTCCGTTTGTTCCTAACGACTGATTTTAAAGGCTCGATGTAAAGTTCTTTAATGCATTTCTGGTGGTATTGCCTTACATTTGTGTAATATAGTCCCACATTCTACTTTATTAGCTTAAGCAAATTTTTAATTGAGACATTCGAGTGAGAATCTCGGAGACTTGGAAAAATTTCTCAAGGTGATGCTTTCAGGAGAACAATAAAGGCAAAAATAGTGATCAGGGATTCATTTTTAAAAATTGTGATGTTATATTATTATCACCAACAACATTTGTATCATGAATTTATACAATAATAAAATAATAAGTAAATAAAATTTCAACCCACAACTGTTTGTGGGATACTGTTGTGCATAATTGATTGTGTATTTTGTGGGTTTGACGCGGCAGCCAGTTGTGCACAGCAGAGTGAGTGACCAATTTTATTTGGGGTATTTGTTATAAAGTGAATTAAATAGTCAATTCACTTTAACAGTATATTCTTTGAAGCGCTTTGAGATGCCTCGAAGACATAAAAAGCGCTATGTCAAATGCAAGGATCATTATTATTATACTCATAAAAGTGCATATTGCAAATGTAACCAGTAAATTCAAGCAATCAAATTATTTATTTTTAGATGATATAAAATCCTTTCCCACCTAGAGTTTGTCTCAGTCACCTCAACCACAAACTGGTTATAATAGCTAAATCTAGATGATATTCTGCATGTTTACAGGTGCACAATAGTAGCTTATGGGTGACTATTTTGGAGTTTGCGAGTTTTTCCTCATATCAGTCTAACTGAGACCAGCAACTCAGCAAAATTTACCTACCATCTACACAGTCAATACACTTTACCATAAACCCTGTAGAGCACTTTGAGATGTCCTTTTGATGTGAAAGACTAAACAATAAGGTTTATTATTGTTAGTTGGGTCTGTTCTGCTATTCTGCTTAAGCGTTCTAGCGTGGAGGGTGCTATATAAATCCAAGTTGTTGTTATTGTTATTCCATGGTTCTCTTCCCCCTGTAATGTACCTTTTCCAGAGCTGGTTTTGGGGACAGTAAGTAACATATATTTTAGACATCCCATTTAATAAATATGTTATCTTTGTACATGTCAAAACTGGATTACTTTCAGGATTGAGGCTTGGAACCACGACAATTTCTTCAACAAGAAGTTATTAGTAAATTTGGCAAATAGTACGTTACAAATTTGAGGAAATCAGATTGAGTTTTAAGCCGCAAGATACGGTCATTTTTGATTCCTTGGATGAGAGTCCCATTCTTGAACATCAGGCTATGAACTCGAGTCCCAATATGGAACCCATGAAGTTTCTTACCCAGAGGTGAAAGTGCTACCAACACCCTGAAGAGAACAGCATCCTTTTGAGTTTCACACATAATGTTTTTTAAAATTTCAATTATAACTGCATATATACATAGTTGATATACAAAAATAAATACTTTACATTCTTTAAATGGCATGCTAATGAGATATAATTTAATTTGTTTAGTGATAGAAAAGTACTCTTCTTGTGACCTGCATCTTAGGTGAAGATTCCGTTTTTATAATCGCAACATCATAAAAGGAGAAACTAACTTTAGTCTGCTGATCATATCAGGAAAATCTTCCCTTGCTTGGTTTAACTGGAAAAAATTCCAGTACAGAAGCTCCTCCTTGGGTAGAAAGAGCAACAATTACAGTTATCTTATGCCAATGAAGGAATGTAAAAAATTGGTAGGCAATAGTTAGTAATGGAGAGGTTGATATCAGTTTCCCTCGCAGCGCAGATGGGCGAAGCAGCTGTATGAATCTGTCCTGTTAAAAAGCAGTGCATGTCTTCTCTAGAGCTGCTATAAAACTGCTTCATGATATGGACATGATGCACTTACCAATGTTTTATCTTACCCCAAATCTGTAATATTGGTACCAGGTTTAGGAAAGTTGCACCACAGATGTCCAGTACTTCAGGATCACCAAATACAATCGCACTGTTAAATGAAGACCATTATTGGTATAAACCTTTTACTTTAGGTACATTTTGCACCCGATTATAGTCTTGAGAATATACGCACTTTCTCAGAGAGGGTTTGCTGTTTCTCAACAAGTCTTTAAAACTGGTATTGCGATTCTGCTATTGCAGTACAATGTTAAATGAAAACATTGGGTTTTCTATACTGGGCCATGCGGCTGGTCAGAATCAACTTTGGGTTCGACAGCCTTTTAGTGAATCATCTTGGTTTTACTGCTTGGTCTTCTGTCAATTTGTATCATTGGAGAGTTACAGTTGGTTGTGTTTTCTTTTCTTAAATTATCCTGCTCAGGAAAATTTATGTTGCATTATTTGCCAAGTTATTTTGCACTTTTTCCCCCTGATTTTGTTTGCTTTCCCATGCCAAGTATCGTTCTTCGGTTCAAGTGCAGACTGGAGACCTTCTTCCAGATTTCGGACCTTATTGCTCTCTGAACGGGCAATAGGAGAGGTAGAGGAATGATCCATGACAGTTCCCTCCCTCCTTTCCCTATGACTGCTTTGTTTTCTGTAGATGGCGTGACTGTAAAGAAACGACCTTGGGGGAATAGTGCCTGAGCAATAAAATTCAGTTACTCTTCAGTATGTATTATCGCAGACCAGATGTACCTCTTGTCACAGAGAATAGGTCCTTCCGCCATACTGAAGGCAGATGGCTGTTAATCTGAGGTTTGAGACAACAGCTGTTGGAAGGCGATACCTGGAGTCTGAAGCTGAAGTTTCAGACAAGAACCGTGAGCAGAAGAGTAGAAGCAAAGCTCTCCGCATTTTGTACTGAATTGTGCCACTCATCAAGAAAACTGCGGATATCATGCTATGTACCAAGTGAGGGCTCAAACTTGTGCTTGCTGGTTGTCAAGTGGATGTCAAATGATCAACTAGTGACTATCCTCCTTGGGGCTGATCTGACTCCAAGTTGACATGCTTGGCAATGAAATGTCGGTCTCGAGTTGACCCTTTGTGGTGGTTCTCGATAACTATGTCCCAGACCAGGTGCCCTGGCTTGATGGCAAGGCTTGGAGCGTCAGATTAGTCACAAGAGGCAGGGATTCTAGCCACTCCAGTTCAATCTGCATGCGTCAATTATATTTTACTATGAACACTCCTAAACATGTTAAGTTTCAAGAAAAGCTGAGAGAGTTTATGAAGATGTACACCAGTGATAACTATTTCAAATTTTCTTCAGCAGCTGGGATGCATTATGACACTATACCAAAATTACATTTCAGTTGGCATGACAATAGAACACATGGCCAAAATAAATGTCTTGAAGATTTTCCTGGAAGATTACCAAATGTTTGCAGGGAAGTTAGTGCCAGTTTTATTGAAGCAGAAGAATTGCATGACGATTCTAAATTCATTTAGTTAAAACATATGCACCTTCAGGGCAGTCTGCTTGCTAAAATACTTAAGAATTTGACTCCCAACCAAAAGTTTGTGAGCTTAAGTCTTGGGGCTGCTTGTAACTTCAACCTACTCTACATGGCCAAGGTTAGACAACTGTCAGCAATTATACATTATAGGGAAAAAACAACAGTGTGACAGATTACCAGTTCATTGAAAATTAATAGTTTTTTTCAATGAGGTATGGAAAATTAGCTCATCAAACAAAGTAAGTGAGGCATGCAGATCTGACATTGCCTTATTTTGATGAGTTTCAACTTTTGAAATCACAATATCAACAAAGATGTTATGTTCCAAATCATATGAGAATTTTCTCGGCGAAAGAGTTACACCTTGGGCTTCTGGTTCTCAGATTTAGTAGCTTGTTGGGCTTTGTATTTGCCAAAGATTGAGAGGTGTAGATGAGGATGATGCAAAGCAGGTAATTTGACCTTTGTGTGGAACAAATCAACTTTAAAAAAAACTCGAGAGGCTAAATTTCTCCCTCCCTCCCTCCGTCCCACCCAGAATGATAGATATGGTTTAATCTTTATCTTGAGGCTTTATCAGAGAGGGGAGAGGAGAGGAATGGGTGGTTGACATTTGCTTGGTGTCTCTTTTTAGCTCATTTGCCCTAATTATTTTTCTGAAATGAATGCATTATTCTATCCCAAACATCCCTTTTTAGTTTCCATCTATCCCCTAAAAATCACATAATTCCATGAAGGAATTCATCTTCATGTCTGTTCAAAAAATTGTTTTTATACTACGCATGAATGTTTGACGCAGGATGGTCTATACTCCCTCAAACTCTTTTAGCTACTATTGTATTTCAATTTTAATACTCCTTGCATTTAATATAGTCCTTAATTTTGCAACATCTTACAGGCACGCTTCACAGTTAATTGCCGTGAAATGTGGTGACTCTATATATTTGCAGCAAACACAATTTGCACATAGCCAGGTTGCAGAAACACTCACAATTTGAACAATTTATTTGATGGATTGTTGCCACAGTCCTGCAAATGTTAAACTACCTATATTTCTACACGCAGAAAGGCCTTGCATATGTTTATGTTGTGTTAGAATATTTGCTTTTGCTGAATATAGAAACAAAACCTAGAAAGGATATTATTGCATAAGAAGAGATTTTTATCCTTCATTTTATTCTGTTTAACCTTTCTGTGGGGATTCCAAACTAATCTTCCATATTTTTCAATTGTTTTAGCAGATTTTGAATGCAGATTAGTTACAAGGTAAGATAAATAAACAAATGTTAGGAAAAAAGGATATAAGCAGGCAATCCTATTTATTTAAAAGGATTTATTTTAAAAGTATACAGTATGTTCTGGAATTCCTTCTAATGTAATATGAATTATATTTATTCCTCACAAACTTAACCCTTTTGGTTTCAATTAGTGTCCATTTAGTGCTGAATATTTGTTTTCACGGCCCAAAAGTATTCAGTATTGTCAATGGATCTAATACAATCCAGTCAGTATTGCGCACATTGCCGACAAAGCATGTACTTTATGTAGTCAGTAATTTATGGTGAGACTTTGCCCTCTCATCTCGTTTTCATGTGGTCTGCCTCTATGTAATCTTTTTCTTCATCTTCATCAACCAATACCCAGTTCACATGAATGGTGAAAACCCCGCACTAAAACCCAGGCGTTTGTGTTCAAAATGTGTGTGTTCTTGATGGCACAGAAGTTGCAAAGTATTGAGATTGATCAGCCCTGCATGTGGTGCCTAAATGTGCAACTTGTTCACTTCATGGAACCCATGAAGTTGCATTTCTACAGTCATTGGACCTTATAGTTTGACAGATGTAACATTTTCACCACAAACTAAATTTGCTTTAACCTTTTTCCAATTTCTAAAATCCCATTTTTCTTTAATCACAGTATGTTTCCATCAATAAAAAGCATTTGATCACTAAGAAGAATAGAACAGAAGTGAATAGAAGTGCACATAAATGCCAAAAATGTCTCTTTTGCAAAAAAGAAAAATTTCACATTGAAACAACCTGCCAGAGAAGTGCTTGCTGAGTAATCCTTTGTATTCTTTTCAAGCTGGGTTACCAAAGGCATTTTGTTGATTAATGCTTTTGACATGACCCTCACAAGCTATATTTGCTCTGCTGTGAGGAAAGTATCAACTAGTTGCTAAAGAGTTTTATGGACAGTTCCAAACCTTGCGCTCTGATTGATATGGGTGGTAGCCACCCTTCTGGCAAGACTGATTTTGATATATATTTGGCAGTGAATGGAGCTATGTAGATTAGAATGGCAATTTGTAATCGCTGTTCACGGGATGTATGTCCTGAGGTCTGAAAGGGAAAGGCTGGGCAATCGGATACAGTACAGAGCAGTAACTTTAGAGAATGGCCACCTGCTGGCAAATAAAAATGTACAAAACTTAAAGTCATATTACAGCCAGTAAGTCATATTATAACCCAGTGTTACACTCCTTAACATAACCAAAATTGTTGATGCTAATACGTATCTGAGAAGCATGTGAGCTGTTCAAGTTCACGCTACAGAACTTGAAACATTTCTCCCTTTCAGTCCAAAGTGATAATTTTAGTACCATCCATTCGTATTATTAGTAATCCATCCTCTCTGTTCACAAAACCCCTGCTCGGGTCAAAATAATAATATTAATAATCCTTGCATTTGATATGGCGCTTTACATATCTACTATATATCTCAAAGCGCTGCACAGAATATACTGATTGAATTGACTGTATATTTGTGGGTGGAACGCGGTAGCCAATTGCTCACAGCAGTGTCCCACAAACAGTCATGGATTAAAATGACCAATTTATTAATTTTTTTTAGGGATTATTATTGAATTAAACACAGGTCTCTCGCTTGAAAGGCGAGTGCTGTAACCACTGGGACTCTCAAGCGAGAAACCTGGGTTTGATTCCCGGCAGGGCAAAACCTTGGTCAAGTTTCCTTACTCCAAATTCCTAATAATAAATCCATCAAGAAAAAAAAATAATTGGACTGTTTATGGGACACTGCTGTGCGCAATTGGCTGCCACGTTTCGCCCACCAATATAAGGTCAATTCACTTTAAGGTATATTCTATGAAGCGCTTTGAGAAGTCTAGAAGATGGGATTATTAATATACTGTAGCACATACAAATCCTGGCAAAGGTTTTGTTTAAAGGTTCGGAAGCTGACATGCATATGAAGGCTCTTGTCCGTGTGCCAATTGTTTCTGAACATTATTAGCTCAGTCTCTGTGACTACAACATACAAATATTGCAATAAAGTTACCCAAACAACTTTATTACTATATTAAGGTTAGTCCACTAATTGCATTTTTAAAAATTTAGTTTAAAACCCAAATGCAGTAATTTCAAAACATTTTGTGTTCAGACTTTGTGATTAGCCAGATACCTGAAACCTATTGGCCATGCTTACGATTATCCAAACCAGACTGAGAGTTCCACAATACGCATGAAAATGTACCCCCTCGTCAGTACTCTCCGTGGAAGGACACACCAAGTTTATCTAATCCCAGAAAGTATTAGTCAAAGATTGGTAAGAGTTGAGGCCTCTGAGCCCAGAGTTTGTATTGGGGTATAGCTGGAGGGTAACCAGCTAAAACCATGTTGTTTGCCATTGTGAAGGTTCCAGTTGTTTATCCGACTTCGATCGCCCTAGCCAATAGGATTTTGGCTTGCAGGGTGAACAGATGCTGAGTGGGATGCCTGTCAGCATCTCTAAATCCTGCTGATGAACCGGATCAGCATCAACAGTACCTTGAAACACAATAGACCTCTCTGGGTCAGGAAGTAAATACTGAGATGGCTGCAGAGGATTTGCTTGATTCTCATCATCCATCCACCGGCAAACCACCTGGAAACCAACTCAGCCCTGACGGGATTATTTTCTCCCTCTCCCCCCCTCTCTCTCTCTCTCTCTCTATCTCTCTCTTTCCTCCCCCCACCCCTAGCCCCCACCTTCCCCAGGAGGGATCAATATGCAATCACATTTTGATTGCAGGTTTATGTTGCTGATGTTGTTCAGTGAATCTCTGATGGGCCATTCCTACTACTATCATCTTTTCTCGAGATGAGACAAAGATATTTGTTAGCTCATGGTATTAAGGGATATGGGGGAAAGGACGAGTAACCAGATTTGAGGTACAGATTAGCCATGATTTTATAAAATGGCGGTACAGTCTCGAGGGGCTGAATAGCCTACTCCTGTTTCTATGTTTTTTAAACTTGTCTGTTTTTTCAGATGATGATGCTAAGCAGTCCTTTGAGCTAACTTTTACAAGAATAAGTGAAGCCAAGTGATAATTTTAAGGATAGAAAATAGTTTTGTTTCATACAATAAACATTGGATATGTTAAGAATTGCCATAATCCCTAGGGGCCAGTGAACTGGAATTTTTATTCTTCAATTGAGTCAGGATTGGTTCTCAAAAAAGACAAACCTGAGGGTAAAAAAGTATCATTTTCTAGAATGTATGAGAAATGTGACACTTGAAAGCTTTTAAAAAAAAACTCATCAAAATACTATCAAACGTATAATCGACTTGTGTGCAATCTTTGATGAACTCATACATTGGATGGTAATATAATCCAGGGTCTGAATTTATCAAATGTTTCGTCCACAAAATATACAGTCAATTCACTTCACAGTTGTATTCCGTAAATACATATAAAATTTATATAAATGCAAGAATCCTTATTATATTAGGTTTTGAGGCATTTTTGTTCAAGATGTTTAATCAGTTGTTAAACTATTGCTCCAAACTGAGACTGTTTGTTTGCTACAATAGAACAGAAATTTGGTGAAAATACTGATTTGTTTTCTGGACAAAATAGAGTCTTCATTGGTATGCCCATCACAGCTGGACTTCCTCCCGACGTGAAAGGCGCTTTATAAGTGTAATTTGTTGTTGTTGTAGCTGTACAAATGGGCAGCTCATTGAAGAGCAGTCATTAAATCTGGTACCTAATCTTTCTGGTTGGGCATATAACCAGGGTTATATGGTTAGAGCCCTCGCCTTCCAAGTAAGTTTCCTTACTCCACACGTATAATAATCCCTCAAAAAAATTGGGTCACTTCAATCCATGACTGTTTGTGGGACCCTACTGTGCACATTTTGTCCACATATATACAGTCAATTCACTTTACAGTATATTATGTAAAGAGCTTTGAGATGTCTAAAAGATGTGAAGAAGTGCTATATCAAAAGCAAGGATTATTATTATTATTATTATTATAACTCCCGAGTCATAGAGGCATCTCAAAACAGCCAATTTCTAAAATTAACTGAGACAAATTGAGCTTGTCTTTTTTATGTCTTGTCACACTGGAAACTTGACATTCGTGAGTACTATTTTTGTTGCCGTGAACTATCTTCATTGAAATAAATGACCTAGGCACGGAAACAGCTCGTAAAGCAAAACTGATCATATGGATACACTTGCTTGCTGCAGTGTGAACACGTTTAACCGCCCTATTTAACCAATTTACTCTCCCCCTACAAGCCCACCCGGACCCTCCGTTCAGCAGGACTTGGACTGCTCCAAGCCCCCCGCCCGAACCGCCCCACCATCGGAGGCCGGGCCTTCAGTTTTTCTGCTCCGACCCTATGGAATTCCATCCCCCATTCCCTCCGTCTCGTTTCTTCCCTTTCCCCTTTCAAGGCCGGTTTGAAGACTTTCCTCTTCGACCATGCCTTTTGTTCCACCCCAAATTCTTCGACCTCCCCTACTTGTTTCACCCCTTCCCGTACACTCCCCTCCCAGCTCGGGTCACACGCCTCCTGTGCAGCGCCTTGGGACGTCCTCCCGACGTGAAAGGCGCTTTATAAGTGTAATTTGTTGTTGTTGTTGTTTAGCTCTGGACTGAATTGGCACCAGTATGGCTATTGTCACTATTTATTTGATGCATGACCAGATACTATGCGCATTACTTGGAACACTTTTGTAACTACAGATACTTTTTAAATCATCCTGATTGATTCTGAGAAGTTTCTGAACTGCCAATAGCTGTCCCCAGAGTTAACTGATTGAGATGAACACATGCAAACCCGATGCTCAGCTGCAAATGCTCGCAATGACCACATTGCTCAGAAAAGGGCCTGTTGAATATTTGGGTATCTTATTACCCTTGAGTAAAACTTACTTTGGCTCTGGTGCTGTCATCTGTTTGATTTAGTTTACAAAAGCATCCAAATGCAAAATCGTATGCAATAGAAAAGCAGCAATTCTGATTATTGATTTGAATCACTGTGTTGGTCCTGATTTGAAATATTTTGATTTAGCATCCTCACCAAATCTACCTCAGTTGATTTCCAGTAAATTACTCACAAGGCACAGCTGATGAAGGACCAACTAACCTGGGTAGGATGTGGGGGGACAAAACTGGCTGACCCCCCCACAAAAAATCACGGGAACTGCTTTGCCCATCTTTAAAGTTGCAGGAAAATTGACAAAACAATGACACCAGCAACTCATGATGAGCAGGGATTCAAAGGCTGAACTTTGTGGTTGAACAACCAAACTTTCTTCAATCTCTTTTATTTACCCACAAATAAGATCCTTGTTCTTGTAGAGGGGAAAGAGTACTAAAAAAAAATCATCTTTCTATCTGAAAGAAGTAAGCTGAAGAATGCTTCTTCAGAGAAGATTGAGGGGAGACCTAATAGAGGTTTATAAGATCATGAGGGGTTTCGACAGGGCAAATAGAGAAAAACTATTTCCACTCGTGGGTGAATCTGTGACTCGTGGTCACAGATTTAAAATAGTTTCAAGGCGCAGTAGAGGGGAGCTGAGGAGAATTTTTTTCACTCAGCGAGTTGTTCGAATCTGGAATGCATTGCCTGAAAAGGTGGTGGAGGCTGATTCGATAACAACTTTTAAAAGGGAATTAGATCTTTATTTAGGGAGAACGGGTCTATTAGGCTATGGGGAGCGGGCAGGGCAGTGGTATTGAATCGCTCTTTTCAAAGAGCCGGCACAGACTAGATGGGCCGAATGGCCTCCTTTTGTGCCGTAAAATTCTATGATTCTATGATTCTATGATTCTATATATATGTTTTGGGGTTTCATCAGGTATATCTGATGTCTAATGGGTGAATAAAGTTTATAGCTAGCCAAGAAACAAGATTCCTGGTACTGTATTTCAGTGGCTCGTATGGTCATGCTGGGTGTGTTGTTTGGAAAGTGCAGAGCAATTTATTACCAAGGCAGGAGAGGGAGCGTGCAAATTGTGTGGTATGGCCAGTTTCAGAGTAAATTCCGATTTCCAGAATATTCCTTCAGATTAATATGTGAAGAGGTTTTAGAAGAGGAGTTATTGACAAACGTGTGCACTGTTGTCAATGATGATTTGACGACAGAGTCAACAGTGGATATTTCACTACTAGATACCTTGAAGGTAAGTGCGGCAATGAGCTTTATTTTTTTTTGCTGCTGGCAGTTTCTAGGCAGCATCTGGAAATATCGGAGGCAACAGCCAAGCTTCTGTCAGGGGGTGCAGTTAGAAACTACCAGAAGCCCTGCTCAGGAGTACTAACTAAAGTATTTATATTAGCTGTGATGCCCAGAAGCAACATGCTTTTTAACAAAAAAGATTCCTCCTGTCCAAAGAATCATTGACATTTTGCATGGAGTCATCAGACCTCCAGCCAAAAATATCCTGCTTTCCACTCCAACAGCATGCAGATGGTATGGCCTTCGGTGCAAGTAATTCATATCAGTATAAAATAGCCTACCTGGATATGTGTTGCAATTATCTATGGGCTTCTTATTACTTGATTCGTTCCATGGACCCAACATAATTTAAATATGTTTATTGCAGTTGGAGATCCACGACTAAAGGTGCCTCTCATGAATCCTCGACCTCCTCAGGGAAAGTAGGGTCTTGTCAGATCCAAAAATTATATTGGAAGAAGTTTGGCATATTAACTCCTCTGTGGAACACAACAATACTCTCTCTGTAAAACACTCTCAATAATTATACTGGCATGAAACACGGTACCCAATATATTGAAAGGCCTGGCTATGCCTGCAATCCTGCTGGTACCATAAGACTCCTTGTCCTTGTGAAGTGGTGATGTTGATGTCCTATTGTGTTTTCTACCAGATCCAGTGGTGCTGTTATTTTTAAGTAGTCCGCCCACCTTGTCCTCTTGCTGATTTTGTGTGGGGAAATACCAATATTCATGCTATTGGCTGCATTTGTGTAAGTCATTGCTTTTCAACAATTGCTTCTGCCTCCTGATGGAGCTTTTCAAGAGCAAATGTTTCCCCTGAAGGAGGGAAATGTACTGCTATCATAGTCGAATGCATCACTGAATTTGCTCCATTAAAGTTAACTTCAAAGTCAATACACCTATTGCTCGCACCTCTTGTTAAAGGATTAGCATAGAAGTCATATGGAAATTCTTGCTTCTTCCACTTTGTATGCAAAACTACAGTTATAAAATTATACCCATGTGTAACATGTATTTACACTCGTTATTGGACCGGAGGGGTAGACCAGAGGGGTAGGCGGTCAGGGGATGTGAGGGCCTCTGTGAGGTCTCAGGGGGGAGACTTTTCCATGGGCGGAAAACAACAGTTGAGGGCTTGGTGGGGGAGAGAGGGATGGAAGAGGAGAAGGAGACAAGAAAGTGGTCCGACATGGCCTTGTCCGAGATGCTGAGGTCGGAAATGTCAAGACCGTGGGTGATGATGAGGTCGAGAATGTGGCCACGGTTGTGGGTCGGAGAGTCAATGTGGAGGGTGGGTGAGGTTTAGGGAGGAGAGGAGGGCAGTGATGTCGGAAGAGGTGGTGCAGGGGGAGTTTAGTGAAGGTTGAAATCGCCCATGATGAGCAGACGTTCAGAGCAGGGAGGAGAGGAGAGTGGAGATATCGGATATCCGGATAACATATTCAGGTAGCAGTAAATTGTAGCCATTTGATTCATACAGAAATTATTGATCATCAAGATTTCAAAGCAAATTTCAGGTTTGTGATTTGGTTCAAAATGTTCTAATGATTTACACTGTTAACTTTTGGCAGTAACTGAAATTGAAGTTCTCATCAGCGGCAATATGAATTATCTATCATCTCATTGGAGCGTGGCAGTACAGTGGCATTTTATGAGGTTTAAGCTGCTGTGTGATTGCTTTGCTGCTTAACAGTGCAGGATTTCAGATGGGGAAACAAAATATTCTGTACGCCAGGGATGAACTGCATAACTCAGATGGTAAAATGAATGTGTTTCTTTTCTACATATAATATTCTGGTTCTGTTTTTTTTATTACTTACTGGAACTTTTATTTCAAGTGTAGATTTTGAACAACCCTGCGAAGCATCTGTTTCTTGAGAAACCAGAAATCCAAAACAGATTGACTAAGATTGCGAATGAGTTGGGTAAACAATGCCCTGATGAATGTATGAGTGCACTTACGAAAGGCGACAGAAGCCAACAAAAGGTGAGTGATTGAGCTTCTATTATATATCATTTGATGAACCCTTTTCTGATGCCAGGTGTAATTTCATTCACTGGTATTACTGTACTATGGATTAATACTTGGAAATAATAATACATGATTTCTATCAAGTGGTCAGCAATTATATTCACATAATGTGATTGATCACTGTACATCTTTCAATTCTAACCAGAGGTTTATTATTACTGTTTAAAATCATACTTGGACTTGATTTAAATAATGAGCTCAATTCAATTTTAGTTAAATATTTGGTGGAAAGTTAAATATACCTTGGGAGCAATTTGAAAGTAGTTTTTGTAAAACTACTTTCCCATGTTTGCTGAAAACGCTCCAAAAAAAGCAGATTTTACTTGGCAAAATGCAGGTCCATACAAATCTTTGTGACAACACGCTATTCCTTACTAACATGAACAGCTCTTCAAATGTTTTGCTGGAAAATTTACTTTTCTTTTCCCCAATAAAGTGTTGAATTATGAATCCTGTTAACGTGCCAAACCCATGCAAATGTTCACCTACAAAATACGCATTCACAACACTTTGAAATGGATCCCTCCTCTCACAAAAAACGCTGCATCAAATGCAAACTTCAAAAAAAAGTGTGTTTGTACTTTACCATTTGAAAATTACAGTTGTTTTTTGCCACCAAAATATAATAATAATAATCCTTGCATTTGATATAGCACTTTTCCCGTCTTATCAACGTCCCAAAGCGCTTCACAAAATATACGATAAAGTGATTTGACTGTATATTTGGGGGAAAACATGCCTTCTTCACAAAGGTATGAGTTATTATAATGAGTTGTCCAGCAACCAGTCGTGGGAGGCCTTTGAGGAGATAGTGTGCTCTGTATCAATACAGTAATATTAACCACTTGATATTTCCTATTTCAACCAGCAGTGTGATTGTGACTTGGGGCGTACAACATTAGAAACTTGTGAAATGTGTTTTTATTGTGAAAAACCCATTGCTTTAAAACCTGTGAATTGAGATTTCATGCATTAAAGGCTAGTAAGAAACAATGTTATCTACACAAGATAACATAAGCTCAAGTAAAGCAGAACAGATCAAAATCGTGTTTAATCCATTAGTTTGGGAGTGGAATTTAGGTGGACTTGAGAGATGTCGCCAAAGTTGGAGGTTTATTGGCAGCAGAAATATATCCTAATTATATTCCATGTCCCTGTTAGCTATCAGATTCCATTGCAATCTGCAAATAGTACCTCATTTTCCTTAGGAGTTTGAAAGCTGAATTGAAAATCCATGGGTTACATTGGGAACAGCGAGTTGCTTTTGCTCACTCTGAAGCTTTACTGACATATAAAATAGATATCTGCTGAATATGACATCTATTTATTACCCAAAGTGCCTGACCATGTTATTGCAAAGTGGATTTTCTTCACTGGACCTCTCAAAATAACTGCTCAACAAGCATGATAAATGGTGGATGGAAGTCGTCACATGTGCACTGCTACCGAAACCAAATTTTGCCGTTGGAAGCTAATTGCTAATCAATGACATTCAATCTATATTATAAAAACATATAATAATAATAATCCTTGCTTTTGATATAGCGCTTTTCACATCTTATCGATGTCCCAAAGCACTTCACAGAATATACCGTAAAGTAAATTGACTGTATATTTGTGGGCGAATCGTGGCAGCCAATTGCTCACAGCAGTGTCCCACAAACAGTCGTGGATTGAAATGACCAATTTTATTATTGTGGTTTTTTTGGACGGATTATTATCAGGCGTGTGAAGTAAGGAAACTTGTCCAAGGTTTTGCCCTGACCTGCCTGGATTCGAACACAGGTCTCCCCGGCTTGGTCTCCCCGGCTTGGTCTCCCCGGCTTGGTCTCCGCAGCTTGCAATACAGTGCTCTAACCACAAAGCCACAGGAGCTCCAATATCAGAAGCTTAGCAATTTTTCGGGGGGCAAAGCTCTAATTCCTTATAAATGATTAATATAGTTTTTTAAGGCAATAATGGGGGAATGCATTTTGGCATTGTGGGTGGTACAGCATAAAGATGAATTATATGGGTTGTCAGTGGAGGAGGATTGAATATTTATCAGAAAGGCAGAAAATGTGTTCAGCTTATCCAGCAGCTCTGAGTTTGTCTGCCTGGATGATATGGAGATCTGTGCTAGGTAGAGACACCCACAGCCTGTAGCCACATTAATTCCACTATGCTTTGCTCAAATTAGAATTGGATGTGTTATAACAAATTCAAATGCACAAATGTTTAAATATCAATGTACCTAACATTATTATGTTGACTGGCTATGGTTCTCATGAAAATTGTCGCAGCTGATTATATAAATGCTGAGAACTGAGATCTGTCAGTCACAAATTCACATCCTCTTACTGATGAAATTATACTTCACTTAAATATCTCTCACCATTTGCTCAGTTTCGAGAATAGCCCCATATTTCTTATGCTTTTATCTCCGAGATCATTGTCTCAAAAATTTCAGATGGTGCAAAATTTTTGAATATTTTGAATTCATGATGTTAACCCTTTGGGTAAACCCATTAACAGAGTTGACCACCCCCTCGTAATTGTGCAAATAACGGTTGTGAAGTTATCTATGCATTACGTTGCAATATTTCTTTTCCCACATTAATATGTAAAAATGTTTTATATTGCAATACAAAATAAACTTGCTGATTACATAAACTGATGTTAGAAAACTTCATGTCACATTTTAATACATTGTGAAGGTTCACAAAGGGACATTTTCAGGACAACAGGAGCCACACTATTGGCTCTTACTGTGCAAACTATTGTTCTTGCAGTTGTTTGTGTCAGGTTCACTGTGTGCTTCATTCTTCTAATACCTTGAGTATAATATTGTTGAGTGTTTGTGGTATATTAATTAAGTGGATTGTTTAAATAAAATTTCAGTAATTTTCAGAACCATGATCTATTTGGATCAAGTATCCATTTTATGAAATTTTAACTGGTGTGGTGATTAAATGGATCATTGGGTTCATTTGATTTTTTTGCAACTATTGGAGTCATTATGTTCTGTATTAGAATGCTATTTAATTCAGCTTTTCGTGAACTCATAATCTGAAAGCTTCAGCTCTTCTATTTCATGGTACTGTATAATGATTATTTTAGTATTAATTTATCCAATTTGCACAATCCAAAGAAAAATGAAAAAACTGGTTAAAGTTGAATGATTTTTGAGCGGTTGAACAAATGAAACATGTGTGGCTACACTTTCTGAATGTAAGAAATGTAAGAATGTAATAAATAAATGGGGGTGGGCAGTGGTGGTGGTGGGGGGGGGGGGGTGCGGCTGGAGTAAAGAATTTAGCATTGGACCAAATTTAACATCTGTTGTCTGCAAACATGTGTTGTACTTGAATGATCTACAGCTCATTGACTCATTAATAGCAAATTGCTCTTACTAAATTGCATGGATGTTGGTGGTGCATTTTCTATTTTCATTCACAGCGACAGTGATTTGTGCTTTGGCAGTATATAGGTAAACAGACCAAGTAGTTCTCCACATGGTGAATATAACTTGGAAAATTTCACGTCAATTCTGTGTGAGTCTCCTTGTTAGCACCTTGTTAGCAAATGAAAGGAATTTTGTTGGCAGCAAAGATTGATAACTTCTAGCAAATAACAGCAATTTCCTAAGTAATGTAGTTGTGTCGCAATATTTCCACACCAATTTAAAGTGATTAAGCATAGAGGAGACAATTATTGTAATTTCTTTTGTTATGTACTCCTGTAACATCACAGTTCAATTTGGCCAGGACTAACCTTTGTCTGGAACACACCGAACCTTCCACACATTTCTTACATTAAATACAGGCCTGATTGCCAGCAACCAATCCTGCTTCCAGATGGGAAACTTTCATTAAATTGGCTCTCGATTCCAAAAGATGGATATCAGCTTTTTAATGTGGAACGGTGAGGTATTTTAAATGGGATAATACCGGAGCCAGTAATAGAACAATATTTACTGAAATGATAACTTTGTGGCTTTGCACAGTCTGTTGTCATCTAACTGAGCTGCTGATGAATTCATATCTGATAATTTCATTACTAGCTTTTCATGATTCAGGGATTATCTCAATGTCAATTTACCCCGGATGCAAATTCCAAAGGAATACAAGTCACTGTGTAAAATTTTAGTGATTCTTAAAGTGCTTTGTTGCGTCCTCCCAACTTGAAAGGAGCTATTACCAAATGCAAGGATTAGTATTACGTAGGAGTTCTGCTTCCAGCGGTTGGCTTTTCATCATAACCCACTCCATGAGAAAACTCCTAGATACTGTAATACAATAAATGCCATCTAATATGCCATCTAATTCAATCAACTAAGTCTGACCTTGCAGCTGATGGGAAAATTCACAAGAAGCCCATTTCCAATCCAGTCACAAACCAGCCTTGCTCCTGAGCCAGGTGGGTCCTCAGTGCTCTAAGCTGATCATCAGCAGAATGAGGTGAATGATTCTTCCCCTCAGCTCCTGTTAGCCCTGCCAAAGCCCTAGTTTGGATAGGGCTATTTGGGTACTTATGAGTACCCAAATGAGCTTCCATAAGTATCAGACACCTGGTTGAACAAAAAAAGGTTAATCCAGAATGCACCATCAAATAGCATCATAGATCTGATTTGGAGAAAATTATGGAGGTTGCTTTTTCTATTCTTGTTCTATTTGTTTTGAAATATAGAGAAGCATATGCTATTACCAGAAATGTCTGCTCATGAACTGGAAGCACTGAAATAACTGAAATACCTTTTTATTGATGAAAAACAGATGAAGTTATCGACTATCACAAATAGATATTTACTATTTGGTAACATTCGGAAATAAAAACGGAAATATGTTTGTAATTATTTCCGACTGCAGGACTTGATGCTGGAAGTTTTGTTCGTGGTAGAGCAATGACATGTGTTGTAAAAATATTGGGAAAACAGTAATTTGTATTTCAACCTTCACAGATGTGATCACATTGCTGAGGCAGATCATATATTTTATGATATTTTTCCATTTTAATGTACCACTTTCTTCATGAAAAGAGCCACAGTATCCCTGTGACTTGGCAGGAGTGTGACTGTATATAGTGCTTTTAGCACTCTCCAACATGCCACTGTTATTGCTGTTCTTTTGGATGAAACTCCTGGGAAAAAAATCAAGAACAGAAAGTTTCGATTTAGGGAAAGGGAAACTTGGTGAGGTCCCCTGTCTATATCAGCAATTGATTCTACATAATATTCCCTGACTCCCTCAAATCCTGCCTCAAGACCCTCCTCTTCGTTGGTCCCATTGGCAACTCCTAATCCCCCACTTCCCTCTCCGCCACCCCCCCGCCGCCCCCACAGCAAGCATATGAAACAGTGACTGTCCAGCACCTTGGGATGTCTTCCTGACGTGAAAGGTGCTGTACAAGTATAATTTTGTTATGGTTGTTAACAAAATATGAATGAAAATATATACAGGTAGACCTCGTTTAACGTTGCTTCAGTCATTATTGAGTTTATTCAGTCATTGTTTCATTATTACGTTGCTACATAGGGGAACATATTTTCATTTAACGTTGCGACGTTCGCCATTATGTCGTTTGTGCTGGTGGAAACGAACTACTTAGGGTAGCGTAGGCGTATATAAATGCTGAACGTCCGGTATTCTTGCGCGGGTTCACTTAATGCTGTTTCGCTTAATTTCGCTCAAGTTTCGCAAATACAACTGTGACGTTAAGCGAGGACTAAGTGTATTTTGTGAATTGAGTAGCTACCATCATTTACAAAATTAGTGTGAGCCATCAGGGTGCAAGTGGAAAGTGTGCATTTGCCTTGATTGCGACCGTTAGATAGCACAGATCATTTCATTTTAAGTACATCCAGCATGAGAGTAATCCAGGATTACACAAAAATGTTTTGGGATCAATTGAATAACTGAATCTGACAAATCATCGGTCCAACAATAATGAAAAATGTATTGTGCGGAACAGTGGCATGCAGTCGTGTGCATCAGTAAGGCTCTAATGCACAGGTTCAGATTCACAAAGAAAAATTGGTATCAAACATTTCAAAACTGTTTAACTCAAAATACATGACATTGGCCCATTGAATATCTTTTTGGTAAGTGGCTTTGGTAAGGATGAGAGCTTTGCATTTGCATCAGGATGGCTAATAATATCAGATACGTGTGGAATTAGCATTTTAGCTGTGTTTCTCTATGTAGATTGAAGTGGAATAACTGTATGACAGAAATATTTCGATATATTATACCATCCACCTTCTGTTGGCATTTGAACTTTGAAGGTCTTTTCTTTCCACAATATCTTGCCTTAAGGCCTATGACAGTGCTTCTTTTTGTCCATCTGCACATTTGATTATCATTTATGAACCTTATATAATAATCATCTTTGCATAAGTGCTTTTCATGACTTCTAGACATCTCAGAACACTTTGCAGAATATAATGTGAAGTAAATTCACTGTATGTTTGTGGGTGAAACATGGTAGTCAATGGCGCACAGCAACGTCCCACAAGCAGTTGTGGATTGAAATGACCAATTTATTATTGTGTGGTTTATTTATTTATTAGGGATTATTATCGCGCGTGTTAAGGAAACATGCCCAAGGTTTCACCGTGATCTGCTGGAAATCGAACCCAGGTCTCTTGCTTGCAAGGCGAGTGCTCTAACCACTGAGCTACAGGACTCCACTGTATATTTATCAGAAGCAGTATCCAGCGAAACCTGCATCTCATCTTTTTAAAACAATATATTTATTTGGTGTTTTTAAAACAGTTGATGGCAATATTTCTCCAGCAGAGATGGGATTAGGGAGGTGAAATTTTGATAAGATTGATGAATAGCTTGTGTAGTTCAACAAAAAGATGAAGAACTACCTGTGCAGTTTATATCTTCCCACACAAAACCTTAAGATCAGCAGTTAAAGGAATTAGGGATAGGTACGAACATATCATAACAGCAGGCTGTCTCAGTGTTGCATAATATTTGAAGTTCAACTACTGGTCATGCTAAACAGATGTTTTTTTTTATCCAGGTGGATTTGATTTACAGAAGGTTCGTCTGCCAGCAAACTCAAATCTCTAATGCAGCATAATGTTATTCACAAAAAAACATGATTTAAAAAAAATTAAATTACAACATGTAAGTAAGAGTTAGTGGTGGGAGCTGCACTGCCCACGAATGCACTGATTAGTAGAATCTGCAGGTGTGGTTGGTGATTGTGAACGGTAGTGTGACAAATCCTCTCTGTCTGGCATGTGACCTTCTGCAAGTCCATTCAGCGCATTAAATAAAGACATTTCTATCTCTGTACGGAATATCATTTTAACGTCTGTTGTGCCTGGGGTTTGTGCTGTTTCAGTTCAATTGTATTGTGTTCACTGGTTTTAACATGTGCAATATCCACATGGCCACGATCTTTCAATCTTCCTTGGACACAGGGGTCGTGCCAGAGGACTGGAGGATAGCTAATGTTACTCCCTTGTATAAAAAGGGGCAGAAGGACAAGCCTGGTAACTACAGACCAGTCAGTCTAACGTCGGTAGTGGGCAAATTTCTAGAGTCCATAATCAGGGACAAGGTAGATCTTCACTTAGAAAGATATAGGCTAATAAAGGACAGTCAACATGGATTTGTTAAAGGCAAATCTTGCCTTACAAATCTGATAGAATGTTTTGATGACGTAACGGAATGGGTGGATAATGGTAGCGCAGTTGATGGACTTTCAAAAGGCATTTGACAAAGTGCCACATGAGAGACTTATTATGAAATTAAAGGCCCATGGCGTAAAAGGGACAGTGGCAGCTTGGATCCACAACTGGCTGCGAGACAGAAAGCAGAGAGTTGTAGTGAGCGGCTGTTTTTCAGATTGGAGGGAAGTGAGCAGTGGTGTGCCACAGGGATCAGTTTTGGGACCATTGCTGTTTGTAATCTACATCAATGATCTGGACTTGGGTGTACGGAGTACAGTTTCCAAGTTTGCAGATGACACTAAGTTAGGGAGAATAGTAAATAGTGAGGAGGATAGTAGCCATCTGCAAGAGAATATAGACAAATTGGTAAAGTGGGCAGACACATGGCAGATGAAGTTTAATGCAGAGAAGTGTGAGGTGATGCATTTGGGGAGAAGAAATGAAGGGAGGCAATATAGGCTAGATAGTACAATTTTAAATGGTGTGAAGGAACAGAGAGACCTGGGGATTTGTGTTAGTGACTCGTTGTAGGTGGCAGGACAGGTAGACAAGGCTGTTAAGAAGGCATATGGGATAGAATCATAGAATCATAGATACTAGGCTTTATAAATAGGGGTATAGAGTACAAAAGTCAGGAAGTGCTGACTAACCTCTATAGGACTTTGGTGAGGCCTCAGCTGGAATACTGTGTTCAATTCTGGTCACCACACTACAGAAAGGATGTGAAGGCATTGGAAAGGGTACAACGAAGATTTACTAGGATGGTGCCAGGATTGAGGGACTTCAGCTATGAGGAGAGGCTAGATAGGCTAGGGTTATTCTCTCTGGAGCAGAGAAGATTGAGGGGAGACCTAATAGAGGTTTATAAGATCATGAGGGGTTTCGACAGGGCAAATAGAGAAAAACTATTTCCACTCGTGGGCGAATCTGTGACTCGTGGTCACAGATTTAAAATAGTTTCAAGGCGAAGTAGAGGGGAGCTGAGGAGAATTTTTTTCACTCAGCGAGTTGTTCGAATCTGGAATGCATTGCCTGAAAAGGTGGTGGAGGCTGATTCGATAACAACTTTTAAAAGGGAATTAGATCTTTATTTAGGGAGAACAGGTCTATTAGGCTATTGGGAGCGGGCAGGGCAGTGGGATTGAATCGCTCTTTTCAAAGAGCCGGCACAGACAAGATGGGCCGAATGGCCTCCTTTTGTGCCGTAAAATTCTATGAATCTATGAATCTATTCTATGAATCTATGTTGTTTATAACTTCTGCAGTATGTTTCTTCCCCCACTCCCCCCAATTTAAGACCAGTGGAAACCTTACAAAATACACTCCCTATTGATCGTATAGTCAGGCCTCATTGCTCGATGTATTGCATAATTCCATGTCTCGTCCATGATCCCGTTTCTGGAATGGGCATCATAATGGTGGAAGTTGTACTATATTGTTCACTTTATGGACAGTCCAACAAAGACATCTCCACTGGTGGGGAGAAAATTGTTAAATCCACATTGATCATCATTGGGCTAGTGTAACCATCATAGTTAGTGCGAGGAATAGAGAGGAGGAAGATTCTGAATGGGATTGAGAAAGTGAATCCAGAACAATACTTTCAGTGCACCGAGACAGCAGAACAAGAGGTTTAAGGGTACCGACACCAGGAACTGTTTATTTACATGGAGGTCAACTAATGACTGGAGCAGGTTATCAGCAAGTGTTGTTGATGCCAGGACCCTGGACATGTTCAAGAAGAGCTTAATGTAGTGATGGAAAAATGATGGTGAAGGGAGAGCCATTCTGGAAGGATGACATTGAATGGACCAAAGGACCTTTTTTTAAAATCTGAAATGATCTTTTGAAAGCATTATCATCACTGTAATTTTCCACTAGCTGAAGGCATCATTTTAAACTTGTGTGTTATATTTTCCTACATCTTGTGTCCAGCCCAGGTTAGAGCAACAACAACAACAAAATTACACTTGTATAGTGCCTTTCACATCAGGAGGATGTCCCAAGGCACTGAGACACCGTCCGGCGTGGAGGGCGCTATATAAATCGAAAATCAAAGTTGTTGTTGGCACTGGAGCAGGTGGCATACCAGCAGTTATGAGAATATTTGCTGATGGAAATGACTGTTGACTCCCACTATGTGTTTGCTTGTTGATCAACAGAAAGATGTCAGGACCATAATAAGCATTCATTCTTCCATCACTATATTAAGCTCTTCTTAAACATGATTACATTGTCAGTTGTATTAATAACCATTCAATCAGGTTCACAGTATGATTTAGCCCCTCATTGGCAGCACTTTTTTAAAAAAAACAGTCTACCATATTTGTATCGCCTTTGTTTTTGAGAATTAATATTTAGCTCCAAATTGGACTTGATCTCCTCTTAGGAATGTAGCTGTTCTCTGTGGCTGTCTCTTCAATTTGGCAATGGATTCTAATAAGAGCAGCGTGATAGAGGAAAAAGAATTACAGACAAACACAGGATTCCAAATGTTGGAAACTAAAACTTTGTAAACTGTACTTTTAAAGTAAAGAAAGTAAAGGGAACTGCGATTCTACAGCTGACATGCTTGGCATTCTGGATGTGGTTTAGAATCCGAAACGTATCGGTAATAGCTCTACATTATGAGTTTCTTTGCATTATTTTGGCATTTTTGATGAAAAGAATTGCTTTGTTATCGTTGAGATACTTACTGTAGTTGCAGCCAGTCACTATGTGGTGCATTGATTTCAATGCAATAATAATAATAATAATAATCCTTGTACTGTTTTTGATATAGCGCTTTTCACATCTTCCAGGCATCTCAAAGCGCTTCACAGAATGTACTGTAAAGTGAATTGACTGTATATTTGTGGGCAGTCAATTGCGCACAGCAGTGTCCCACAAACAGTTGTGGATCAAAATGACCATTTTATTATTGTTTTGCTAGTCCAGGGGATTAAAGTGAAATGGTATCTTTTCAACTTCTCGGATTTGAGTTTGAATCCATCCATTATTGTAAGTTGTTTGCAGCTTTAATTATACTGTTGATTGTTTTATTCTCTACACAATGAAGTTCACAGGTTTGAAGGTCAGGCTTTGAAGAATTATATACCAAATACTTTATTATTGACAGTAGATCTGAGGCCATTTGGTTTTCTGAAGGAGCCTGTCTGAGGAGACAACTATGACTCGTCTAATTTAGGGATCTCATAGGTTTGCTTTGTTTGATCAATCAGTGATTTGGGGGATTGCGGCTCTTGTTACGAGTCCACAGAGCAGGCCCTCGTGCTGTCCTGCATGAAGTAGTTATACAGCTACCAGATCACTGTTTACCTAACCCTCTGACAAGCCCAGTCTTTCCTAAATAAGTGTTCTGGGAGTTGACTTTAAATCCATCCGAAAAATGAGAGAATCCCCATCTGCTGGCAATAATGGTCCCATCAAAATTAATTAAGTATTTTCAATCTAATTGGCAGTTATCTTGAATTTACTCAGAAACCTGAACATTGTTCAGCTATAATTGACACTAAATTGGCCTTAACAAAATCCAGAAATTTCAGTTGACTGTCCTCAACTGAGGTTAAGCAATTTTGGGAGGAGAGTTGAAAAACTGTATTTTCCAGTGGCCTTAGGCATAGTCTGACTTGGAAGCACTTACAACGATAATCCTTGTGTTTGATGTAGTGCCTTATTCTGTTGAAACATCTCAAAGCACTTGACATCATTTTCAGTACACAGTAACTGTGTCACCTTTAACTAACTAGTCAAAACTTGACTCACTTTCACTTACTTTTTGAGGGGGCTCATCTGGGTGTCTGACACTTGCAGAGACCCTCACTATGCTTAAGTATATTGAAACCAAACTGAGAATTCCACGTATGCCTCCTACACATGGACATTTCCCTGTGCTTGAATGGAACAATCTCTCTCTCTCTGCATGGATACATCTTGCTAAACTAATTCCAGACAGCTTTAGGCACAGGTTTGCGAGAGCCAAGATTTAGAGAGCACCGAATGTTTCAAACAACTAAAACCGCACAGCTTGCCATTGAAAGCACTGTTTGGTAAACTTCCTACTGCTTGACCAACTAGGACCATCATACCCGTTAAGGTTTTGGCTTGAAGGGTTAACAGGAGTCAGGTGGGAAGAATTTGGGGCTGCCCATGAGCCAAGCAGGTTGGTCTGCCTTGGAGTTATCTGTACTAACTTGGCTCAGGAACTCGACTACCAAAACCGCTCCAGAATGTTGACTTCATTCTGACATTCTCTTTGTAGCTAGGTAGGCAGGGTTTACCTGGAGCTGAGCTGGCTCCATGATTACATTTTTGATGGCATCTGAATGGCTGAACTCTAAAGTGTGCCTGTGAAACATGACACATTATGGCTTAATCAGGTTTCCAGACAATCTTTTACACCAGGTGTAAGCTGAGTGCTACTCTGCTACACTGGACTTTGAAATACTCAGGTGAAACACCTCGAGAATACTGTGATACCTGCAGCATTGGAGTGTAGCTTGTCAACTGAGTAGCACATCTGCATATATGACTAGTTTAATGTTCTCTGGGACCTAAGCTAAGCCAAGCTTTAATTCAGGCTTTGTGGAGAGTCCCTCATTATTCAGGGATCTAAAATCTGAATTTGCACCAATCACTGAATTCACCAATTACTGAATTAGCACCAATCTTACAGTTGAAAAATTACACATATATATACATTAAAAGGTGCAATCCATTTTCTGCGACAAGTTAAATTCCCTTTACAACAGCATATCTGGAAAATTAGACTTTTTGAAAATATAAAATATATATTTATTATTTTAAAACATACATTTTCATCCCCGTGACAACACACGCCAAACAACAAAACAATCCCCACTGTGACAAATGCGCAACAGCCCTGTCTTTATCCTCTCGCAAAAAAAATCTCCGTCAAACCAAAAATTTCCACCAGCTTTGTGGAAACACAATTCTATTCTCATTATACACATAGACGCGTATTATTCAATTTGCAGCACCAGGGCCTCCTCGCTTCTCAACGCTGCTGCCTTTATTTACAGGGAGCAGTTACAAACAGGCTAATGCCAGTTTTGCCATCCTTCACTGACCGGATGGCAGGCCAAATAAACCCGCCATTCTCATGTTCCCCCCCTTTATGGGGAGAGACTTTCTCCCACAAACAAAACCACCAAAAACTTTTCGGAACGCTCTTTGGTTACAGGTCGAGACAGTTCAGGGCACTTCTGAATGAGCCTTTTAAGCATCCTTTTCCTTTGTCCCAATTCTTAAGTTTCTGCTAAGCACATCTGGCTTACAGGATGGTCCACTTTTGTAAAAGTATCTTTTCATTCAATTGGAAATTACAGCTAAGTTTTGATTTGATGGCTTAAGTTCCCAATTTAATAATGCTGCTTTTGAAAGGAAACTGCCGAGCTGTGTTCCCAAGTAAATAGTAAATCGGGTAACTTGTGCAAACAATTCCAACCTTAGGAATCCTAGTGTACAACATTCATAAACTTGTCAGCTCAATTTCTTATTATTTCAAAAAGCTCTTCATAATTTCCCTCAAGCAATTTTCAGATGCATTCTGCATCACAGGTCCTTGTCTTGTTTTAACGTGCCACATTTTGTATTGAATATTTTATTCACATGTTTCATGTAATCCTTAAAATCTGGTTGCCAGTGCGGTTGACAATAAAAAGACAAAAAAAACTTACTGGATATAATATTAAACCTGCATAGGAATCGAGAAATTTTTAACCCTTCTACCACTGGCATGAAGCAATATCAATGCAATTTCAACAACAGTGCTCAGAAACTCTGGAACTCTTTCCCTTGACACTTCTGCATGCCCCCCTTCCTCCTGTGACGTGCTCTGTCACTGTCAAGCACTCTGGGACACTGCTGCAGGGGGGATGCTGTAGCAATGCAAATTGGTGCACATTTAGATCAGGATTTAAACCATTCTTATGAGGATTATTTTACTTATGTCGTCGTAGATTTGACCTAATTCTCAATTTTCCTCTTCTTTCTGGGTAAAAGAAGTTATTTGACGGTGTGATCATGTCGATTTTTGATCAGTTGCGTAACTTTTCAGTGACTTCATGCATTTTTTTTTCTAAAATGAAACTTGATTGTCTTTAACTTTCAAAACAAATTGTGGGAGCGAGCAGAAGCAAAGCTGGAATAATTGCAGAGAGGTAGTTGGAAAATAGCAAAGATAAGGTTAACATAAAATGAAACACGAAAACGTAAGAACACAGCACAAACTAGTGTCATTTAAAAATATATATTTTTGTTGCATTGATTTTAATTTAAAACTTTAGTAATTTTTGCTACTGTTGTTTTTCTCAAGTTATGTACAGCCTTCTGAATTTGTAATGTGTGATTCTTTTTTTACACACAAGTCCTGATGCAGAGCTACATTTAATTAAGCTAATTTATAGTTTCTGGTCAGATTCTCCATAGACTAATAGGCCATTCCTGTGAGCTATAACCCACAGGTACAGCACACATTGACACCTTTCCAATGTTTTCAGATGAACAATCACAATCTTGCAAGAGGGGTAGAGTTCACCACCTGGGCTGTTACAAAACTAATCTTTTTGTACCATTATAAGCAGCGGTTGCTCAAAGTAGTAATAAATCCTGTTAAAATATTTTCACAAACGAATCACTGAAGTGAGATGCAAGCCTGTACTAGCTACAGACATCCTATTACACTGCGCCAAATGACATTTCAACTACTTGGATTTTTTATCACAAAAATCAGGTCAGTTCCTCTTCGGTGCATTTCATGACCCAATTGGATTCCAGAACTGTGGGAAATAGCCATATTTTCTATATCTCATGTTGCCACAGACACAAAATGTGCATTAATTGCCCAAAGAGAGAATTCTGTTTGCGTTTCCAATCTGAACCATGGTAAACAAAAGTGAAAAGTATCCAGGAATTTTAAAGGGGATTGAAAGGATTGCTCTTAAAACAGCCAAACACCGATACACTGGGCCAAATGGCAAACTTCTGTGCGGTAAATGTCTATGGCTCTATGGCTCTACTGTCCGCAAACAAATAATGTTGGTCATCAATTGAGTGAATCTCAACATCTTATTTTTCTGGGTTTTCACTCAAAGAAGAAAAACAAACAGAGAATAATAATGACGGTACAGTAATAAACTTTTTCCTGCAATTTAATGAAATATTTCTTGATGTGTTGAATCTTTCTACTAATACTTTTGACTTCAACAGAAAACAAACAGTACTGTACTTTTATTTTAACACGGATGGTTTCACCTGAGTAGTCCACATATGGGAAGGAGTACCATGTTTCTAATTGCATTTATTGCTTGGATTGTACTTAAAATTTACATCAAATGACATCCAAGAAAATCTCAAGGAACACTTGCGATTTTCCAATAAATTCCCTATTGCTGTTTTGCTTTTGCTCTCCACATAGAGAATGCTTTTTATTACCTCTCTGCAATTTGTAATGCATCAAAGATGTTTTTTCTTGTTTTGCTATTTGGGAATATTAAGTGTTTGTGGTGTGCGCGTGTGTATGTGTTTGTACGTATGTATGTGTGGTCTCAAAGATTTTACGAGTTGAGTTCAAATCGAATTTGATCCTCATATGTTTATTTCAGGGTTGTTGCTTAGATTACATTTGGTCGAGTGACAAGGATTTGAGTCTGTATGGCACCTCTTGAGTATTCGTTTCCACACTCTGTGACTCAGCAGTGTTGCCAAGTTTTGACTTCAGGTATGGGATGCTTAATCAATGTTATCCTGCAATCCTCTTTTCATATTTTCAACCTGGAAATAAATTGATATGTCCTTCAGAATCGATCTTTAAATTCATTTAAACATTTTCTTAAACGTTTGCAGTTCTTACTAGCAACAATATTTGCTTAGTCTTGTTTGCCAATTATAGTATAAGCCTGCTCCCTTTTACATGTTTTGAAATTATGAGATTTTCTGTTTTGTCTTACATTAACTGTTTATCTCCTCCACCCCCTTTTCCTGAGAATGCTCTTCAGGTATATCCAAAGTTATCTACCTCTTGTATATCAATGGACTTCATTGAATGATTATTGATAAACCTTAATTTGTTTGGAAAGTCGTGTGTTTAAACATATACCATTGAAATGCATCATGTCACTTAGTCATGAGACAATTTGCTAAACCATGTATGGTTCTTCCCTCTTTTCAACAAACACAGGTTTGATGATTACTTGCAATGCCTCATTAATAACTATCTATTAAACTATATTACCCTGCTCCCTCTTCGTGTTGCTCTCAGATAGGATTGGAACTGTCATTCTTCTGGAGACTAAATTCATCAATATTTCTTATGGAGGTCTTCCAGTCTCTGGTCTGTTTCTAATTCCACCTTCATAAAATGCCTTCTGTTCGCCAGTGTTTGAAACACGCAAATTATTAAAATTACTGGTAAAATCTTAGAAGAAAGTTAATACTCGCAACTATATGCAAACTAGCTGTATATTTAACTCTGTTACACACATTACTCTATACTGATTTTGTTTTACTATTTCCGTTTCTCTGTTTTATAATTTTCCTCTTGAACAATTCAGGTTACCAGCTTTGTAAATAGTCGCAAGAACATTTGTTAAAAGTATAATTTCTCTTTTGGTGCATTGGTATATTTTTGCTTTAACAATTGGAAATTCTGTTTAAATAATTGATTTTAGAGGGGAGGTACACTTTGAATGGATTGTAAAATACAATCTACATTTATATAGTGTGTTTCAACATTGGAGGATACCTCAAAATGCTGTGCACAGCTCAGGTGTTATTAACTTGTCTTCTTTTTAACACACTACTTTTCCACTATTTGTATTGTGTTTTACAAAGTGCATGTTGAGTATGACCAGCAACTACAAGCAAAGGTGAAAAAATCCTCACTTTATGACATTGTAAGATGGGAGTTAACTTTTATTCAAAGTCTGATGAAATTGCAAATTGCAGTTTTGACATTTTCTGGACTTAAACCAATCATACATCTATTGCTATTAAGTGCAATCTCTTCCCAGAACATGAGCTGCACTGATTAAAGCAGTTTACAGCTGGATGCAAGATCATTGAGAAATTCAGCTGCTGAAATAATTTATGGATGTGGGTTATAAGGGATGGTCCCAGACGATTACAAAATGAATCCAAGGGGAGAAAAGTTGCCAGCTGTACTGAGGTCTGTGTCAGAATTTCAACTAAGCTTCAAATTTGAAGTTAGACTACAATAAAATGCAGAGCAGTGTTCTTTGAATTTTTCTTGATTTGGAACTGCTGATTTCTTAAAACATTTGTAAAAGGGTCATTTAAAGTGTTTTATCGCTGCATTGGGCATGCGAAATACACGCACATCTCACCAGTGAAACATTTGTGCAATTATTGTGGACACCGGACGCTTTTGATGTGTTTGCTGCTTTGTTTTGTTTATTTTGTAATAGGTCCTAATTTTGGTTGTTTAAATTCAAGTAAACTCTAACTATTAGATTTTCCCAGAATCCACTGATTCCCTTTGATGCCTTTTTTTATATATATTTGTAAATTTTGTCACATATAAACATGTGACAAAATACGAAACACAACAATGGAAGCAATTAAACTGTTTCTATAGTATGGATCTGAAGTTACATTACACTATTTATAACTTCCTGTGTAATGTTTCCAACCATGGGGCCACACTTTCCCCTTTCTTTGGCTGGAAATGTCTGGGTCATTGAGTTCTTTGGTTACTATCAGTATTATTCTTGGGGTGTCTGGTCTGCTTATGGGAGATTGGTCTTGGCAGCACTCCCCTTCTTTTCTCTTTCCCGACCACTCTTTCTAATATTGTTGTTTTGTTTTCCCGTTCTCCCTCATTCTTGTAATTGAATTTGAATTACTTTAGTTTAAAGTGTAATTTATTGTTGTTGTTCTTATTTAATTGTTCCCATTAACATCCTGGATTGTTCTCAAGTCTTGAATTTATTTGGAACCATCAATAATGTTCAATGATCATCTGCTACTCATATGATTTGTATTGTTTATTAAAACATTACAGTCGTATAAAACAGGGACACAGTAACTTCTCTCCGTTCTATTTTGTGTATGCTTTATAGTTCCCTCTGCACTCACACTGCTTGAATGTTGAGCCAGTCTATGTGAGCCTCTGTGCAGGAAACAGTTATTGACTCTGGGAGGTATGGTTAGGGGAGGGAAAGAGATAATAAAGAATGTTGTTCTTAAAAACAGAAGTTCAGTTTAGTGGCACAACATGGTGCTTCACATGGAACCTAACTTATGTAAAGTGATGTTCTGGTCAGGTCATAACTATAATCACTCAGTGCTCAATGGGTTCCAGCTTCCCCATATCTGATATAACCTGGAAGGAACCTGTCTGGATATGCACAAGGGCTGCAATTTGAAATGGTCTCTTGCTGTATGCAATGACCTAATGTTACATTGACCATCCCAAGGTGAGATTTGTTTCTATAATAGTCGTATATTTTGGTAGCGTAAGAGTTACAAGATGAAAATACAGCTTGGTGTTCATGTGTTGAGTAAGTCAGGCTGGCTCTGAACAACCATGTCAATTTCATAAACCCTGGTGCCAGGGATCTTTCAGTCCTATCAGTTTGGTTCTGGAGTGCATGATCTTTTATGCTTTTTGAACACGTTACCTATTTAAGTCACCAACAGATTTGGCAGAAATATGAATGAGCTAATCATACTTGCACCAAAGATACTAACAGTTTCACTTTGAAGGTGTATTTGCCAAAAATAAACTTGGGATTTCAAAAGCACAATTGCCTCTGGCATTGGCAACCATTACATGTGTGAGCAAACACTTGGCAGTGTTGTAAAACATTATTTTTGATTTGACTATTGCTTTCTGACATCAGTAAAAATAGATAATTACCGTGTTCCAATGGGCAGTGTATCAAAAATGCAGAAGGATTTATCACGAACCTGTCAAGGGGTGTTTCAACAAAGCCTTCTGATTGTTTCTATTATTGTTGATAATATCCAAGCAGTGATATTCATAAAATAAAACAAAGTACTTTTCCAGATCACTGCAATATTGAAGGATTTGGAATAAGATGTTAACTTCTATTAATTCTGGGCTAATAATACAGCACTTCTCTTGTTTATCATTCCTAATATTGAAATGCAATCCTCTTATTTGTAATACTGCATATTAAAGTCAAGGTGATTGTAGGCAGAGATTGGAATGGGTTCAGGAAGAGCAAACCTATAGATTTGTTTGAGAAGGTGTCTCACTGTGGGAAGATAATTTAAGTTAATGTAAATTAAACATAGTCTTTAAATATTTAGATGCTAGTTCTGGCAAAATAACTAGAGGGGAGATGAGGAGAATTTTTTTTCTACGCAGTGAATTGTTACGATCTGCCTGAAAGGTTGACAGAAGCAGATTCAATAATAACTTTCATAAAGGAATTGAATATATACTTTGAAGAGAAAAATATTACAAGCCATGGGGAAAGAGTGGGGGAGTGTGACTAATTGGATATCTTTTTCAAAGAACCGGCACAACACAATAGGCCAAATGGCTTCTTGCTATGATTCCATGTACGATTCTATGAAATTCCCTATTCAAATCCAGGCCTTATGCACTGTCAAGAAAATAAATGCCTCTTATTGGAAAACCAGCTTTGCGACTTTATTTTTGTTGATTATTTTTTCACAATACACTATTTACTATTGCTATTCACTATTGCTATTTACATTAGTGACAAATGCGAAGCCTTTCCTTTTAGTTTTTTTTAAAAAGATCTTGAAAACCCTGGCAAAGGAATTGGAAATGATTAACAACCAAACACTGAATATGTCCGAGCAATATGAGACTGTTGCCAACACAACCAAACATTTTGTATGTTGAATCTCAATGTTTGCTGAATTACTTGGAAATAATTGTAAATGTGCTGGGCCCCTTCAGTTCTCAGTTTACATTAATTGGATTTATCTAAACTCAGTGCAAGATACTGTATATTTGATCCTAAGCTAGAGGAAATTGTGAGATCCGAAATGGCAGCCAGAATCTTTTGCCACAATTTACATTTATAGAATGTCTTTCACATTGGGAGGATGTCTCAAAGCGCTTAGAAAAACAAAGAGATTGACATTGGATGTATTGCGGATAATCACTGACAAATGAAGTTCAATACAATTAAAAGCAAATCACTGCACATGTGATTTTTTTTTAAAAAGGCACAAATACTTAATGGATGGATTAGAACTGGCAAAGGGGTTGAATCAGGTCCAGAGATGCCAGTTCTGACAAAGGGTCGTGGACCCAAAATGTTGACTCACTTTCCTTTCTCCATAGATGCTGCCTGACCTGCTGAGTGTTCCCAGCGATTTCTGTTTGTGTTTTAGATTTCCAGCATCTGCAGTATTTTGTGTTTATGTCAGTTGATATGGCGCTCAAAATAAGCAAATGCTAAATAAAAGGCAAATAGAATATTTTGGTTATATTAGCAAATCAGAAGTACTGCTCAGGTTGTAAGGTGGTCTAGTCAAGATACCTGTGATGTACTGAGTATAGTTTTGGGTACTACAACATAATGAGACTACTGAGGCACTGAAGACAGAAAGGAGGAGAGCAATGAAGCTATTACATGGTTAATGCACATAGATAACACATAGATAACACTGATGAACCCATATGGATTCCCTAGTTGAGAAGTTAATCTGCATCTACTTTTGGAAACCAAACAAGCCCCGGTCCTGACGAAGGGTTGTAGACCCGAAACGTTGACTCTTTTTCCTTTCTCCATGGATGTTGCTTGACCTGCTGACTTTCCCCAGCAACTTCTGTTTTTGTTTCAGATTCCCAGCATCTGTAGTATTTTGTGTTTTGTCTACTTTTGGTCGTCAGTCAGAGTCAGGAGGTGACAATTTGCATTTTGCTTGATATTGCAGCCAGTAAAGAATGCATGCGAGCTAACGATGCAGATGTACTCCCCATGTAAAACCGCTCCAGGCACTCCTGTAAACATCTTGTTGAGCCTGTATCTTGACAAAGATTTGTTCCCCCCTCCACCCGTTAGCTTTGAATAAAACTAGCTTTAAGCTTTTAGGAATAAAACATAAAAGAAACACACACATACTCATACACATATAAACACAGGTTTGAGTCATTCACAGCAATTCCCTGTCCTCTGCACCCTCACCCAGTCTGGGCCTTCAAGTCTGGCAAACGTCCACAAACAAAGTTTAGAATTCTAAACACGATTAAAATAAATTGGTTCTCGCTGGCTACCCAGCAAAATCTTCTGAGTATGTGTGTGGGTGCGTCTCTCTTTTCTTTCTCTCCCCATATGTCCCCGTCCCCTCCCCCCAGCCCCCTTTTTTTCCAAAAGTAGCACATATCTCTTCTGTCGCCAGACTAATTCACAAATGCCAAAAAAAATCGTAGTCGCATGAGGTTTTAAATCTCTTGTCCAATGAGAAACTGCTACAAATTTCATGGACCACAATACCAGACTCCCATGTGATCACTTCAGCCACCCACGTGATTCATTTTCAAACTGCACTGTTTTTAAACGTTACCCCCCCCCCCACCATCCCCCTGTGGGATGTATGTGCCAAATGTTTCTGCTGGAAAAACAGTAAAATGAGAATTCAGTGTCTTCCAAAGTGACAGAATACAGCTCACTTTCAGCTACATTTCTTTTGGATTACCTTTGATTTCCTTTCTCACAAACCACCATATTTCGAAATCTTTGTACAAATATGCTTATGACTTAGAGTAGTAATATCATCGACAGATTGCCAAAACATAATTTGCCAGATTAATTTAAATTTAATTTTCATGAACAGCTTTGGCAGGAAAAATCGGATAACTTCGCCAAATGGTTTCATGTGATGTACCCATTTCACTCTGGCTGTAATTTAAAACCGTTGGTGGGAGGAAAAACAAGCCTCAGACTAATACCTTTCCTGTAAACCATTGTTTAATTCTTTCTCACTTAATAGAAATTTACAGAGAGGGGGAGGTGCAAGGAAATGAAGGGATTATCTGTTCATATATCAGGTCAGTGTTTACTAGGCGTGAATATGCCACCTTGTACTTGAAGCATAGAACGGCTGGTGGAATTCTTGAAAGTTTATATTTATATTTATATTTATATTCGTTTAGAATTCTGAGTTGTAATACAATATGTTGCAATGATTTAGCACTATTCATGTCACTATAAATGTCACGCGAGCTGATTCATGGGGTGGAGGAACTGAAGATGGTGAGGAGGGGAGAAAAGATTGACAGAAAGTACAGTCAAATAGGTGAGGCTTGAAGTGGGGTTTGAATGTGGGGTGGGGGCTGCTGGAGGGAGGGAAGAGTCAGAGGGACAGAATAGATGGTGGTCACCCTGAGCTATTAAAATACCGCACAAAATAATGGATTCCCCCAATCATGGTTCATGGTACTAAGTGTATCAACATGTGCTGATGTGAATTTATCAGCGTGAACAGAATCCTTGAGCTGTTTCTTTTTTTTGTTGAGTGCTTTATCATTTGGAGGTTTAGAAACACTACTTTTTACCCTTTACAACAGGAAGAAGGTTGGATGTTTGCATGGACATTTAGCTTTAATAAATGGACTGCTAATAATTTGCTTTATCGCTCAGGTATTCAGGCAGCCAACATACGGGGTTGATTGATAGGATGACATTTATGGTGTACAGTCAGATGGGAAAGAAGCCAGTGATCATATTAATGGAAAATGTATGAATGCCAGAGGTGATAAATTGAAATGACAGAACAGAGTCTACTGGTTTGGCAGTGTGGCTCACTATAATACCTGCAGCAGTGTTCATTGAAATGAGGTGAAGTGGGAGGCGTTTGTGCAATCATAAACTGTAAACAGATTGCCGCCTCCCCTCCCCTCCATGCATTCAATGAATTAATTAAGCCATCTTTAAACTCCAGTTACATTTTTGCAAGAAAAATTCTGGTGAACTGTAAAATGCTTTAAATTTTTTTTTTTTTTTTACAAGTGAGGATGAGGGTGTTTTTACCTGAAACATTCACCCTATAAACACTTCTAAATATATACATTATTACTTGCACCTGAAGTGAGACATTCCTACCTGTCCCCACAAAATTGCATCTCAATAGTGATAATCCTTGTACAGTATTTGGTACAGCGCCTTTCATGGTGTGAAAACAACAACAACAGCTTGCATTTATACAGTGGCCTTCATGGGGGGGTGAGTCAGGGTGGTGGGTAGCCTCCCGAAGGACATCACAAATCTTCACTGGATATATTGTAAAGTGCAGTGACTGAGCATTTGTTTCTCTTGGCTGGAAAGGGTGTAGAGATTTAAATGGAACAATCCACCTTTCATTGCCTTGAGTCATTTACAACAGTTTTTCCATGCTGAATATCAATTTTAGTGATCGACCATAATTAGATCTAATTGTGGATAGTACAGAACTATGTTTTTATGCATGAGTACTCGGATTGGTAATTCTATGGATATCGAGTGTGAGATTTGACCAAAGGTTGGCCACCACTGCCCTAGAGAGAGACAGACTTCCCAGAGATTATTGAGTCATTGATGCCTATGTCAGTTTTTTTTTAAAATGTCTCTGCAAGGCGAGGGGACATTTCCGTATGCCTCACTGAGAAAGTCTTCCTCATCGTGTTGAAGCTCCTCACAAATGATTACTACCAAATGTAGTGATTGTTTTGTATGCAAGCAAGGCAGCCTTTTGAGCAGCAGGATATTGCAGCCAGCCAGAGGATGGATGACTCATTATGCTGGAAATAGGGTCCTCGGGAAATGGAAGAAACTGCTTTCGTTTTTCCAATAGTGCCGTGAGATCTTGTAACATTCACCTGAATGGACAGGTGACATCTCGGTTTAACGTCTCATTTGAACGACAGCAGTTCATCCAGGACTGTCCTATAATATCAACCTCAATAATGAGCTCAACTCCTCAGCTGGGGCTTGAACCCAATGGTGAGAGTGCTACCAACTGAACCAAGCTGCTCCATAATGAAACAAAGCATAACGGGCTACCATTTCTGTTCAGCAGGGCAAAATCTATGGAAGGATACACTTTATGCATTCAAATATTTCTACTTAATTCTTCTCAGTCGCCCACAAATATAGTCAATTCACTTTACAATATATTCTGTGAAGCGCTTTGAGACGTTGCTAAGATGTGAAAAGCGCGATATCAAATGCAAGGATTATTATTATTATTACTTTTAATCTGGGACAGGAATTTTATCAAAGTTCTTCTTGACATGATGATAAGCTCATAGTGGGGCATCTCTGCTCTACTTTTGTGCAGCTTTTTTTCCCCAAAGAATAGAATGGTGACACTTGATCATGCTTGTATCTCTATGATATAAACATCCCCCATACGAATTAATCCTTTTGGGTCGATGCATTGTTACCTTTGAGGATTGCAGTTTTGTAAAGACACATGTTAGGAGTAGATCTTGAGGCTGAAGGCACAAGTCTTTTTGTTCTAGTGTGTGCTCGAATTGGGCAAATGAGCAAATATATGTTATTCCGCCAAGCAGCCAGCTCGAAGACAAATATTTACATTCTATCATTCATCTCTGACTTGATGAAAACAAGTTCTTAAAAAAATAAAGTGAACTGCGGAGGTGGAAATCTGAAACAAGACCAATTGCAGGAAAATCACAGCAGGTCGATAGATCCGTGCCTGGAGAACAAATTATAGATTATGATTTCAGGCTTGGCACTCCATAACCACTGAGATGGTAGCTACATAGGCCCCTTGGGAGGATGGCAAGTATAGACCACAATCATTGTAAAGATATTAGAAAATATTTATAGCAGGATGTGGTTTCAGTGGGCCATAAGCAAATATGAAATAGTATTAATTGGAGGCTTGGGGGGTGTGGGAGAGACAGCCAATGAGACAGTAAGAGGAATGTAAAATTTCATTGCAGGTTAAAAGAGAAATGGGAGAAATTCAAACCTGGATGGTGGAATGGGGAGGGAAGAGACTGCTAACATTTGAATGTGCCAGTCAGAATTCAACAATTCCATTCTTGTAGGTTAAACAATGTAGTGGGTCATGGATAGAGAGGTCACGATGAAATTGGGAGCGTATGTTGAAGTGGCAGATGACACTATAATTACATGGAGATCGGTCAGAAGAGGCACGAACAGGAGACAGGGAGAGTTTGAATTCCACTAATTTGTCTCCTCAATGTCTTACAAGGGCTTCTCCAGTCCTATGTCCCAGGTCTTAGAAACGTTCACACCCAAAATGTCGACCTTTCTCTTCACGACTTAACGGAATGTTTGTATAATTCATTACTTGAAAAGATTTGCAGCTTTCCTACATTTTCATGAATCTGGGTTTTAATGGAAATTTTGTTCTTTCTATCTACTTCTCTTTCATCTATTATATTGCCCCCAAAAACTGCAGGCAAGCTTGACTTTAGTCAAGTTGAAATGTGTTTTTAGCATATTTTTAAAAACCAAGCTTCCGATGAACTTTAATAGTTGGCATGCTGATAGTTCTCATTCTGTACTTTGATCGTGCAGTTGTAGAAATAACAGAGTGGACGTGAATTTGTCATGTGAGGAGCAGTAACCTGAGAAAGGCCTGAAGGGATCAGGAAGATGGGGCTGTCAAAACAATCAGGAAGACAGGATGGAACAGCAGGAGAGATCTTAGAAAGAACTTCATTGTGATAGTGAGTTCAGTTTTGATAGGAACTGAGAGAGAAAGAGAGAAAGAGAGAGTAATCAGAAGATCAGAAGTACAGGATGGAGCAGCGGGGAAGAAATGTTGAAAAGAATTTCATTTGGCGCCAATTTTGTTTCATCTTTTGACAAGGGAAGAGCCTGTTGAGCCCTGGAAGGAGGATTGTAATGTGTTGCCTATCAGCCCCAATGCACACATAGTCACACAGTAAATCCATCCCTTGGTGCTGAAGATGAAAGAGCAAAGTTCCCGAACCCACTGTGCCATCCTGGCTTGTTGTGGCTCCCAATTGTGTGCTTCACAACTTCCATTTTGGGAATGATATTTGACAAATAACATCTGACATGTAACCAGCAGTAAAAACTGCAAGAATAATACATTGACAAACATCTGGTGTGCCTGGCCCAGTGGTAGCATTCTTGCCTCTGATTCAGAAGGTTGGGGGTTCAAGCCCCACATTGGGATACAAAATCAAACAGTCTAAAGAGTGCTCGGGGTGTTTTGCATTGTCCGAGGCACCATCCTTCAGATGAGATGTTAAGTCAGGATCTCATCTGCCTGTTCAGGAGGATGTTAAAGATTCCATGCACCGCTTGAAGAGACAAGGGAGTTTCTCCCACTGTCACGGCTAACAATCATCCACGTAAAATTGGTAATTCTGTGGCTGCTTATGGGACATTGTTGTATGCAACTGGCTCCAATGTTTCTCCCACAAAATATACAGTCAATTCACTTTACAGTATATTCTGTGAAGTGCTTTGAGATGTCTAGAAGACATGATAATGCATTAAATCAAATGCAAGGGTTATTATTATATCCTGTGAAGCGCTTTGAGACGTCTTAATGACTTGAAAATGCACTGTATCAAATGCAAGGATTATTATTATTATGAGCATTTGTATGGAGAACCCTGAAATCTCTTAAATCTCTGGTAATTTTCTTTTACAGACCATTGTCGGACAAAAAAAAATTAAAATGTTTCCAGATTTTTTGGGGTTTCTTGTGGTATTTATTTAGTTTTTTTGTTCAAAGCCTGCTTTAATAATGTGTTCTAATGCCATTTTTGCATGGGTTGCATTGAATTATGCTGAAAAACAGTTACATTTTAATGTTGTGCAGTTCTTTTCCAAATATCTTAGAAAGTTTAAAGGGAATTCGGCGAAAATCTATTGAAGGAGTAGGATTAGCAATCATGAAGTTCGCAATACCAGTGCAATTGCAGGTACATTGAATTCAATTTGATTTTTAACGGTGAATTAAGTAATGCTGTTTGGAAGGGATATTAAATTAAGTGCAGTCACAGCAAGTCTCACTCCACTGCATCTTGATTTCATTAACCCAACAATCGGAAATTCTGCATTCAACACAATAGGCAACCATTGTTGACTATTTTGTTTGTCAGTTACCCCCCCACCAAAAAAATCAGATTCCCATTTCATTGCTTTTTGAGATGGAAAATGGAAGTATTGTACCCCAACATTTTCTTCAAGATATCATTCACGACTCAATCACGAGGTCACTTGGCATGATTATTGCTTGGGTGTCAGCTTGTCTCAGTTGGTAACACACTCACCTTTGGAGTCAGATGGTTGGTTGTGGGTTGAACCTCCATGTACAGACTTTGAAGTCAGACTATAGATGACACCAGCCTATATTCTGACCTGGGAGATCAAACTGGAGAGAAACATAATTGGACCTCTTGCGGGCAAAATCCATAGGTTCATAAATAAGTTCAGAAAAGTATTAATTAAACCCAACAAATCGTTGTTAAGGTGATTTACAGAATATTTGTCGTTTAGGTGATCTCATTGTGGGTTCCCTAAAATCTAATCTTGACCAAAAGATGAAAATTCTTCATTTCTTATGTTATATAAAACTATGAGGCATGCTAATGTGGTTGATCTCTCCACAGAGGATAAAAGCTATTTAAAATTAGACTTTTTTCCCCCTATGTAAGCAACAATTAACAAAATGCTCACTTTAAAAGTTATAGCCAAGTAAAAGCTGAGAAATGTTATGAAGTTCATTATTTTAAAGCATGGAAATACTGGATGTTGGGGGGATATGTTTGTAATCTTTGTGTGACACTGTGTAGCTCAATCCATATGTTGAGGCATGATGTGATGCAGTATGATACCAATGTGTATTAGAATATAACATTTGTTTTTTAAAACTCATTTGATTGGGGAAGCTTTTGACAATATAATAAAGAGGTTACCATGTGGTATACATCAGCACCATGTAGTGAAGGACCATTTCAGGTCTTGAAATTAACGCTTGATTTCTTGCTCATTTTTTGGGGGCCATTATTCTCTCAAATTTCCAGTGATGACAGTTCTAAAGTATAATAAACATGTAAGAACAACTGGAGAACACTGCTTGAATTGGATCAGTTGTGGACGAGAACTCAGAATGTTGAATTTTGATGGCAGGTGTTGAAATGTTAAGTCAAAAAGTGACTTTGAGTTGCTGAGAGAAGGTTGACTTGCATGCAAAGCAACAAAATGGACAATGAACACTGGTTGCTTATAATGCACGCTTCTCTTTTGCTAAAGACATTTCAGCAACTCAGTGAAGGAGGGTAGAAGTATGGCTGCAATAGCTGCTTAAGCTGCCGCAGACTGAGTGAATAACACAGTGCTCACAAACACCGATCACCACATTGCAGCCTACGTTTTGGTTCAGGTACTTCCAAATGTGAGGAGTTGACAAAAAGGGTCCCTTTATTTCCAGTTGGTAGAGGATAAAGGGAAGCATGCTACACTATTACTGTAAAAGCCCATTTATCCGGCACCTGATCAACCGTAATCTCCATGTAACCGGCATCGCAAAAAAAAAAGTCCGCATTCGATTAACTGGAATTTATCCAGAAAAATGCTTTTTTTTTCATTTATGGCCGTATATCCGGCACGCGCTTTACCCGGCATTGGCCGGGTCCCAAAGGTGCTGGATAAACGGGCTTTTACTGTACTTAGTTTTGTTTTCCAAAAATCATTGAAAAATAGGTTTTTTTTCTTTGAACGAATGCAGGTAGTTCATTCACGGCATGGGGGAAGCAACTGGTTTGGACTGGGTATGATTTCCTCTCACACTGGCCACATTATAATAATAATCCTTGCATTTGATATAGCGCTTTTCACATCTTATTGACGTCCCAAAGCACTTCATAGAATATACTGTAAAGTGAATTAACTGTATGTTTGTGGGCGAATCGCGGCAGCCAATTGCGCACAGCAGTGTCCCACAAACAGTCGTGGATTGAAATGACCAATTTTATTATTGTGGTTTTTTTGGCACATAGGTCTCCCCAGCTTGGTCTCCCCAGCTTGCAAGACATGTGCTCTAACCACTAAGCCACAGGAGCTCCACATTGGTAGCTTAATGCAATTTTGTTTTTGTTATCCATCATCTTGGGCGGGATGTAAGCAGGGTCTCATTGGAGCTCAATTAGTTCCAAGGTGACATGTTTGCAACTGAATGTCAGAATCGAGCAAGTTCTCTGTAACAGTCTTGGTAGTCTGGTTCCTGAGCTAGGCAAGGCCGCAGTGTTTCAGGGATCTACCTCAGTGGTTAGAGCACTCACCTCGTAAGCGAGAGACCTGGGTTCAATTCTTGGCAGGGCGAAACCTTGGGCAAGTTTCCTTACTCCACATGCCTGATAATAATCTCTCAAGAAGAAAGCAATAATAAATCCACGTCTGTTTGTGGAACACTGCTGTGCGCAATTAGCTGCCGTAGTCAACTCACTGTACAGTATATTCAGTGAAGCGCTTTGAGATTTCTAGAAGATGTGAAAAACACAATATCAAATGTAAGGAGTATTATTATTATTATCTGACAAGTGTGGGTTTGAGCCCTCACTCGGTGGATGGTAGGCACCAGGAACTCTCTGTGAGCTTCCAAATGGGCAATATGTCTCAGTGTGAAATAGTGAGACCTTCTTGCCGCAGCTCAGGTGAATCAGAAGAATAAGTGAATCTGACTGTAAGAGAAAGTTCAGTCAACAATGGAACAACCTTGGAACAAATAGCAATTAAAAATTTGAAAGGACTTTTTCGCTGTAATGGAAAATGTCTGCACATCATTGACTTTTCATTTCCGACTTCATACAGATTTGTGTCATATTTGTTTTTGTCAAACAAACTGTTTATTCTTTGGAGCAGTTGATTGATAACAGCTTTGGAGTTATTTTAGGCACAGCACACACGGCAAATCCTACAGCCCAGATCATACACAACAGCTGTGACCCGCAGATGCAAAGTAAGGAGTTATTCTTGTATCATTCAATAGACTCTCATTCTTTTAAAGAAGGCGCTAAATTGTTACCATCCAGCTTCCTTTGATATACAGTTAAAATGCAAGAGGTTTGCACTTGGCAAACACTACTGGTACTTGACACATTTGACCCATTGTTTGAAGTATGTTGGTGATATTAGCTTTGATGTTGCAAGATTATTTATTGTTTTTCAGCACATCTGATTCAGATCAAAGGTTATGGATAACAGCAAACAGTTTCTACCAGTACAATAACTGCTGCTAGATTCATGACTTAATGCAACTTTAATGACTGTAGTTATAACTAGCACATGATGATTGGTTGTTTATAAGTTATAGCTATTGGCATTTAAGTTATTAATGCCATATCCGCATCCTATGAGATAATTCACATTTAATAGTTCCAGAGGCCACTTTATATGAACTAAAATGATTTGCAGAGTCCTAAAATTATCCGTAAGGAGAGAGCATTGTTCTCCCTATTTAAATATGTAATCACACATTGCTGAAAATGATCCAATGAAATTTTGTTGCCAGTAAGCATTAGCTTTGTGGGTTAATTGTCTTGGCTGAACAAGGCATCAGAAAAGTATAGTCAACCTTTATTTTCTTCCGTCATTTCAGCCAGACACTTTTGTTACACATGAATATTTGTAGATGTATAGATACTGTATATCATTCATTGTGTTGTACTGATTAGAAAAAAAACAGATTCTAATCATAAATAAAACTTGACCCTATCTATTCATATTTCAGAGGCACTTCCAGACATCAAATTCATCCAGCTGCAAATCATGACCCTGTTTTGCTTGATGCAGCTTCTGCTATACTCCCAGGAGGCACAAATTGCCTCTCCATCACAATCCTCCCTTAGAAAATTACATTGCAAGATGAGATCAATGCTGCATTGCCAAATACTAATTTTATCCTTCAAAACAAACAGCATTTCCACGAAGTTGCTCACTTTTGAGAAACCTACCCATGCAGTCCAACGGTGATCCATTTTGATTTTTGAGTCCCACCCCAAACATTTGAAAGTTAAAATATTATCATAAGGAGCTCTTATACTCCTTACCACTTCATATGACAAGACGATGCTGCATTATCATTGTAGAATTGTATAGCACAGAAGGAGGCCATTTGGCCCATCATGTCTGTGCCGTGTCTTTGAAAAGAGCCGGCACAGATCAGTCCCACTCCCTCGGTCTCCCCATAGCCCTGCAAAAGTGTCCCCCCAAATAATGATCTACTTCCCTCTTCAAAGTTGTTATCAAATTGGCTTCCACCCACGCTTTCAGGCAATGTAGGCGATCCAAACAACTCGCTATTGTGCAGGAAGAAAAGGTGTTATGTAGGAAGAAAATGTATTCCTTTTGACTGGAAACTTAGATGTGATTTGCTGATGTGGTTTTTACTTTACATCAACATGGCTTTCAATGCTGGGTTGGGGAAGGACTATTTGGAAAGTAAGTTTACGGAATGGAGTAACAAAAACAACACCAAAATTACATCTGTATAGTGCCTTTCACATCGGCAGGACTTCCCATGGTGCTGGACAGTCAATGTTACAGACTCAAACTGTGATCAGGATCGGGGAGTGTGGAGGAGAAGGAGGATTTCAGATGACTAATGGGACATTTGAACAACCAAATTAATTCCATGCCCATGAATCCCTAATGGCACTTGTCCAAAAAAAGTAAAATGATTAATGCAGATTTGAGTATGAAAATTGAATTAACAGGAGTTGATGAGTTAATTCAATTTCGCACCACCACCACGTCTCGCTCAATTGACATTTCCTTATAAATTTAGCTTATAAACGATGATAAACAGCCCAACATTACAATAATAAAGCTACTTAAACACCAGGAGAGACTTATGACTGGAATATTCAGTCTAACCAAACAATTTGCACCTTTCATGTAAAAAATCATTTTCAAAGCACTGTGAAATTGTTCATTCCAATACTGAACTCTGCACTTTCCATATGAGGCCAAGGTTTTTTTTTAATGCAATGGTGTATTGTACACATTCAAGTGACTTTTATTTGCCTGAAACATTGAGATAAATACATCTACTTCACTGAAGTAAATAGCTTTTTAACCGTAATGATTTATTCTGGATATTTTGCAATGCACGAACATGCGCACAAGTCATAAACATTTTATCAGTGCTGACTGTTTGTGTATTAATAACTCTGCACACACTCTTGAATATGTGACCCAAAGTGACCTGAAATTTAATGAAGTGTCCCAAAGTCGGATAAACAATGGTTATTACTATTTACCAGTTAATATTTAGTTAAATAACTAACAGCTTTGTTTCAAAATAGAAGAGTTTACAGGTGTCTGCTATAATTATTATTATAACATTGGCGTTAGGTGCACCGATGTAATAATAATAATCCTTGCATTTGACATAGCGCATTAACGCACCTTCGAGATGTCTCAAAGCGCTTCACAGAATAAACTATTAAGTGGATTGACAATATATTTTGCGGCAAAACTATATGTTGAAGGAATCTGAGAAAGAAATTGCTTGATTTTGGGGATTGGGAGAAAAATGTGGCAAGATACAATTGAAAAGATGGAAGCAATCAATGATCCTGTAAAGGTAGCTTGATTAAAAGGTTAGAATATGAAGCCCATTTCACTTTTTGACAGTATTTTCAACTTTTGTTGTTCTACTTTTCACTCTCTCGCCTTGCTTCCCTCCTGACTCTCTCACCAGGCTGACTCTCCAGCTGGTGGAGAGTTGGGGACCAGCTAGAGAGTCAGCCTGGTGAGAGAGTTTGAGAGAAAAACTGCCCCAAACTGGGCAGTGCCAAATCACATGGATCATATTAGCATAATTGGATCACTTGATACCAAATTGCAAATGACTTAACACATTCAAATTAACATCTGGTCCTAAAAATACAGCTTTCCGTGTTCAGTTTTTGGAGGTGCCCGGTGGTTGAACCCACGGCTGATGAGAGCTGAATGACTCAACGGCAACTTCCCAACATGAGGATTTCTCTTTTACACTATTTGCTTGGCAAAGGGAGCAATTTGCATTGAAAATAACCCCCTCTCCCACCAATGTTTTCCTTTAACAAGAGTAAACAAAACTTGTAATAATCCTCATATTAGTGTTTTTTAAATTATATATTTGAACCATTCCAAAGCGCTTCACATGATTCTTGTAAACATTAGTGACCGTACATTTGCAGGACTATGGGAGAGTATGGGGGAGTGGGATTGATTTGGATAGCTCTTTTCAAAGAGATGCAAAGACACAATAGGCCAAATGGCCTCCTTCTGTTCTGTATAATTCTATCATTCTGTGTAGGCAAAAGAAGCATCCAATTTTAACAGCAATGTCCCACACAAAGCCTTGAAGTGAATGGCTAATTTTCTATTTACTTGAGTGCTACGAAAGTAAAGTATCTTGCTATTGATTTTATCGTTTGCAATAAAACAAAATGTGAAGATTTTAATACATTCCAAGTTTAGCAACTGAGTCTTTTACTTGCATTCTTCTTTACTTTTGTCCAAGTCAGAATTTTAACCATCAAATAAACAAAGCTGGAAATTATATCGAGACCATTCTTCTTTCCGTGATCGAAAACAGATCCAACTTTGTGTAGAAGATCAGCAAACATATCTGCATGATGCAACTCTTGCTTTGATCAGAAAATCTTTTTAAAGTAATTTCTCAAGTTTATATTCATTTAAAAATAAATAAATGCAGCATTGATGAAAGCCTTTATTTTTCTTGAGCCTGCTAAGGGATGGACAGTTGCTTCTGGCAGTATTTTCTAAAGGATGTTCAATATGATATCAAAAAAGTATGGTTCTGATTAGAACATTACTTGAGTTCTTGTCAAATTACGGATACCTTGTTTTAAATGAAGGTGGATGTTAAGGCCTTGTGATTTTTTCTAATAATTAATAGAACTACATCAAATGGAAGGATTATTATAATAGTGATTTTAATGTTCTCAGGCAGATAGAACCTCGGGTTTAATGCTTCAGCAGAAGAACTGCTCCAATGTATTATTCCCCCCAGTACTGCACTGGGATGTCAGCCTGGATTAGGAGCTCAAAACCTGATAATGGGGCTGGAAACTGCAATCTTCTGACTCCAAGGAAAGAGTACACCAACTGAGCTAGTTGGAAATCAAATGAATGGAATAGAGCCCATGGTAATGGAACATACTGTGCTTTCCTTGAGGAAAAATAATTATTAGAACAAATCATTCAAAGCCAGATGGACGTTTCTTATCCGGACAAATATTGTGTTGCCTTCCTTTCAACTAGTGTTATTTGTTGAATTTTGCAAGCTTTGATTCTAACTGCATGGAATACTTGGAATATTTTTTCTATCTGGTGTTCCTTCCCAATTAAGCATTTCCGCAGTTTTTTGTTGTTACTTGCCCATCTGTTGCTTTCTTGGACATATTTTATGGATATCCTAAAGGCACTTAATAATAATATGAATAATCTTTCTGTTTGGTATAGTGCCTTATCATATCTTCCAGACATCTCATAGCGCTTCACAGAATACACTGTGAAGTGAATTGACTGTACATTGGTAGGCGAAATGCGGCAACCAATTGCAGACAGCAGTGACCCACAAACAGTCATGGATTGAAATGACCAATTTATTATCGTTTTTGGGTGAGGGATTATTATTAGGCGTGTGCAGTAAGGAAACTTGCCCAGGGTTTCGCCCTGCCTGGAATTCAACCCATGTCTCTCGCTTGCAATGCAAGTGCTCTAACCACTGAACTACAGGTTACTCCAATGACTGCTAATGCCCATTAGCAGTCCCTGGCATCAGTGCCAGGTATGTGTCGGGAAGTTTGCTCCCTGTGAGGAATCTTTTCATACCCTGACATGCCCTGTGAAAGCCTGTGGTATTTGAACAGCTTCAAGCCGACAGGAGGTAGCTCATTTCCTGAATTAAATTTTTGCTGCTAGTGGCATAAGGATGCTGAATACTGAAATGCCACACTGTATTAGGATACTTCAGTCGTTAGTCATCTTGCTAGTAACAGAATTCAGTGTGTAGCATTTAGACTTTTTAATTGCTGTTTTTCTTTCAGGTTCACAGTGGTGATCATGGAATTCTCAAACCTTTAACTCTTAATCAGGAGTAGTATTTGACTTCAGTTCCAACCCAGTGCCAGCCACAATATTTTTCAGCCCATTCTATTTGTAGTAATCATTGCTGCACAAAATGGTTAGCGATTTCTCTTCCTTGCCAGTTCACCTTTTGTAAAGCGCTTTGGGACGTCCTCCCGATGTGAAAGGCGCTCTATAAATGTCATTTTGTAAAGGCCAGACAGATAGTTGTGTTCTGTCTGTCTCAACCCATTGTTAAAAGAGGTTAATTGGCTTTTAGGTTAGAAGACCCTACCCATAAGATTTTTTGTCAAGCGCTCAGACCCTACCTTGGTGTGAAGGACACTCTGTAAATGGGCATTTCCACGATAAAGGGGTATACGTGTGTGACAGAGAGGTCAGAAAATCAAATTTATTGCTGAATACTCATTTTTTGTACATAGGTGCCCTAGAGACCATACAGTATCTTGTAAGAAATACATAACTTTTTTAACAGAATTATTTTTAACCACCTCTGAAAGTTCATACCTCATGCACTTAATGCTTTGAACGGGGACAGACATTACGAATGTGGACATTGGAGGATGGAACGTCATGAGTGAATTTTCAAAATGTCGGAGAAGTAAGCAATCATCAAGCTTACCAAAATAAATCAAACCACGAAGTAGTTACTTCATAACTTTATGAATTGAGAGCAAAATAGGATTTTTTTAAAACAATTTTTATCCTGAAATCCTGTTTTCCTTGTTCGTAATTCTTTGGATGGACGGCGTAACGAGTGTGTCGCATTTTGTAAAGGGACAAAACAAATATGATCAGGCTCTTGAATGAGACAGAAACTTATCGGCTTTCTGTCTTAACACTTGATTTATGGATCTCATTATATTTAATGATAGTGAGAGTTAAGAATAAGATCTGAAATAAGTTTCAAAAGTGTCACATTTTAGAGGTCTCTAGAAAGGGTGGACATGATCTTTAATTTATTGTCATTTAAAAATGGCATTTTAAGGCAAAATTATCTGGGCTATCTCTTGAGAGTGTGTTATCTCTGATTTTCATGCTTGGAAAAAAAAAAAATCCACCCTTCCTCAGAAAATGGCATGAATATTTTGCCTTGCACAATGTATCCCACTACCGTGGAAATGCCCAAACACAAGTTCATCTAAAAAAGGGTAGTTACTAGTGACCTAAAAGATGCATATGCTTAATCTCCATTTTCAAATTGAACATTTTTTAACTCCCTTCTCTTTTCGAGTGGTGTGGCACCACCACTTTAATGAACAGGCCGATGAGGCCCCCGTTCATCCAAAGCACTTGGCACTCCCACCCCCAGAAGGCTATTGGAGTGTCAGGTTAAACTGTAAACTCGAAGTCCCTAGTGGGGCTTGAACTCACACCCTTCTGACTCAGAGTTGAGAATGCTACCAGCTGACGCCGAGTATTGTGCCCTTATGGATGCCAGATGGATACAGAATGCTCTTGATTGACATCTGCCAGCAGATTCGCCCACCAAATCAATACTCAAACGCAATTCATTTTTATGTGGTACTACAATTATTTTAAAAACAAAACCTAGCATGCACAGCCATTCTGCAACAGTAGAACAATGAGAGAATAGAGAACTTTATTACACATGAGCTATTGATTTGTATGGGTAAGAGCCAATAAGGAAATTCCAAGGCCAAAGATGGCAGCAATACAGGAGGATAAACAAGAGCATATGGGCTTTTCACATCAAAAAAACTAACTTCTAACCATCAACATGTGCTTAATATAAATTTGAGTCATCTAATCAGTGAACTTGATCTCAGACAGTTTCTATCATGAGTATTTTATAATATGGGTGCAAATAAGTTAAACCCTGCTTACAGTTTTGTGCACATTTTTTAGAATGCTATATTATTTAGAATGTAGGGTGTTTCTCTCACCATGTGCTATTGGTGTATTGTTTGTAGTTGTTTAGAATCTACTTTGTTAACACCATTAACACTATTGAGCTATCCTTTGCTCATCACTCTTCCCCCCACACCAATATATATACTACCTCGCACTATTCCATAGTGCCAGTAACCTTTTCCAACCTAGACATTTGTTTTTAACACAATTTATGCCAATAATGACATGTGATTTACTCTTATCAATATCTTTTGATGTTAAAAATATGAGGAAATGGCCTTGTAATGATATTTCTTGCAACCATTGTTGTAGTAATGTAGCTTTGTAGTAATAAATGTATAGACAGAGTGCACTGTGTTAAACTAATTTAACTCGAGCATAACATGGGTAGTAGGTAGGGATGAGGGGGGGAAAGGAGAGAACTCTGCATATTTGTATGTATATGTTACATATAATATGTATTGAATTTTGACAACAGTCCACAATTTTTATTCAACCCAAAATGAATGTTGGGTCCTAACTCTCTTGTATGAAGCATTACATTTTCTTTGCACATTGTGCAAAATGGTTTTGCCATTGATACTGAAGTGTTAGCATTGTCAGATTTCATAACTCATAACTCATGAGGAAAGCATTTTGTAGTGCACAGAATAATAATGTATAGTTTTTTTGGAGTTAAATGAATGCTAATGGCTGTTACATGAGGCTTTGGCCTCTTTTTGTTATTGCTCTTGAAATAATAATAATACTATACAAGTAATCCTTGCATATTCACCAACAACAACAACAACAAATTAGACTTATAGAGCGCCTTTCACGTTGGGAGGACATCCCAAGGTGCTGCATAGGAGGCGTGCGACCCGAGTTGGGAGGGGGGTGTACGGGAGGGGGTAAAAAACGTGGGGAGGTCGAAAAATTGGGGGGGGAACAGAAGGCACGGTCGAAAAGGAAAGTCTTCAAACCGGCCTTGAAAGAGGAAAGGGAGGAAACAAGTCGGAGGGATTGGGGGATAGAATTCCATAGGGTGGGAGCGGAGAAACTGAAGGCCTGGCCTCCGATGGTGGGGCGGTTCGGGCGGGGGCTTGGAGCAAACCAAGTCCTGCTGAATGGAGGGTCCGGGTGGGCTTGTAGGAGGAGAGTAGATTGGATAGATAGGGCCGTGTCAGGCCTTGAAAACGAGGACAAGGATCTTGAACTCGATCCTCTGAGGGATGGGGAGCCAGTGGAGACAGGTGAGGGTGGGGGGTTAGGTCACGGAGGCAGGTGCGGGATAGTACACGGGCTGCAGAGTTTTGGATGACCTGCAACCTGTGAATGGAGGAGCTGGGGAGGCCGATGAGGAGAGAGTTTCCGTAGTCCAGCCGTGAGGTGATGTACGCATGCATGAGTGTTTCGGCAGCGTGGGGGGTGAGATAGTTGCGGAGCCTGGCAATGTTGTGCAGGTGGAAATAAGCGGTGCCGGTCAAGGCATGGATGTGGGGGAGGAAGGAGAGTTTATGGTCGAACGTGATGCCGAGGTTCCTGACTGGAATCATGTGTTCTAGATGTCTCAAAGCGTTTCACAGAATGTACTGTAAAGTGAATTGACTGTATATTTTGTGGGTGAAACGCAGCGGCCAATTGCGCACAACAGTGTTCCACAAACAGTCGTGGATTGAAATGACCAATTTATTATTGGGGGATTTTCTTGAGAGATTATTATCAGTTACTTGGAGTAAGAAAACTTCCGGGAATCAAAATTCTGGAATAGATGTTGAATCTTGTGCAAGAACAAGAATGTTGGGAATCCCTTGTTTGCGGAGAGCAGCAAACCAATTTGAAATGATAAGAGGATTCCTCCTGAGAGTCCTGACTAACAATCGCCCAGATAAAAACTGTCATGCATTCATTGGCTGTTGTTTGGTCAGATTGATTGATTTCATCTGCCTGAAAAGACACACTTTACAGAAAAACTCAAGCACTTTGAGAGATTGTGACGTTATGAGGCACTGTATCAAATGCAAGGATTATTACATTACTTGTTGTCCTGTATTCTAGACCTTTGAGAAGAACATCTGCCTCTCTATAAAGGTGAAGCTGATGTGATTGAAAGCAGAAGTACTATTTGCTGATACCTGGTGTGATGGTATCATCACATGAGCTCCATAGCAACTACAAACGTAACAACAGCACGTCCTTCTGCACCAAAATGTCAGGAACACTGCAGCAACAGTCTTTACTTATACTGCAGGTTTATTTGAGGGTGATGCACGCATTTGTATTTTCTTACCCTTGAAGTCTTTTCTTTGGAAGAATAGATTAATTGCTGCTTGACCCACAGTGTGGCTGAAACCTAGCTCTGAATTGTTGGGTTCCCCTTTCCCCTCTATAAATGTAATATTGTTGTTGTCGTTGTTGTTTTGTCCATTCCCTCTATCAAAAATCACACATGGTCAGACTCAGCCTTTTCATCTCTGGATCTCTTCCGCTCTTTTGTCCCATTTCTCACAATCTTGCAATAACCACACCACAAAGGTCTGGATTTGGTCAGCTTTGGTAAAATTACATTTTCTCCAGATGAGTTGTAGCCTGTTAAACGTACACAGACACTCATCAATCCTGGTAAAGAATTGCACATGTGCAACTGCATAGATCATGCATTAGAATTATAGGATTACATTGGATCTATTAGAAAAGTACATTTACAGTTTACATGTTGTATATCAGACTAGCACAGCGGTAACACTCTTGCCTCTGGGTTCAGAAGAGTATGAGTTCAAGCTCCACGTCGGGACTTGAATCATATTGTGTTAGAGCTGACACTCCAATGGAGTGGCAGTGTGTTGCTTTGTTGGAGATGCCGTCCTTCGGATGAGATGTTAAAGCGAGGCCCAATCTGCCTGTTCAAGTGGATGTTAAAGACCTTATGGAACTATTTGTAAAGGGAAGGGAGTTTCTCTCTCTGGCCAATAATCCCCCAAATAAAATTGGTCACTCACTCCATGGCTGTTTGTGGGTCATTACTATGCACAACTGGCCACCCACAAAGTATACAGTCAATCCACTTTACAGTATATCCCGTGATGCGCTTTGAGATGTCACCACAATGTGGTAAGGGCTATATCAAATGCAAAGATTATTATTAATGTCACGGTAAATATCCCAACTTTCTGCTGGAGTTTAAACCTGATGTTTTCAATGACACTGTTTGGGGATAGCAAAAAGAAAACATAACTAGTCGTGTTAGAAAGCAGAGTAATCAGATTTTTTGCCATTATTCTGTGTATAGAATTTAGTACTTGCTACATTTAGCAATGATTATGTGAATTCAGTTTTACATCTTCCTTGGGTGACTTTCACTGAAGGGTAAGTGTCATAATTTCAGCAGTAAGGTTGAGAGCTGTTACTGGAAAACAAAGAAAAAAAGAATATAATCAGTGAACTGACTGTGATATGAATCACAGTATCTCTGCCGTCAGGCCTGGGACTTTGTCCCAATTGTTGACTCATTGGGTAGAGTCTAGCCATTTAAATTTGCGCAACTTTATAGGTCAAATATGCTACTACAGTAACTCACATTTCATAGTGTTGATTTTATTGTTGAGTCAAAAGAAAAATAATCTATATTGGTGGGTATTCGTTCGTATTCATTTGCAAGCTCATAATTTGTTTTTAAGGAGAGTGATAACAGTTACATCAATATTTGGATTGATGGCAGTGAGAATGCTGTAGTCTTGTTTTCAATCCTCAATATTCAATTTGTACATAGGATTGCATAGAACATTACAACATGGAAACATGCCATTTGGTGTAACAAGGCCATGCTGATGTTTATACACCATACCATCACACCCACCCACCTATCCTTTCTGTGCCCATCTCTTCTACCCCTCTATTTATTCCCTTCTCTCAGTGGAATCCTTTACTCAGTGGTTAGAGCACTCGTCTTGCAAGCGAGCGACCTTGGTTCGATTCCTGGCAGGGTGAAACCTTGGGTGAGTTTCCTCACTCCACATGCCTAATAATAATCCCTCAAAACAAAAATAATGAATCGGTTATTTCAATCCACGACTGCCTGTGGACACTGCTATGTATAATTCACTGCCGCGTTTCTCCCACAAATATACAATCAATTCACTTTACATCTGTTCTGTTAAGGACTATGAGATCTTGAACACGTGAAAAGCACTATATCGAATGTAAAGATTATTATTATTATTCATTCATTCATTCATTTATTATACATTCAAGTTCTTAGTTCTTAGGAAAATAGCTATTCTAGGTAGGAATTCTTTCAACAAGAGGTTAATAACTCTCTACATTCCTTTAAAAACCTCAAATGTTACTAAAATCCACACAATGTTCTGGAAGAAATGCCCTAGGAAAATCATAATTTCCAGACGTCTCAATTTAAGAATGACTAAGAGAGGTTTAGGACCAACCAAAATATACAGCTTTCTCAGCTAGTTGTTTCTGAAGACTTCTGACAATGGTTTTGTTCTGGATCGTGCAACAGGAGTTTTCTTCCACCTAGGTTTCCCCCTTTGAAGTTTTCTTCCTTTGCTGAACTTGATTAGAACAATACCGAAGGTAAAGCATTTAACTGAACTATGGTTTTCAACAAAATATGATAGATTCTAGTTACAATACTCCTTTTCACAAGTAGGTAAACTCTGTAAAAATATGTTTTTCAGTAATTAAAAAAAAATTGTATATTACCTACAGATTTCAAAAGGACTAAATATAGCATACCTTTCAGAATCCAATACCTGTGCTGTGTATGTATATATATATATATATATGTATATATATATATATATATATATATATGCCAAATGTTAGATAGTTCCTGTTACACAAAGATACTGTGGGTTGGTGTTAGAGAAAGAGATTGTGAGTTTTTCATATGAGGCACAAGCTGTGTTCTTTGACAGGCTAGATTTAATGAATGTTTTAATGCATGCATTGCTTTATCTAAATGTCATTTAAGAATTTTACCTGCAGGGAACACCATCTGAAGTCATTCCTCTGAGAAAAATTAACTCGGGTAATATTTTTTGACAGCCTCAGCTATTGGTTGTGCTGATGATTAACAGTATTTATTGAAAGTTGATTCACATTCCAAAAAAAATTTGGATGTTTTATAATTTATTCAAGCTATGAATTATCTACATTCAACAGAACACTAGTAATAATAACAGAATGTGTGCATTTAGTACAAGGCATATAATGTCAAACCATGTGAAATCATTCAACAGGTGATTCATATTAAATGCAATTACCTGTAGTGTGTATTCGTGAACAAAGATGGTGTCCCATTTGGATACAACACATTTGGCCCCACAAACAGCCATGAAGTGAATAACCAATTTATCCAGAGGGATTATTAGATCACTGGTCAGGATGAAAGCCCCTTCTCTTTTCGAAAAGCTGTGACCCAGAGGCAAGCTGACACTTGCTTGTTTTATCGAAAGCAAACAATCTTGTGAAGTCCCCGACAAGGGCAATTTACATGAACAATTGTATTTTAGTCCTGAAGGTCAGAGATGTCTGCATTGCAGAGTGGAACACTTTTTTTTCGTAATTTTATATATTTTAATGTCAGCATCAAGCACTGGCACATTATAGGGCAGATATAGAGCAAAGCGCTCTTTAGTATACCCCCAGCAATTTTCCTTAACTGCACCCTGCACCCACTATTGCACCACATCAGCCTTCTGAGATTACCAACGAGCAGCAAATTATAGGTAGTTTTATTCTGTGCGCCGCGCCCACTGGCAATTGGGCTGAGATTGCTGAAATTCAGCACCTCACTAAAGGCAGCTGTCGAAGTACACATGTATGCCTGGATCAGTAAGGCCTAGATTTCAGAGGTGAAGCTCACAGAGTGTGCTAACCCACATTGCCCTCCAGGCAATTATTCAGATCTTTTCCCAACAATTTAATCCTTGTTTTCCCAGGGAGGACGCAATACATAATAGATCATCACAGTAAGGTACGTAACCTTTTAATTGTTAATATCAATCTACCTTGCCGGTCTGAAAAATGCATTTGTACCAGGGATGTGGAACATTCAACGACTGTGCTCACAAAGTTTATTTTATTGGAAGAAGAAACAAAAAAAAGCATACTTTTAACCAGTCAAAAAAATCGTGACCTCACCTTATGAAAAACACGAGGGTGCATTCAGTTGAAAGTACTTCCTAAGTTTCTATCAATAGTTTCAGTGTTCTGGCGGTCAAAACAACTGCCTGCAGAAGAACTTCTGAGTTATGCTAACTGGATTATTTGGCAGCAATTCAAGTTTTGTATGTAAAATGCTTATATTTGTGCATTTAAAAGTGTTACAGATCCAAGATTTGATGGGTGATGTTGAATGTATTTGAAGTGACTCGTTTCTGCTAAAAAGGAAACCTGCCTCTAGGAATTGTGACACAATAGTTTCGAACACATCACCTTTCAAAACTCGCTTATTAAGTCAAACTAAATTCATCTTTGAGGCTATTGTTAGCATAAGGAAGACGTTTAGTTCACAAACTCGCTATAATGCCAAGTATCTGGGAATTCTGAGTTGCAGGAAAGGCATACATTTTGGCATTGTTTTTCTCTCTTCCTGTCCCACCTTCACATGTCCCACCTTTGCTTAGGGATCTGTCGGTTATAGGTGTGACAGAGGGTGGCTCCATAAGGAAAATCACAAATCAGGAGCATTGAGATAGATAATGATCTAAAAAATTCTGACCTTAACTCTGAGGTTAAGTAAGTATTACATTGTGATGTACCCATCACAATGTAATACTGTCAAACAGTGCACTGCAAGAGTGAACCAAAGATCTCTTCGTTGGGATGCATGATATGCAGTCATTTGAAGTATTTAGACATTTTGGAAATCAGCATTGCAAATTTGATGCATAAATTAATTTTATTCACAAAAAGCAGTTTTTTTTAACAAAAAGTTGTATCATTTTACTTTCTTCTCTTGAGGGCAAATCATAAAGAATGTATTTACAAGTCAAGCACTTTATCATTAGGTTACCAACAATTATTTTAGCATTCCTTCAGTCTTTGATTTCACATCATATACACCGACACTTTTGTAATCAGTTAAGATTAAAGACATACCCGAGCACTGCATACTTAAGCACTCTGAGATCATCCCGCCCGGAGTGGAGGGAATCATATCAATGCAAATTGTTGCTGTTAACGTGTTATTTAAACATAAATCTATGCAGCTGTATGTAATCTGTGACAGATCAGTGAAACGAATATGAGTGAGAACAAATCATTTTGGGAATCGAACAGTGATTATTGAGGGAACAAATTAATGCTGGAATGAAGAAACCAAAAATATAACTTCAAAAACAGCAGTAGATCATGCAGTACTGAGCCTTTTTAACCACTGAATTATAAAAATAAATGCATCAGATGAAATTTACAAGCTAACACAAACTGGAGGCAATGTTCTTTATAAGGCTAGTGTGGCAACCAGAGAACATTTGGTCCTGAAACAGGCAGGGAAGTAAAGAAATCTAAGGTGTTAAAGTACCATATTGTTTTGTAAGCTGCAGCTGCGTGCGTTTTATGAGGCACATTTTCTGTTTAAAAAGGATGTTGGCTGAAAGTCCAAAGAAATCAGCAGTGATCTGCGATGGTGGAAATATCTTTTAATATTTCCTGACATTAGCTGTGCAAGTCGAATTGGTTTAAATGGGTGGGGACCTCTGACCCCATCAGCTGTTTGAACCAAGAAAATGTAATGTGTGGAAAATTACTGACTGGGGATTAAATTGAGCTATATGTGGATGGATAGATTTTCTACAGTTTCATGTCATTATAGTTGGTAATTATATATAAATTGCACAGAAGTTTATCCCCTTTTTAGTATTATAGTGGACTGATTAGAAGTCTGCATTTGCACTTACCTGTTTCCAATTGTTAGTCTTGGCCTTTGGAGAGCTCTATGCAAGTGTGTGTATAAGATAACTCGTGGCACATGCTGCTTGATGTTTTAATATTAAGGATCCTTAACATTAAGGATGTTTTAATATTAAGGATTTTTAAACTAGCTTGTTTAAAAACATAAAAAAATGGTTTTGGGGGCCATATTTCAATGCTGACATCATTGATTTGCAGCACTGCACAGAGACTGCTTGAATACAATCTCTGTCCTAACGAAAGCACTTCCTTAATGTCATTGTGATAGGCATTCACCAGCATATTTGCTTCAGGGTTGGATTTAATGTGTTATTGTTTTTTGTATGTGTTCCTTGTGGTTTTGTATTTTTCGCCCATAATTTTGCATAAATCAGAGGATTCATCAAATAATAACAACAACAACATTACATTTATAGAGCACCTTTTATGCGACTTTCCTCAATAAATATAATTAAGGAATTTATAAAGAATGGGGGAAAAAAATGTGGGACAACTTTGGCATACAGAATTAGATGTTCAGAAATACATTATAATGACACAAGGTTACAATCCTCTTCCACATTGTATGTCACGAAGTATGTTGTTAAATGTCATTAAGGTTTAATTAATTATGAGGTGGAAATTCCAACTTGTTCAGATTTATTGTGTTTACTTATCATTTCAGTTTGCTGGATTTGCCAAATTTTCAAATGCAACCGTCATTTCAAAGCCAATTTTCTATTTCAGAACCATAGAAAAAAATTGACTTCAGAGTTAGTTGAGAATTCAACAAGTTGCCAAATTTCAGACAAATCAATAGAAATACACATCCATGTGGAATTTCTCCCGATACGTTTGCACAGATAAGCACAGGGGAAGCTAGCCAGGAATATCATGATATGTTTAACTTCAATTAGCAGAAGGTGCTTTTTCATCCTTTTTCCCTGAATGGAGGATTCCCCAGATATTAACTGAACCAAGTTCAAGTGTTCAATACGTTTGCCAATCTGAAGAGTTTTATCACCAACCCAACATTTAGCCGCCAAGGATCGTTTGTTGCCAGCAGAAGGAAGAGCCTGGCTAGCATTTGTATGCTGCAAAAAAAAACCCTGGCATGTGTATGAACAAATGGTGATCAATCCATCACCACACAAGTATAGTATTGCATAAAGTTGCAAAGTCGGAAGCCCTGACTAAAATGAACCGTTCTTCAGTTGTATGAATTTGAGACACATATCAAATGATGGAAACTTGGGGACAAGAATTATGTTGGCTTCTTTTCACTCAAGAGTTATAAGAAGAATGTGGCTCTTTGACCCACTGTACTTGACCTTGAGTTGCGTAGTGTTGTGTAAATGTTTCCAGTGGAAAGGCAATTGGAGCTTTTGCTTTGCTAAAGGACAGCTAACATTTTCTGCCCTTTTATCAAATGATTAACTTCCTTGGCAATCCAAGTGATTTGCTTAGAATTGAGGTTAGGCCCTGCCATTTGTAAGCACAGTTGTAAAGATTAGCTGTAGATAATCCATCTGCAGCTTCAATGTCAGTTTGAAACATCCAGCATTTTCAATCCAATCCCAGATAAAGGCCCAAATTCCCACTAATAATGCAAAAATCAAAGGCAACAACATTAAACCTAATCACTAGTAAGTTAAACCAGGGCATAATGTGACATAAATAGTGCAATGTAAGTAGCACTGTGTACACGGTAATTCTGCCAGTTAATGTAAAAAGAGAAGTTAGAGCCTCAATCGTAATGGGGTATAAGTAAAGTGTCTCTGTGGTTTTATTGGAAATATAGCACCCACTGATGCTAAGATATAAGAGTTCCAAATTCTGTGGTTGGTTACTGTTGCAGTGACTCAGTCCTGCCTCTTAAAACCACACTGAACAGTTTATTTAGTTGAAATGTTCTGGGGGGGTCACAATATGCTTTGGGCAGACATCCTATTCCTTGGATGGCTTGAATCTTTAACTGATAGATTTGCTGACTTTCTCACAGTGCTGATGACTGTGTAATATTATTGGTGAATTTATATGTCTGATTAAAATAGTCCATACAACTGCCGTTTTAATAAAAGCTGACCAGATAATTTTAATCGCTTAGAATGCTTGTCAGATTCTAAGCACTCCGAATGTGAAGGGTGCTATATAAATCAAGTTGTTGTTGTTAATGTGTTTTAGGACAGAGATAAGTTCTTCACTGACCTGGCTCAGTCAAATAATTTGAAAATAATTTGGTGGTTCTTTCATATTAGCAGTATTATAATGCAGTTTGCTGTCAAGTGAGTCAGTTCATAAATTGTGGACAGTTTTAGACAACTAACTTTCACAAATATGTTGAAGACCGTAGAGAACGTGAGCCAGGGACTTGGCTGCAGTTTTGAAGAGAGACTTGCATGATTCAACTCTTCCAAATGAAAATAGATTATATGGATATAAGAAGGCTGTTTGACATAGACTGCTGAACTAGACTATTTGACCTGGAGTAGACTTAGCAAAAGCATTCAATGTTGTGACTCAGTTAAAAAGTAAATGAAGTATCTGCTCTTGGAATGGTGTTGGAAGATATAGCAATAAATGAAATTTGGATACTCTTTATCATGGTGATGGGTTTCCGCATGTGTCAGACACCTGGCCGACCCCCAAAAAAATTCCACAGCAAGCAAAAGTTAGGGGGTTCCTGTGTTTGAGGGGTGTTGTCTGTGAGGGTTTGGAGACTACTGTTGAATGTACAATTTTGAAGTATTGAGTGGTACCTTGTGAGGTTCTTGAGAATTGGTAGAATTTGCACTGAAGTTCTCTCCTTGTATTACTTGGCTTTATTGCTGTTGCTGTTAGTTTTCTTTCATCTTTGCTGCTGCTGTGAAAACTGATCAGATTGAAGAAAACAAATTCTGGAATTTTATAGGGTCAGCAAGTGAGTTTTAATCTGGTTTTGCTGCTGTTGACTTCAAGATGCCTGAGTAACTTTGTGGTAAGATATATTTGTGAATTGGGCTGGGAAGGAATGTTTGTGGATTGGGAAAAGAAGGAATATTTGGGGATTGTAAAAGGATGAACTTTATATTATTTCTTTAGAAGTACAGGCACATATTTTTTCCAGATAAATAAAAATCTGCTTATTATTTTTGGCTTGGTTAAGCAGTGTGGTGCTTGGCTTTAATTTTAAATGTTCCATGTGTCTTAGTTCCAAGATTAATGGCTATGAGATATAAACCCTTCCTCAGTTTAGAAACTTAATAACTACGGTAGTATGTAATCATATTGCAAAATACTCTTTGCTGCATTTATACAGAAGCAGTATTTTATGCATTTTGTACTACTGTGTCGTGGTATTTTTAGTTGAACCTATTTGTAATTGCTTACAAACAATTGTCTGTAACAGACAACAAAATTACACGAGTAATTTTAGCGCCTTTCATGTCAGGAGGACGTCCCATAGATACCACACTGCTTGAGAACCGCTGCAAATTTAATGCACTACATGTGTTTCCATCACTCTTATCCACAATAAAAAAGGCGATAACATGTGATTACTTTCTGTGCATTTTGACTGATGTAATCACTGGGTCATCTCCATCACACATATGGAATCATTTTGTTCTGCTGGGTCAATAGGAAATTAGTGACCTAGTGCACATCATCAAACATGATGTTATCTTTACTAATGAACTCCCAATCTGATAGACAAGAAGCTTGATCACAAATGCCAGATAGAGGAAGAATAGGACCGTATACAGTAACCATTGAAGAACAATTGCTTTCCCATTTCTTCAGTGTGAGGAAGCCAAGTGCAGTACATTAACTGGATACACAAATTAACCTGACGTACTTTGATTATTGCATTTCAGCTATATTTTAATTCATCCCCTTCAGCTGGTCAGGCTTGCAGGCTTGATGTAGTGTAACAGCTCCAAACAATCAGTACTTATCAGTTAACTACTTCCAGAAACACATTTGTAAAGTATCGCATGCCAAACCTCACATTGCTCTTGGCAACTAATATGGAAAATTTGTTCTTATAGTTAATATATTTACCATTCATCAAACGCTGAATTAATTTGCTTTTTTGTATCATAAAAAAAATGTAAAATTGTCACCATTAGGAATATTTCCAGTAATGTTATTTACTTACAGTACATGAGGTTTAAATCTTTTCTTGTCAACTTTGCTCTGTTTCTTTCAGGCAGAATAAACAGGACAAGAGCAATACAAATTTCTAATTTGCACCCAAGACAGAGTTGAGTGTAGTTATCAGTCTGATAACTTGCATACGTCTGATCTGTGTAAATCATATACTGTAATAGTCTATGGCGAACATCTGCCCAAGTCCTGTTTTTATATTCTATGCAGGTTTGACATAACGTTGCCTAAGTAATATTAAATATATAGTCTCAACTGATATGACTTATGTGACGTCTACTGTATATCCAATGATTTATGAAAAAAAATAACGAGGTTCTCTACCTATCTGTGCACAATGATTGGATTGAACAAATAACACATGAGCAACAGTTGCAAAATGTTATTTTGCTGTTCTATTGACAACTTGTGTGAGCATAAGCAAAGGAACTATAACAGCCTTCCATTTGATCTGATAAGATATGCATTTCATGTTTGTGTGAAAACTACATTTAGTAAGAGTAATTGTGTTGGTTTCAAAATAACCAGTACACAACATCTAGGGGTGGGAAATGCTGAATAAGCCTACTTTCAAGTTGCAGAGCATTAGAAAAATGATTTAGTGACTACCTTAAATGAAATTGGCCTTTGGAAATGACTTGGTATTTTAATAATATCCCATTTGCACTGATTCACATGGGGTAAACAATAAGAAAATTTGACAGGAATGTCATTTTAACAATGTTCCGGTGTCCACTGTAGAATCAATCAGCTGGAGGCCCATTATTTGCAATGACTTCTTTTGGCATAAATCAGAACCAAGCGATGTGTAAATACTGTGTGTATTTTTAGGGCTTTTACAATGGCTGTTGCGTCAGACCATTGAGCAGCAAGTTAAGCACCCGTGAACTGCCATGTCTGCACATTTTAAATGTTTTAAGTTTACTAGCGAATCAAAAAATTTGGCTCTCGTGTGACGATGCATGCAAACATGGGGCAGACATGTGCCAGTTGTTCCGAGGTTATTTTATACAAGTGGAAAATAATTCTCTCTTATTCCCCTATTTTCCTATCTATATATACCCATTGCCTTTTTACAGCTATTTTCCAAGCACTAAAAGCAACCCTTCACGATTCATCAGCATCATTAGATCACACCTGTCCTCTCAGGGCTTAGTTGTGGCAAAACATTGGACAAGTCTGAGTTAGTTTCCCATATTTTATCTCTTATTCTAATATGGGTTGACTTTTCAGAATTCTTGAGCTGTGTGCCTGTGGCAGATAGCCAATTTTATTTTAAAACTTAAAAATCATACAATTCTATCAGGAGTATAGTCAGTGCAAATGCTGGCTAATTGATTTTGACATCAGCCGGAACAAAATAAAGCTCGTCTTTTAAAAGAATACTAATCCTTATATTTGAAATGCCTCTTTCACATCGGGAGGACGTCTGAAAGCACTTGATGGTATATGCTGTAAAGTGAAGTGACTTGGTATTTTGCAGGCCAAAGCAGCAGCCGACTTGCATTCATAATAAGCCTGTAGTGTGCAAAGGTTCCTGAGGAAATTGAAAGGGCAAAGTTACAAAAATGACAATCTTGATTTTTGCATGCTGGCCATAAAACATTTCAACATTATAAAAACCAACCACTTGAAACAAAACACTCACCACATTGCTGAGAAAGGTGTTGAGCTGCATGTTTACCTGGGAAGAAATGGAGCAGATGTAAATTGGGAAAGGAGTTTAATTGGAGTCTGTTTGGCAGAAGCAGATAGAAAGAAGAGGTTCAATAATATTTAAAATGAATCATCCACCAGGTCACAAGTGAGTGTCAAGAAGCTGCTGAACAACTTTCACAGCCTGTTCCTTGAATTGTTTCATTTGATGTTACCCTCATACCCACAGAAATATGGAAATAATCTATATAGACCAGGAAATCAAATGGTTAAGCGACTCCCGAAAAATGTGGCGTACACCAACGTTAAACAATTGAGAGCAGAAAAAAAAGATGGCAACACCTTGCGGATTCTAATCAAATTACTACAAAATAGATTAAATGACTTGACAATAATCAAACCTAATGCTTTTTTATTTGAACAAGTTTTGTTTAAACTTGCCTGGTTTGTCCTTAACTTATCCATCGTCTCAACTTGGCATTCACTTACGACTTCTCCTCCAGCCCTTGCACTGTCACATGTGGCGTTCATCAAGATTCTGTCCTCATTAATATTTACATACCTGGTGGTGTCATCTGCAGTCATCTGATTAACTTCCACATGCATGCAGATGTCACCCAACGTTATCTCTTTGCCTCCAGCATCCCAACATGAAAGGAGCGAAATAAATACAATGTGTTGTGGTTGTTTCCCAGCAAATGTGTGTGTTTTGCTCAACTTCACATATTTTTGGAAGACCGTTCTTTTCAGAGAAAACAACAGACATGATCCAGCTGGACATGGCTTTCAGACCTGGCATATTATCCACTACATTTACATACAAGTCCTGTACAGATGCATTTCCTCCCCGACCTCCGCTATCTGCTTTGATGTGCTGAGTGTGCCCATATGATTTGATTGTACGATCTTGGCAATCTGACTGCCTATAATTAGCTCAGTGAAATATTGATGATTCATATTCAAAAGGATTGGAACTGGAATGAATGCTGTATTCATTCCTGGAGTCCTGTAGCTCAGCGGTTAGAGCATTCGCCTCTCAAGTGAGTGATCTAGGTTCAATTCCCGGGCCAGGGTGAAATCATGGGCAAATTTTCTTACTCCACACGCCTGAAAATAATCCTTCAAGAAAAAAAAACCACGACTGTTTGTGGGACACTGCTGTGCGCAACTAGCTGCCGTGTTTCACCTAGAAATATACAGTCAATTCACTTTACAGCTTTGAGACCTCTAGAAGATGTATCAAATGCAAGCATTATTATTATTATTAGCACTGCAGTGTAGAGACAGTGAATGATGTAGAATTTTGGTACGCAAGCTTTAGGAAGTGATATGACATTTATTATTCTACAGTTGAGAGTGTTGTGTGCGGTTCTGAGCAGCCCAATATAAAAAGTACACCAGAGCTTTGCACAGGAAGGGTACAGCACAGGTTTAAGTGGGTATCATATAATTATTATTATACAGTACGGCACAGAAGGAGGCCATTCAGCCTATTGTGTCTATGCCTCCTCTTTGAAAAGAGCTGTCCAAATCAATACCACACTCCCGCGCTCTCCCCATAGCCCTGCAAAGTGTCCTCTCCAAATAACTGTCTACTTCACTCTTAAAAGTTATCAAATCGATTTCCACCACCCTTTCAGTTGCATGATAAAAATTTCTCCTCATCTCCCCTCTGTTTCTTTTAATGGTTATTTTAAATCGGTGTCTTCGGGTTACTGACCCACTCGCCATTAATTTCATGATTTTTGTTTTTGAGCATATAACAAAACTAGCTATTGTGGTCCACATTTTTGTTCTACTCTCGTGATTAGTTATTTTTTATCATGGAAAAGTGGATCAGTTCTATGGCTCAAATATCCTTACTTATACATGTGCCAAAACAGTGCTGCACAAAGCACTGGAAAATAGTAAGGATAATTGAAGTTAAATGTACAGGTCTGCATTCCACACAGAATTCACATTAAAAAATCTGATTTATAATTCTTTGATAGATCCAAATTCATTCAAGCCTAACCATAGTGGCCATTATTTTGGTAAGCACAGATTGAAGAGGGTAATAATCCCTCAAATGAATAATAATGATTTGGAGACTTTTATAAGATGCTGTTGTGCACTATTGATAGTCGCATTTTGCCTTCAAAATATACAATCAATTCACTTGACAGTATATTCTATAAAGCGCTGTGAGACATCTCAAAGATGTGACAAGGCACTATATCAAATGCATGGTTTATTATTGAGGGGAGAGAGGGCAGTTATTGCTTCATGTACAGTTAGTAGTCAGCGCCTTGGGACGTCCTCCCGACGTGAAGGGTGCTCTATATTTGTAATTTTATTGTTCGTTGTTATTACATGTACATAAAAATGACCAGCAAACTGATGAGAATTTGTTACATTGTTTCTTTATTTTAGTACCAAAAGTTGGCAAAAAAACCCTCTGTGGAGCTCTAATTTTCTCCAGATTGTGTTAGGAATGCTACAAAATAAAATGTTGGGAGATTTCCAATTGACCATTAAAAATATATACTTTTTAACCAGGGTCAATCATAAATCCATTATTAAGTTTCAAACCAAGAAAAGATAGTGTGACTCACTCAATGTCCTTTTAATGAGTAATTAATCAGTAATCGCTGTGTGTACAAGACAAAACATGTCCAGATGTCAGAAAACACTTGAAGTGGCTGTTTTGCTTTGATAGGCGAAGAATCCACTATCCGACTGGTATAACTTGTCTGGGTCAGTAATGTGACTGAGATTAGCATTTCTCAGTCTCATCCAATTAAACAAGACTCAAAATTTCATGGGCTCAAAAGTGTCTGAAATTTTCTTCTTCTGTAAATGACTTGAGGCTTTCCCGAAATCATTGTGGTGCAATGATAGGTACCATCTGAAGCTTGGCTGTGAATGCAGTATCAATTAAAAGAGCAAAGTAAAGACCTTTGGCTATAAGTAGAGGTCCTGTCCAAAGGTTTTGAAAGTTCTGAAGGTTTGTACTCTTAACGTACCTAAATTGGACTGTTTTCCAGTTTGTTTTTATTTCTTATGTTATTCTTAGCCTATACAGTGTGAGGATTTTGTTCCCACTTCATTGCTAACAGTTGGCTCTTGGATTCCTGCACTCTTGGATTCCTGTATAATAGTGCACAGAATTTTATTCCAGATACTGTATATATAAAATAGAACTATGATATTCTCTTGTAACGCCAGTTAATCCTGAGTATCACTTAGTCTAATCTCATTGTACATTAACATCTATTTTGACTGTGGGAGGTTGGCACCTGTGCGGTTGTGGGACATGAGCCATTGTTCTTTCTTATAGTTTGTCTTTTTAAAGCTTGATATTTTTGTACCTTTTAACACACTGAAGACTGTGCTTTGCCCCACTTATTGTCACAGTGTTGAGAACAGTGCTCCACTGTTTTCTTTACTGCTTTAACTGGCAAAGTCAGCATTTAAAGAACTGAAAGGTATAATGAAGCTTTGTTAGCTGAGTCATTATGTTACACGGCTGTTCAAATGTCCTGTTATTTATGACAGTCAGCTTTTAACTCCATGTTTTTGTAACACAAGTTTAATTCACTTTGAAAGAAATTGAGATTGTAGCTGTGTAGAAGAAGAAGAAATTTAAGATCCTGAGAGAGAAAATCCGCAGGCTAAGCTCAGACCTTCACGTTTGGAACAGGAAAGTTGATCCAATGTGTTCTAAGGAAATAATTTTACAGCTGATCTGGATCTACTGTATTAGCGAAGGAATAGCCTGGTTAAGGTGATGGTTTGTAATTTGCTACACTAAGGATTCCCAAACCAGACAACAACTGATTGAAGGCAAGAAAAATGTGAGTTACTTGATACTATTGTGGATTGCTGACTTTGATGTGCCTGCATTGATGAAGGAACATTGGGTGATTAACTCTTTACCGAATTTTGCTGAGAACAAATGGGGAATTTACAATGGCAAACATATGTAGCACTTTCAGTTTGCTTTCGATATGCTAAAGATGCTGATGATTTTCTTCATGTTTTTAGATGCCTAGTTGACAAATACAAAATTACATTTGTCTCTTGGTCCTTGAGTGTAAAGTAAGATTTGACGTTTGTTTCAGCATTCAAGTATATTGATGCAGAACATTTCAAAATTCAAATGCTAATATTTAAGATGCAAGGTTTCAATTAAGCGTGAACATTTATTTACAAAGAAAAATCCTGTACGAAACTGGATTATTTCTGTCATGTATTTTGATACAGACTGTAAAGTGTGGTCAAATTAAATCGCTGACGGAGTTAACAGATTTCTGTGGTAGATTACACTCCGTGAAGGGTGCAGCATATTGATTTACACAGGCCAAAAAATATTTATATCATAACCGAGCCAATTTTTAAAATATTTCATTTGGATATATTGTAAATGGCCGCAGTTAGAACACATTGAAAACAAAGCAGTATTTAATGATGAGACATGTCAATTGAATACAGATGCATTTTTTTTTGGCATTTTCCACTGAGTGATGATCATGTTGTACACAACAGTGTACACTTCTGGGCGTAGTTACTTCATGCTGGGATGAATTAAACCAAACACTCAAAACATTCTGTGGATGAGACAGAAATGGATTTGAATAAGAGTTTAACATACATGTTATAACACAACATGAATTACTCCAATCAGTATTGTTTTTAAAAAGAGAGAGGTTTTGTTTATGGATGTATTGCTTGGATGTAGCTTGCATTTCTTGGATCATAAATGCAATCCATTCCAGTGTGGTAAATAGAACTGAGATAAGTTTCTCTTAAAAGAGTGCTGAAAGGTTTCCACTGAAATTAATTTAAGCAGTTTCAGCTTGATCCAATACCCAGTGGACACAAAACAATTCGGCATTAATTTAGCAAACTCACTCAAAGTAAGTTATAAGGACAGAAGGTGTGATTGATAGAAATGCATGTTCTGTTTATATAGTTCCTGGAAAATAGGTGAAGGCAGCAATTTGTTTTGGGGTTCTGCAGATCTCTCAATTGATTCTGGCTCCCTACTGATAAACTTTCTTTTCTGGATTCTACAGTACTTTTGATATTCACAAGAGAAAACAACATCTTGGATTTATAGAGCATTCTTCACATGGGTTAATGTCTTGAACTGCTTCATAGAGATAATCTGGTCGTGGTGAGGGGGTGGGATGGTGGGAAGGGGGAGTTATAGGGAAGTGACCGTAGGCACAATACAATTTATTGCCTTTCAAATGGGGAGATGCCTCTTTGCACTAAACATTGTTTGCTGGGCACAGTGGAAGCAGGAGGCTTTCCTGCATGATCTGTGTAATAAATACGATCTTGTTGCTGTTTCAGATATGTGGCCCAGTATCATTTCAATTTACATGCTGCATTGAACTTCATGACACCCACCTGGAAAGAAAAGGATTTCTGTACAACATGCGTACTTGGGTCAAGCTACTAGTCAGTTTGTACTTCTGCAATAATTGGAAACAAATTTCCCGTTTGGCATCACACAGTGGAGTGTCAGTTTGCATGACCCTGATATTCTACCCTTTACTTTACTTCCTGCAGATTTTGTTCCACCTGCGGTGTTTTCATCTTCATTGGGCGGCGTAAAATGACTTAAAATGAGATTGCTCACAGATTGCAGATTTTCATTACGGACCAGTCTAAATTTTGCAATCTGACTTTAGAAAAGCTTTAATATTTTGTTTGGTGGAGAAAAAGATAGAAATCACATAGTTTATTTTGTACATATGTTTGTATGCTTTTAAAATCTCAGAGCTACATTTTCTGAACCTTTAATCACAACCACAGAATTAAATTGTGACCTTTTTAATTGTAAAGTAAAGCTAGAGAGAGCATATATTTGAGAAATGTCATCGTAAAACAAACTCTTACATTTATTTGACTATAGCCAACTGGCGCTTAATGGTGACAAAGAATAGTGTAATAATATTTAGCTACACAGTCTGTATGTCTTTTGAAATAGAAAACCTGAGCTGAGGGATACAGGTCAACGTAAAACTGCGGCCAGCTAGGTTCTTTTGAAAGGAAAATAACAGCGTGCTATATTGAATGCAAAATGACAACATTCTTACGAGTGGAATTTTGACCAAAGCCCATGGTTGTTGAAGAACCCTTCATGGCAATTTGAAATTGGCAGAGTTAAAGCCACATCAAATTAGTTTTAATTTTAGAGTTTAAATTCAGGATGGAAAGTGTTTGAAAAATAGCTGGAAATAGCATCTGATTGCTACTTTCAGTCTAACTGTGGTTCCCCATTTAGTGAGGGAATAAACACAAGGCAGATATTGAAGGTCTCCACCTCCAAAAGCTCTGATCCAAAAGAGAACATGCCATTCTTGTAAGATATATTGTTTGCTGTTCCATTACTTGTCAAAGCTTTGCAACAGGAACTCATCCGGAATGCCAGCAATTTTCCGAGGACCTAAACAGTATACCAGACTCTAGATGCAGTGAAACAATGGACTGACATATCTCAATTACTGTGGTTTCTCAATTAATTAAATTAATCTCAATTCATTTGTGTTCACTCACAAATATAACTTTATGCCATTGTATCGTGCTGCAAAGTGGCCCAGTAAACTAGGACGATGGAATGCACCCAGTTATTCAGTGTTCTTTGGAAATGGATGTCTCAGGTCTTTGGACTCAAATATAAATGAAGCAAATTCATGGATTAAATAACTACAACAACAACAACAAAACTACATTCATAGAGCGCCTTTAACGTTGGGAGGATGTTCCAATGCGCTGAACAGTCATTTCAAGAACTAATCGACTATGGGAATATTGAGAGTCTTAGATACAACAATATGTTACGTTTGTTCACTATCTTCCATATTGGGAGGACGTCCAAAGCACTGGGAGATATCGAAGGTGAAGGTACCCTAAGCATTACTGTACCAAACAATTAGAAACATTGAATTTGAAGGCCGGGTTTTAGGTGAAGATCAGATATTTTTCAGGTCACCTGATGATGAACACCTCCTTGTGAGATTGATGCTGAATCCATTTTCAATAGGATTTCAATAGGATCCATTTTCAATAGGATGTACTTCAGGTGCTCTTTTGTAGAATGGAAGTGTTTTTCTTGTAAAGACTAACTGAAGGTAAATCCTGTAGTCCAAATATTTGCATATTTATTTAATATCAATTAGCACATTTAATTTGTAGATGTTTATTAGTAGTACAGCAACAGTTTGAGATCTAGTTAATTACTTACTCAGTTCCTTTATAGATTTGTCATTTCAAAAAGTAAAATAACATCGGTGAACATTATTATTAGAAAATTGCTGATTGACAAGTAAGTTTGGTAAAATACTACAATAAGATTTGACTTCCTCTGTTGACTGACAAAACCTTTGCTTGTTAGAATAGGAGCTTGTAATACCATGTTTTCAGTTGGAGGATAAAACTACATTGACAAATGTATGGGAAACTTGTAAATTATTCTAATGTCTGAAATGTAAAATATAGCACTCCATCTTTGACTTTATGGGCTCATTTACAAGGTGTTAAAATTGGAATAATCTTTACTTGGGAATTTGTTTGAATTTACAACACTTGTCTTTCTAACACATTCATTTGTTCTGTGTTTCTGGGTATTATTAAAATACAAAGGCAATAACATTTGTGAAAAGAAACTTTCAGTGATGTAAAGAGAGCATCCTATTTATTCATGTGTCTCTCCCTCTCAATCGCATCCTGATTTTAGCTAATCCTCAACCATGTTCACACATAGTTTTAAGTTGGCGAATCCACAGAAGAAAGCATTTTAGCTCATTAAACCGAGGCTAGTGCATTTAACATATTGAACCATCTCAAAGGCTATCACAGTAATAACTGTCAAATTAGATTTTCTTTGTTGGCAAATACTGCTGCCATTTTGAACACAGTAAGATTCCACTGACAGCTGTAAACTGAAACTGGCCAATTTATCTTTGAGTTTGTTTGCCTCAAGAGAAACTGTTCTTTTTGAATGTTTCTGTGAGATCATCATGAAACAGAAACTTAAAAAAACGGCAAGCGTCCGCCTGCATGACTTGGAGATTGCGGCTGTTGTAGACACAAAATAAACTGCGTCAAAGCTGTTTGATTGTTTTTCAATGTCAAGATTGTAGAATATTAGATTGTGCGCACATTGGTGAGGCCATATATCTATAATGTACTGTTCAAGGAAGATTCGTGATCACTCAGAAGTGGCGTTCAAACAGAATCCAAATTATGCATTACATTTATAATTAGTTTGATAGCTTTTTGCGAAGCAAGAACAGAGATAATTCTGGTCAAAATTACACATTCCGTTATTTATCAGCAAATTAAAACCGACTCCAAACCAAGCAAAATGTTATTTCAGCGAATCCACAGAAGAAAGCATTTTAGCTCATTAAACCGAGGCTAGTGCCAGCTTCTTCTCCCTCTGCACAAACGACTCAAATCCCATTTAAAACAACCCTTTAACATTGGGATAAACCCCAAACTGAAATTATTTTTGATCTTATAATGCAAGGATTATGATGATAATGATTAATTCAGATCTACTGTTAAATTGTGGACAGCAAGAATGAAGTACACACATGCATCAGAAATCTAAAAGCAAAACACTCCCGAATGCAATAAGTTTAAGTTTGTTTAGATTTGAATATCTGGGCAAATCAGCTGTCACGTTTCAAGGTCAGCCAGCGGTCACACCAAACGCAAACTACATCCAGGTGCATCTGTCTCAGACTGAAATTAAGTTTTGGTATTCGCCTGCTATAAAAGCTTACCTTGCTATACAAATTTATCATTTTTATCACCTTGACATATACCCTCAGGTTTTTTCTTTGGTTCTGAAATAAATGCTTCATCTACTTGTCAGCTACAAGCTGAATTGAGTAACTGGAGTTTGTGTTCTACTCTTGGCAAGGATTTCCACTGACTGAGTTAGTACAAGGATAGGTCAACCTATTTTGCCTAGGTGCCCATCAATATTACCTTGTGCGTTAACATTGCCTTGTACCTATTATGAGGGACATAATAAACACATATCTGCCCACACACATAAAACACTAGACTACATTATTAAATCCCTGCACTTTACAGTATATATTGTGAAGAGCTTTCAAACATCCTCACAACATGAAAGTAGACCAAATGTAAATATTAATACAATAAGGTTTATTTTATATTTTTACATTTTATTTTAAAAAGTGCATGATTTTGCATTAGAAAATGTGTAACAACATATATTTGTTTTATCCAAAAGATGGCATGATGTGGTCTCAGTCCACAAATGTTGTTCACCTATAAGTAGGAATTTTGATGTTGAAAGGTTTGTCGAGAAACATTCGGAGACACAGGTGAAGACACAAAATTTATAATTCAGTTCATGGTGGTTTGTTTTTGTGCAAGTTGCCTGCTAACAAATTACAAAATCATGAGATTTTACAATGAATCCTGTGAAGCATTTGAAATATCCTCTCTTTTTGAAAGATGTATCAATACAAGGATTATTATTCTTATTACTGTTAGACTCTGATTTGACTCTGATTTGTTCAAGTTAAATAATGTCATGTAGATAGTTTATAAAACCTCAGTATACAGTATCTGGTTATTTCTGATCATTGACAGTTAATACATAATGACTACTCAAGGAAAGAGATCTCTTTGGCTGTATTAATATAAATGGAACTTCAGAAGTACTTCATCCACATTGTCAACAGCTGTACTTTCTATTGCTAAAATACAGGGTTCCAACTGTCTGAACCACTGCTAATTGTAATAGCTTGCATTATGACCCAAAGCATAGTTAGCATTATTACGTTTATCATGAAATTTCAACAAGGCTGTTTGTGTTAATAAGACCTTTTTAGAAAGATTCTTGGCCATTAATTTAATATCCTAAAATGGGCTGTAATTATGTTGTAAAGGACTGAGATGGGTCATTGCTCTTCTTTGTGAAGCTGATATATTGCTGCTTTTCCATTGTTTCTTATCCCCAATTTTGTACTTTATTTTTGCTGGGCTTTTCCCTTTTTAACCTGTGCCAAATCTGAGTCAACAGAGCAGGACAGAGGCATTCGGATAAGTTCTACATCTACCTAAACTTCTACATCAATGTGAAACATTTGAATTGTAGAATTGATGCCTTTAGAGTCATTTGCTATTCTGCTTTTACAGCACCAGCAGAGAGGTTTAGTTGTGAACTAACGAGAGATCAAGCGTAAATGAAACACTTAAAATGTGGTTGGTCACCAGTTGCTTGACAGAAATGCTGAGCAACTTCAATCATGTTATTTTCTCACATCCGTTGAAATGGTGAAGTGTCTAGAGTATAGTTTCTTGTTTTCAACTGAGCTGTTTTACACTATGCTGCATTATTTTATGCCGTCCTTTTTTATAAAAAAAACAATAAAGGAGTTAAATTATCAACCGAAAGTTGATTTTAAGAACGACTCAAGATCATTTAAGAAGTAATTCTAAGTAATGTATGGTCATAAACACAAACACACCAGTGGTTAATTGGACCATTTCTCACTGTTCCCCTCCCACTGCACGTATTGAGGAGAAATGCCATATTTAAGTTTATTCAAAATTTTATTTCCTTTCCTATTTTATTTGTAATTTTCTGCAGGTGATTAATGTGAATGGTAATGTAGCACTTCCACTATTCAATGTCGGAGGTACCATTATAGTTCTGTCTAAATTGAATCATTAAATTATTTTACTGTTTCACATGAATGACATTGTGCCTGTGCCTTCCCTTCTATATTCGGTATACAGCACACTAACTGGGGATTAGAATTTCAGCAGAGTGTTTATGGACTGCTAAGTGTCATTTAAAATATTTGTAGTTCTAGGTATGGAATGAAGTTACTGAATAGTATAGAAAGAATATACAGAGACAGAAGCTTTGCTCAATGTTGGCACGAGTAGTTAATGCTCCTTGGACAGATTGTAGAAAAGGCTTGAGTTATGTTTGATTTCATGCATTGTCAGATTACTTACATATATATTCTGTGAATGAAAAATTTCACCGGAGACATTGGCTCCTCTGGGAATGAAGTGTAAGAACTGATTAAAACCTGAGTGCTATACAAGCATCTGAATGCAAGAGTGCTTGAATTTGTCTACAGATACTATGTCAAGAATTCAGAGTTGCAGCCTGGCAATGCATTAAATGCTAAGAGTCATTCTATCCTCCAATCTTGGAAACCATTGGTGATGGTAAATGGCATGAAAAGAACTCTGGAAATTCAGGTAGTACTCCTTATGCTAGCTGTGCTGCCAATGAGAGGAGTAGAAACCAGAGAGCTTGATTTTGCTTGGCTGTGCCTGCGATTTGTCTGCTCCAGAACAACACTGTCCCAGGCACTTCCCATTAGAGGTTGCAGTCCAAGTCTGGGGAATGAGTGGAACACAACAGCTCCTGTATGCACTTATCTGTGGTTTGGTCGCAGGGAGACGGGCTGAGGCTTGGTTCTGTTCCCACCGAGGAAGAGGTGGAAATAAGGCTGAACAAAAGATGTTTGTAGGATTTGCCAATTGAACAAATGTAAATGGGAGTCTTAATTCGTGAGGAGAAGGAGGCTGAAGATACTGCAGAGAATGCAAAGGCTCCATGTGCTCATGTGCAGAATAATCCCATAGACTGATAACATATAATTGTTGGGAGTATTTAATTTGAACTCTCTTAACAGAATTTTTATGTTAAGGTCTTACCAAGCTTTCGTTGAATGTTTGAATTCTTGCCTCTTCAGATCCCCGAAGTTTTATTTGGTCTCAGCCTTGAGAAAAATGTAACAAGATTTGAGATTGAAAAATTCTTAAATCCAGAGTCTCCATTTGGAAATATCAGTCTACCATTCTTAATCAGACCGACTTAGAACAGGTTTCCTATTTAAGATTTAATTTGAGATACTTCCTCGATTTTTTTCCTTTATTACTAATAATAATAAACTTTAAATCCGGTTCACCATCTTTCACATTGAGAGGACAGATCAAAGCGCTCTGTTAAGTGCAGTGACGTTGTGCCTTGTGGGCTAATGATTATGTGGAGCAAAGAATAATGGGATAAGTGCAGTCTGAGGTGAAGAGATACTCCGTATGACTTTTGGAAGTGAGAGAGGGTGGAGAGAAATTTTATTTGCAGTGGAAAGGAGATGGATGACTGTTGCAGTTTTTACTCCAAGGGGAAAATCTCCAATTGGGAATTTAGGAGCATTTGTGCTTCAGGAAGCATCTGTGCAGAGATTTCTCCCAGGGGTCCGTGTGAAGTACATAATGGGTTGGGGTTTGCAGAAGGAATTGGCTTTGTAGGCTGAATGACTTTTCTTCTTCCAAGCTTTCTTATGCCATTGTGACAGAACAATATCCAGCAAGTCTCTCCAGTTTACAAGCACTTTTCCTTTGGGATTGTATTGTTTTAATATACTGTACAGTTCTGCACAATGGTCCATAAGTCTGCAGGCAACATCCCACTGAGCTGTATTTTGAAAATATGTTTTTCAATTATAACCATATGCTTAAAAATAATTTTCCATCCTAGAATATTTGGCATTCATGAAGGCAGTACAGTATTAGTTTATGTTACTTTCAGTGGAACTGTGGGACAGAAATTTCACCTAGGTCTAGATTTACTGTTATGTTGCGTTTCAGAGCACCCAGAATTGTAGGCAATTCATAAACGCAGCTTTTATTTCTGAAGCTTCTTTTTTTTAATTGCTTTGAAGAACAACAGAAAACTGGTTTCAAAGGAAAGTTGAATTCAATAATTTTCCCAATCTGCTCTGAAATGCTACATAACAATGAACTTGCATTTGATGTCATTGAAAGTCTCAGAGCAATCCATACAATTTACTGTAGTATATAGTGACTGCGTATTAAGTAGATTGAATAGAGTAAATCTATTGAGCTTTATTTCTCTGAAAACAATTGGCAATCCTGCTCTGCCCAGGATGTGCAACACATTCCTTTTCAGGAATTCTGCAACAGAGAATAAAAGGAAGAATCTTTTATCACAGTCTCGAGTGACAATACCTGTATGTTTGTAGGAACATGAGCATTCATTTATTGCTCTGCAGAGAAATGTGGGACGATTTGCCGCAATATTCCACAAAAGAACAAACATATGTAAAATGAATTCAAAATGTATGTAAGCAAATGTCTTTTACCTGATATAGTTTGTGAAATGACCATCTCCCAGTCCTCTTTGAAATGTACAGTATTTTCAAAGTATCTAAAGCGCATGTGTTGCCAACAATACTGAAAAGAAAATTACTTCCCGACTTTTCTTTGGTTTCAGGGAAACTTTGGTTTCCTTGAATTTCCCTTTTAGAAAGTTACTTTGGCTTCGCTCAAAGGAATATGCATTTCCATCCTGTTGCTTTAGTGGTGCCAGTTTTGTGAAAAAATAACCCTCTATCCTACTTCTTGCAGGTCTTCTCAGTAAGATACCGTGCTAGCCACGACTTGTGCCTTTAGTGTCTTTACTTGTTGAGCAAATAATTTGCTAAGAATATGAGCGAGATTGCCAAATCAAGGACAATATAGGAATACCAGGAAATCAGATTAACGCTGCCCTAACACATTTCACATAGGACTCCAAAATCCAAATACTGTACTGAGGATATGTTAGAATACTGTATACAGCACAGGAACGGGCCATTTGGTCCGACTGGTTTATGCCAGCATTTATGCTCCACATGAGCCTCCTGCTACCCCTCCTCAACTAAGTCTACAAGCATTACCTTCTTCCCTTCCTTTTTCCCCCATGTACTCCACATATCTAGCTTCCCCTTAAATACATTTATGCTATTTGCCTCAATATACCTTTGTGGTAGCAAGTTCCACATTCCTACTACTCTCTGCGTAAAAATTTTCTTCCAACTTCCCTATTTGATTTTTTTGTGACTATTAGGATGTTAGATGCGGTATTTGAATAATAATAATCATCCTTGCATTTGATATAGTGTTTTATCAGACATCTCAAAGCACTTTACAGAATATATTCTAAAGGTCCTTACGCCAAACGCCAGGACGTTTGGCGTAAGGACCTCTACCTGGCAGAGGCTGAACTCTCCGACACCTCCTCCTACCTTCCCCAGGACCATGACCCCACATCACAACACCAAGCTATCTTCACCAGAAAAGTCAATAACCTCAACTCCTCTGGCGAGCTTCCTCCCAATCCTCCAGCCTCATAGTCTCCCAGCCCCGCACTGCCTGCCTGTACCTCCTCCCCAAGATCAACAAATAGGAATGTCTTGGGAGACCTATTGTCTCAGTCTGTTCCTGCCCCACAGAATTGATCTCCTCATACCTGGTCTCCATTCTTGCTCCTCTTGTCCAAACCCTACCAACCTATATCCGTGACTCTTCCGACGCTCTCCGCCACATCAACAACTTCCTGTTCCCTGGTCCTAACGCCTCGTATTCCTAATGGACATTCAGTTTCTGCGCACCTCCATCCCCGACAAGGACAGCCTGCAGGCTCTCCGGTTCCACCTAGAACAGCAGCACAGCCAGGCTCCATCCACCACCATCCTCCGCCTGACTGAACTTGTTCTGACATTGAACAACTTCACCTTCAACTCCAACCATTTTCTCCAAATAAAAGGTGTCGCTATGGGAACCTGCATGCATCCCAGTTATGCCTGCCTGTTTGTTGTCCAAGCCTCTTTGTTCCAGGCCTCTTCAGGTTCGCTCCCTGACCTGTTCCTCAGGTACATTGATGACTGTGTTGGGGCTGCCTCGCACTCTCGCAGTCAGTTGGAACAATTCATCAATTTCGCTTCCACCTTCCACCCCTCCATAAAATTCACATAGACCATCTCCGACTCTTCCCTTCCCTTCCTCGACTTCACCATTTGCATCTCGAGTCATGGATTATAACAGATGTATTTTACAAGCCAACCAACTTCCATAGCTATTTGGACTACACCGTCTTCTACCCTGCCTCTTGTAAAGATGCCGTTCCCTTTTCCCAGTGCCTCCGTCGCATCTGCTCTGACGATGCCAACTTTCACGTCAGAGCATCTCAAATGTCTTCTTTTTTCCTCGACCGAGGGTTCCCATCTGCTGTGGTAGATGGTGCTCTGGACTGTGTCCGCTACATTGCCCTCACCTCTTCCCCCTCTTCCCGAACTTTGATAGGATCCCTAGTCCTCACCTTCCACCCAACCAGCATCAATATCCAAAGGATAATTCTCTGCCATTTCCATCATCTCCAGCCTGACCCCACCACAAAGCATATGTTTCCCTCCCCTCCCCGCATTCCAAAGGGACTGTTCCCTCAGTGACTCACTGGTTCACTCCTCCATCAACACTAACAGTCGCTTCCCTTCCCTCGGCACCCTCCCATGCCAGCACAGGTATTTCACTTCCTTTGTCTTCCTTGCCTTGCCTTCCCACTTTCTGTTAATCCTTAAAAGCCTCTCTCTTCCAACATGCTCCAGTTCTGACAAAGGGTCGTGGACCTGAAACATTGTCTCACTTTTCCTTTCTCTATAGATGCTGCCCGAGTGTTCTCGGCTACTTCTGTTTTTGTTTCAGATCTGTCAGATTAATGCTAGAGAAATAAATAACTTACCTGATGGATTCAGCAGAATGTTTTTTTATGCAAGGATAGGCCTATGCTTGTTAATATGATTGGTGATTGATACAAACACATAATTCTCAAAACACTTGAATCACCTGATAAAATACTTTAAATGTATCTCAAGTTGACTTTATGCAGAAGTACTGCTTGACACAGTGACAATTCAGAGGCACTTAAGGAGATGCTGACTGGTGTATCAGTCCAATTAATAATCTGATGTGATCTGGAAATTCTTGTGAGTAAAGTCTTCTTTGACCTCGATCGTTGAGAGGGCTCATTCTGCAGCTACCCCAACCGTGTTAGTGCTATAAAGTTACTCCTATTACTTATTCTGAGGAACCTAAGGTCATGTTGCAGACATCAGCCAATCCACCATATCCAATTGCAAGCTTGCTTTTCTAACCCTATCAGAACAGCAGCAACAGTAGGTGTATGTTTTCATACCACAAATTGCTTTCCCCAGGGTCTTCAGAGCAATGGCCGCCCGGCTATTGAAATGTATGAAATCTCACCGGGGTCAAAGCCGGTTCTGCTGTTGGAAAGCAGTATCTCTGAAGGCATTGGTCATCCATGTCACACACAAAGATCATAACTTATGTGGTTAACTTTACAGGTTTTTGATGCAGTGCTGTAGAATTCTATCTGAATGATCTCTTCCAGGCACTTTGAACCAGAGGACTAGCTGTCTTGTGAATGTATACAATATTTTTTGAGAGAACTCTTTTTTTCTAGTTTGATAGGAAAAGGCAAGCGGTAAATTTACAACGTTAGATAAATATATCTCTTCTTTTCAGGTGATGATGCTTTTGCAGAAATGGGAGAGGAATTTTGCAGTCAGAGTGCCCTGTTCTGCCCAGAAATATCAAGGACTGTTTGACTAACAAACATACATCATAATGCTGAGAAACTTGCTTCTCATTTAATGCGCCCATTTGGGGATTAACCTTACACTTAAGTGGAGACATTTGTTAGTTTTAATTGCTCTTTGTGACATTCAAGTGGGGTGTAAATTTTATTCTTTGTGCATCCACGTACAGTCTTTGCTTAATATTTTTTTAAGAGAGATTCGTGTCATTCCTCAAACATCTTCTGGGCAGATGAAGCATAATCCAGCATGTGTCTGAATGCGTGCTCTCCTTTCAGTAAATGCTTGAATTGAAAGCATTCTGCTATCTTTCTATTTAAACCATATGACAGAAGCATTCAGCATGAAAGTTTTTTTTATATCAACATCGCAAAGAAAAAACATACTGTGTTATTTTTTTCTCAGGCGCGTGTGCGCTTTCATTATTTTTCTTGTGATTGATTCTTCTTGATGCTTTAGGGTGAAGTGGAATTATCAGTCCTGCACAGCATCAGGCTCTATGTTGAAAGGAATTTTGGTCACAGTGGTGCTCTTAGCTGCACTCATGTTACCTGCATTTTAGCTTTACAATCCTAGGTAAAGTATTTGACTCACAGTACAGTTGATCCAGTTAAGTAAGGCTCAGAAGGAGACCTGATGTGTCTGTCGTCTCAGCAGTGAGTCTGCCTACTTGACCATTTCTCCCAGCTATATCTTCTAGCACGCATATGGTTATGAGTAGTAACCATCTGGTTGAGCTAGTCTGAGTGGTATCTCATTGGACTACAGCTCATGACAACCTCGAACTATGTGAGTGCAGAGTTTTTAATGGTAGCAAACATGTCATCATCGCTTGAAGAAGTCATCATGGTGCATTGCTTATACTGTACTTGAATCCCAATTGTTTTGTTGAAGTTTCTTATGATAACTTTCCTGTACAATTGTCAGCCCAGTTCGCATCTGAAGTATGTGGAAATCTATCAACATGGTTAAGAGCATCCAACCAGATTGAACGTTTCACCTCTCACATGGAAATTTCCCTGTGTCTGGTTGCTACTTCAGTCTCATGTACCAGAGACTTTCGTGGTGGTCATAATGGTGCCATCTTGTCAGTCTTCCTGTTTAATATAGTGATGAAATTTCTGTTTTACTCGTGGACAAACCGAGATTGTTGTCTCCTCTGTGAGAGGTAGAAATGTAATCATCTCCGAACTCTGTGGATGCTTGACCTCCTCCAGACTAAAGCAATTGCTCACATTTTCCAGTATGTGAAAGAATATACGTAGATTCAGTATCACATACAGAACTGGTTGTTGAGGTGCGCACACTCTCTCTCCTTTCATCTAGGTTTTTTCGCAAGAGAAGTGCAGATAAAGGCTTTCCATTTGGCTACTGGAGCATGATGTCCATTTGGGTTCTGATTGCATGTAGTTTCCACATGTGCAGCAACAACAACAACTTTAACAATTACATTTATATAGAACTCTTCATGACGTCTCGGACTTGGGCTTACATTAAAAAAAAGTGTTTTAATGTACATCTTTTCTGAAAAAGTCCTGTGCGTTTGTTGTGAGCTGCCAGCTGGCTGTACACTGCACAGTTCCTTATTTGGTGCTGAGCCTTGTTTATAGCAGAGAAAGCAAGAGGGAACCACAACAAAATAGAAAATAGATTTTGAAGGAAGCCTAATTTCAACAGATCCAGCCTGGAGTTTCATCTTCCCTCCTCTCACCCACCCTCTGTTCTTTCTCTGCTCTCTGCAAATCTGTGCTTCATTATTCAGTTATATCAGAAGAATAAAATAAGGAGAGTTTAGCCAAGATTATTATATCTGCACTGTAGGAAGCTGAGTGACTTCATGGGTAATTTACCCAAAGCCATAAAATTCAGCACTTGTTTTGGAATGTGTCCTGATGAGAAGAATTCAGGGTGCTGTTAGTTCTCAGTTGTTTGTCTGCTGCCTGCTCACCTGAGAAAGTCGCCCAAGTTAATATGATTGCCTTTAGTGATAGTGTTGCCTTCTATTTCCAGCATTGTGTCTCTTCCACGTTTGTGCCAACCTCCTTCCCACATGCTACAGGGACAGCCACACCTCCCCCCACTCAATTCATTTTAAACCTGAAACGATAATTTGAGCAGTTTTGAGGGACTGTGGCAGAAACGAACCGAGCTCAACCACAAACACCGCAGATAGCTAGTTAGCCTCCGAAAAAATACTCTCTCCTCCCAAGAAAATAGACACAACAGATGAGATTGCCACTGAGACCAGACCGCAGGAGCGGTCTGGTGACACCGCAGGCAGACAGACAATGTCCTATATTGGGAAACACACACTGTGGATACATAGCTGCTGTAGAAACTGGGTAGGTCAGACTTAACCAAAGGGAAGCATTACAGCGAGATTCAAGAGTTTCATTTGGAGCATTTAATTCTCTAACAATCTCCTGTAGATTGAAAAACCTGTGAATGTTGAGCTGCTCACGACTCCAACTCTGGACATTGAGTGCCATGTGTTGTTCACAGATAGACAAACTGTCCAAATTGGGTGTAAAATGATTGTTGTTATTGAGGGATTATTACCATACGTGTGGAGTGAGGAAACTTGCCCAAGGTTTCGCCCGGACCTGCGGGGAATTGAACCCGGGTTTCTTGCTTGTAGGGCGAGTGCTCTGAGCACTGAGCTATAGGACTCCACAAATCAATGATTGGGGAGAAAATAATGATAATATTAATTATTATATATTGTAGAGTACCTTTCAATTGGGAGGACGTCTCAAGGCGCTAAAATGTTGCTATCATTAGGGGACAACAGCATCTTAGCCAACATGAGCAAGAATTGCTGTCTAATCAATTACTCGCTCTTCAGTTTACCACTGCAACTTTTCAGAATAATCGAGCAATACATCGCTTCATAACAAGGCAACCAAATGGAACACAACTGTTTGCGATTCTCTGAGGTGCATTATGGTTCAATACTTGAGAGACTTTCTCTGCCAAAGTGTTGCATATATGATGATATTACATGCGTTTATGCTACTAATGAGGTGATTTGTAGGGATTCAGTGTTCCCTACAGGATGGGTGTTGCGTAAATTATTGTTATGATGGTGTAAGGAGATATAAACAACAAACAACTGTCCAAAAAAAGGACTTTGTATTTCCCGCCAACATTCTAGTATAAATTGGAGATGATTCTGAATGCAGAACACTCTCCCTGTTGCATCTTTTCAGCAAATTATAGCAAATGAAATGATCTTAGCCCCAGGTTAACTAAAGACAGTGAAATGCTTCAGAAGCATTCCATTTGAAATTCTTGGATGACTTCATCTTGTATGTGATTTGTATAACACAGCACCTGCACGACCATGGAAAAGCCCTTCTCTTAATCATAAATTTATTGATGTTTTAAATATACATCGGAAATCTCTGTTCATGAACCACGTGAGGTAATGTCCAAGCTGAAAGATTAATTCGCGACAAACATGAAGTAAAGTCACATCAAATATTGTACATTTTGATCAGCAGAGTGCCTTTACTTGTAAACTGAATATTCAGAGCTCACATTTAGGCTAACAATCCAGTGCGTTAATGGAGGAAGGTTGTATTTAGAAGAATCATTAAACTGAGTGCTTGAGTCTGCCTGTTCATGTGGGTGTTAAAGATTTTATGGTGCTATTCAAAAAGAGAAAGGAGTTTCTTCCGGCGTCCTGGCCAGCAATACCCAAGAAACAATTGGTCAATGCTGCATAACTTAGTTGTGGAACATTGTTGTATGCATGTTGGCTGTTGGATTCCCCTATAAATACACAGTCATTGCACTTTACAGAAACTTTGTAAGGTGCTTTGAGATGTTTGAGGCATTGTATCAAATCCAAGGATTATTAACAGTGAGCTCAGACTTACTGATGTTACTTATTGCAAAGCCCAGCAGTTTGAGCCTTCCCACCACTTGATCTGCCTTTCACTATCAGCTAGAACTGTTGAACTGAAATACTCAAGTAACCCAATTCTAAGCTGGCAACGTTAGGCTAGAAAAGCAATAAGAGGAGGGCAGGACACAATTGACAAGGCAATTTGTTCTCAGTTACCCTGTTCAGGACAGCAGGATTTCACCTGAGGAGTTGAGATTTTATTTTTAATTAGCAGTATGAAAATGGAACCAATGTTGAATTGGTTTTATTACTGCCAGTGAGCGCTACTCTTGATGTCTCTGCACCTGACTGAGCAGTTGGTCATTACTCAACCTTGCAGTTCTTGAACCCACACCTTTCCATTGCAAATATGTTTTTCAGGAATGTCAAATTAGGACATAGACATAATTGTTAAAAGGGCTTTTTTGTCTCCTCTGCTATGTGGGCAGGTAATTGATGTCTGCAACTCCCCTGGCTATTTACCTTTCACAATGTTTTCAACATTAATAGTACGTTTGACCTTTTGCACCTTTAGTGCTTTCTTTCCCCCTATTTAAGGGGATCTCGCAACATTTCTGGTCACTGTCTATGTGAAAGAGTTAAACTGGGAGTAGTTGCGGGTTGACAATTGGCAAGCAGAGAGCGTTCTGCCTGAACAAGTCTGAAAGGCATGATTTACTGTTGGGGCTGCAGAACCATGTGTGTTTTAGTGTGAGTGTGAGTGTGGAGGGGAAGGGAGGGGAGGGGGACACCTCAAGAGTATTCTGTTCAAAATTCCCATCAGGCACAACAGAATTTTTACGAACAAATTACATTTGGCTATTGGCAAACAGCAAATTATGGGAATTTCATCATGGGGTAGAGAATGTATTGGTATTCTACTGAACCATTTCTGTATGTTTTCAATAAGAGACTATAAACCAGAAAATTTACTGCAATACAGCAGAACTGTACATTGATACATGCATACCTAAGCCAGACATACAATTCTAACATATTAAATCTTCTCCCTTTGATCCAGGCACTTCATTCGTAAAAGTCCAATACAGTTCTACAGTGGAGATGCACATCTGTGCTTTTCCATAGCATGATACAGTACTTCTTGATCTTGCCTTTAACATTGGATGAAAAAATACAGAACAAAGATTTGGAATGTTCTTTTACAAGGAGCAGTCACTAGAGTCTCTGACTTGTTCTAAACTCTCAGGTTTAATGAGATATAAATGCAAGTTGTTGTTGTTTGTAGAACTGGAATGGAGAAAGACCTGGAACTAACAATAGAAGTGAAAATATCCTTGAAAAATGAATAAGGAAAGATATATACAGTTATAAAAATAATCCTTGCATTTGATATACACGTCTAAATGTCTCAAAGCGCTTCACAGAATATTCTATAAAGTAAATTGACCGTATATATGTGGGCAAAACGCAGCAGCCAATTGCGCACAACAGTGTCCCATAAACAGTCGTGGATTGAAATGAACAATTTATTATTGTTTTTCTTTCTTGAGGGATTATAACTCAAACTAGTGTTTAACATCATTGCATTCTGAGCGAACAATGAACTGAAGCACAAATACTTTCAACAACTGGTCATTTCCAGCCAATCTACAGAAATTTAGATCTCAAGTAGAGTCTGATTATGTTAACTGGTTTGAGAATGTTTTCTACTCGATGTTGGATGAAAATAGTAAGTGGGGATTTGAGGCTTTTTGATTTTGAGCACTTTTAAGAAATGATAGTCATACAGATGAAGAATGAATTGCATGTTGCATATTGTCCTGAGTTGAACTTTACCCAGTAAATGAGGCATGCCTGCTGCTGCCACCACTGAGCATGGAGAGGAAGGGAAAACAGTAGATCTAAGAACACTTGCATTTAATTTGACACCTTAACACTTCGATGCAAGGGAGCTACCAACCAAGCTATGCTGACAACTGAGACAATTTGTTTAGTCAGTCGGATGGCTGACACATGCCGAAACCCATCACCGCACTTAACAATAGCTAAACTAGATTGAGAATTCTGCATATTCAGTCCACCTACATTTGGAAATTGCCCCATAACTGGATCTTTTGCATATATTCCTGTTGAGTTAAACGGAAATGATCAGAGGTTCGGAAGCCCCTCCACTGGTAGCAGTTTCACTCCAGATTTGGCTCAATTTCATCAGTTTCTTTGCATTTCCCCTGTGATGTTTTAGAACCTCCTCCCGATGCGAAAGGTGATATACAAATGTGTTCTGTTGTCATTGTCGATGCTGCCTTTTTGTGTCTGTTGAGCAACATTTTAATGTGAAGTGTTGTGCCTTTACTCAGACTTTCTGTGCGTTATCAAGTCCTACCTCTCCTCAGGAAAAGACCAGAATTATTGTTTCTTTCCAACCACCAAGAGAGTTCACTCCAAATACCACTGCCAGAGGAATTGTCCGATTCCGATCAGCCTGGTACAGTATATTGACTGATTTGTATTCCCACTGATCTTCTGCCTTTGGGGTGTACCGTGGCATGAGTCTCTGACTGTAATTCAATCAGTTCAACAACATGTGGTTTGGGTCTGTGCTTGCTGTTTGCCCAGTACTGTTGTAACAACAGATCAAATTCTGTTTGCATCTCAGTGAGGAGCTGCCAACCACGGCACATTTTTCAAACAGTGAGATTTTTGTGAAAGTGAATCAAGCATTTATTGAAGCATATTGAGAAACATCAATTGCAGGGGAACAAGGCTAGTAGAAACAGGTTCAATTTTTCCATCAAAAGAGGGAGTTTGAATAAGGGTATTAAATTAATTCCTTCTGCAAATGTAATTTTTTTTAACTCCCCTTTATGATAATGAAAGTTTCACGATCCATAATGGAATGTACAGATTGTGAACTTGCTTGCTCTGAAACCACTGTGTACCATTTTGCTCCAGCACCGGTTTGATATCCAGCTACATAAATGGAAGAGACAGCAGACACTGAGGGAGTTGAATTGAATCATTTTAATCAACATTGACTCCTCATTCAATGTCTCAGTAAAAATTGCCCAGAAGATTTATTGACTGATTATTTTGGGCCTCATTTTCCTTTCAATTCAAACTGTGCCTCTCAGCACATTGATTGTCATAGGACGAGGAATATCTAAATGTCAAGTTCGATTGTCTAATGAAAAAAAAGCCTGCAGAATATTGTGATATGAATGCTCTGATTCATTAATTTGTGGTTCTGGCTACTTTTGATCCAAATCCTTCAAGACCATCATTAAAGAGCTGGTCATCAGCTCCTTGACTGTTAGGTAGTTAGCACTTTTGTTGCAACCTCTTGGAAAAGTGAAATGTTTTTAAGGGATAATTGATTGATGCTTAGAGATTATGACCTGGCCAATGGATAGATATCCATTGTGAGGTCCCTCCTTACATATTCTATTTCCTATTCCAGGCTCCCCTCTCTCTTTTCATATATCTATGGTTATGCCATAAAATGCAACACAAAATGCAACTTTCATTTTTGCGGTAATACTACTAATGTACATAGGTGTTTTGCTACAGTAATATTTTACTTCGGCTGCATACATTAGTTGATTGAGACCTTCCCAAACCAATTTGAACATTTAATTTTAAACCTGATACAGAGAGGTAACTGTTGTGGCTAATTAACATAGATATGTAATTTAAAACTACTATGGTCACAGGGATAAATCAATTCTTTCACATTTCTCAGATAAAATCTGATATGTCTGCAGGTATTGAGAATTTATGGTAATGTGTAATCGAAAGAACTTTTAGAATTTTACACAAGGTTAGTCTTTCACAATTTTGCAACACATACATTTTTGTACTCAAACCAAAAAGATCAGTTCAAACATCACATACAAGTACAACAGTGAATTACAGTGAGTCAGTAATTCAGCTTTGCCTCATGTTAATCATCAAATATTTACAGAATTGAGAATGCTTTGAAAGCTGACAGACCTGAAACATTTTGAGTGCTAGCAAGCAAACATAGGGAAGGAGTGGGTTAAAGATGGATTACAATATATTTCTGCTCAAACCTATGAATAAATCCTGCAGTATAGCATTTAGCTGCTGGAGTTTATTTAAAAAACGACATCCTTCATTTGCTTGCAGTTAAGCTATAATTAAGACTTTAATTAGGTGCAGTGTGCAGTATCTTCTGAAAATCCAGTATCCTCTCGGGCAAATGGATACAGTGTGTTAAGGTGGAATGGAAAATTAATATTTCATTAATTTGGACACAAAATATATCTTCAACAAAATCTGGCAAACACTGGATCCTGAAATTGCCTTGGAGGCAGTACATGGGGTAAGGTCACTTCTTAACTATATTGCCTGTTCTTTTTTTCCCTTGGCTTTGCGTGTCTTGAGTTGCTGATAGAGTGCATGCTGTAGCAGGTATCTGAAGAAGCCTCAAGGAGAAGTAAGTGAGCAGGTGTGGCTGGAAACAATGACTTGAGGGAGAAGTTTTTTTTTATTATCCCTTGCATGAGGGATAATTGGTGATATGTGACGAATTTTTTATGTTTTTATGTTTTTTTAGTCTTTTTTACATGCCCTCCAGCATGGATGTTGCCCTTTGGCTTGGAATCAGAAATCTGTTGCCATGTGGTTTGTTTTTGCTGTGGTTGTAAGCAATGTAGCATTTTAAAGCAACATAATCAACTGTAATTACATGAACCTTCATTAGCATTTTTGTTTCAAAATTAAGATAATCTCTATTTAAAAAATATGAAATAAATGTTTTTGGCCGACCGATTAATGTTGTCATTCAAGACGCTTGACAGAAATACCCAATGTCTTGGATGCAGCAAGGACTTGGTTTCAATTGCATTGGAGATTATACACGCATGGGAAATTGTTCACCAAATGCCAGTGGCAGCATTGAAAGTTGATAGAAACTGTACCATTGATGCAAGAAAGATGGATTGAAGTATTGAGTTTGAAAGCAACATACAAAAAGATAGAATGTGAGATTATATCGGCTTTAATGAATATTTAAATATAAGATCTGAATTTCCCATTTTAGTCACACAAGTGTATTTTGTAAAAATTCTTTCATTTAATACAGTGCTGTATCATATTGCCGAGATGCCATGAAATTAATAATTATTTGTTTTATCTGGGTTGATATTACCAGTACTCAATTTGCACGTGTGGAGGATTTATCATTATGGAGTCCTGCAGCTCAGTGGTTAGAGCACCCGCCTTGCAAGCGAGAGACCTGGGTTCGATTCAGGCAGGGCAAAACCTTGGGCAAGTTTCCTTACTCCACAGGCCTGATAATAATCCCTCGAAAAAAACAACAATAAATTGGCCATTTCAATCCACGACTGTTTGTGGGACACCGCTGTACGCATTTGGCTGTCGCATTTCGCCCACAAGTATACAATCAATTCATTTTATAGTATATTCTGTCTGGAAGACATGAAAAGTGCTACATCAAATGCAATGATTATTATTCTCAACTATACACTGCTGCATCTAGTGTGGAAAAGGAAAATGTAAAAACTTAAAAGTATTGTATGTTTCTCATCACCACTACAAACTTGGATTTTAATTGCTATGAAGTCATAAGATTTCTATTGATATTCCTTGTTTAAACATTCAGCTCAGTTTGGGTCACAATGACAACAACTTAATGTGGTTCCTCATGTCACACTTCACTGTATAATCAAATTTCAATTCACTGTGTATTCTGCGGCTATTTATTATAAACATTGTATTTACTCCAACTGGTCTAGTCTTTGAGTAGGAGAATCCCCCTCTTCCCTCGCTCCCACATATGTTTATTCAGCCATAGTTTATTAGACTCGTGACCACATAGTTTCAAGAAGGGAAACAGGCAAAGATAATTGCAGAAGGTGTTGCTTGTTTCAATGAGCACTGATGTGTTTTTCTGATTAGGTGAATGAGACAGGAATGTAAAGACTTTAAACTTGCATGAGGGATAATTGGTGATATGTGACGAATGTTGAATCTGACACTGGCTCCTTGAACAAAGAAAGTTACGCGACTTACATGAGCTGAAAATCGTTTCACACCTGGGCAGCTGATGTTGTACAGAGCCTTGATAAAGTAGGGAGTAGCGATGTCTCAGAGATGTAAATACACCCAATTTGCTGGTGGTCAACATAGTCTGAGCTGTACATTTGACGATTGCAATAATGGATTTGGATATTTATACAAAATAAGTGGTAAACACTTTTATTTTAATGTGTAATGCTCAACCATGGTTCTGTTAAAGCTAAGCCAATGTGTTTGTACCTGTGTTCTGCCCTGGGTGAAATGGACAACAAAGTTGTTTGAGCACATTAACCTGCAGTCTAATTTCATAGACTTTATGGGTGCTTCCTTCATGGATCTATAGCACTTTAGTCTTTATAAACTAGATTTATAAAATTGTGATCGGGATCAGCTTCAAGTAACCGGAGAAAAGATTACCACAGAGAGTGTTAACATCAATTCCTCTACAGTTCTTTTTGTAACTACTTTGGCTTTTGGCTTCAGAAATTTACACTAGCTTCTGTAATGTTGGAAAGTCTATTATGTCTATTTTTCCACTCTCATTCCTGACTATTCGTCCATCTCCATCAGACCAGAAGGCTAGCCAGTTATTTTTCCTGCTTAGTTTTTCCTCCTGTTCTTTTGTCCAAAGCATTGGCGCACTCTTCACTCAGTCACCACCATCAGGACACTGGTTGTTCATGTTCAGTGCACTGTGGCAAAATATCTTGATACACTTACTTAACAAAAATGACCTAACTCCCATTTCATTCTGAGGACCATCAGAGTAGTAGCCCTAACATTTTGGCCACAAAAATCTAAGCTCAACAGCAGGATTTATTGGAATTCATTGAATAGTATTTTGTTTCCATTATTTGTTGTTTTTACTTCATTTTTTCCATTTACTTTACACCAAACATATATGAATAATAAATTATCATAATTTAAAGGTAGTCTTCTGTGTTTTCAGGCTGGTGTTCATTATATCGATGGTGCTTTTTTTTTGTATTTAACAATAATACAATACAATTTAAATTGATGTAGCACCCTTCATGTTAGGAGTACACTCCAAACACTTTTACAGTGGAGGTGGGAGTCAAGGGAGGCGGGAGGAGAAAGATGATCGAAAGCACAGTAGAGGAGGTATGCTTTGAGAATATATCTTGAAGGAGGAAATAGAGGTAGCGAGTCAGAGGGACTCTGGGTTGGAGTTCCAGAGAACGGGGGCAGAATGGTTTATTGTCCACTTGCAGGGGGACATGGTGTTTGCTGAGTGAAGGAAGTGGCCAGGTTGACATAGTTGAAAGGAAGTACGGTGCAGCGAAGCCGTGGAAGGATTTATTGCTGAGAACAAAGATCTTGAACTTGATGTACTGGGGTATGAAGAGGTGAGAATGTCACAGTGTGAAAACCAGCTGTGTTGGAAGGGAGAAGCCAGAGGCAGCATTGCAATACTGGTGAGAATACTTAACATGTGCCATATCATACGATTGGGAATGAACTATTACCTCCAGCATCCCCACTCCACCCCAGTATTGATGCAGTGTTTCCGTTCAACACAATTAATAATATTTAATTTCTGGCTTTGTAACACTCGTGCCAATTATCCTGAATTAAAGAACATTTTTCTGTTGAGTTCAATTCAATGGGAGATTAATTAGAGCTGGCTGACCCTACTTTGCTTAGCAAATTGCTCCCTCAGTGTGTTCAGGTTTTTTTCCATATAATTTCATGCACACAAAGTAAACATAATATTACAAGATTCTGCCCAGGAAAAGATCAGAGCTGATTACAGGTGGGCCACTAGAATGGGATCCACATTCCATTGTATGAGTGTAAGGCAGAAATCATAGGAGGGTATTTTTATGATGTCTGCAACACTATAGAAAGGTCACCATGGCCTCGATTAATAAACTTCTTGAATGCAATGCAGTGTTCAGTCCTGAGGTGCAAACACAGTTTCAGCGGGAGTTCCCCATCTCTTTGGGAAATGCAACAGCAAAACGTAAAGTTTCCAAATGAATCCCATCAAATGTTTATACATATGAAAATGTGGTTTGTTTATGCAGGAGAAAAAATATTAGATTTGGACACAGGTCTATATTTGGCTGCTTCTTATTATGGTTAGTGATTTACAGCACATGAGCCACTGACCAGACCTCCCGAATAGCTCAGTCTATCGGTCCTGGACTTAGGTAGGTTCAGTAGGTTTGGATTCCATTCAGGTCATCTCAGGTTGATACAATGAATACCATGGACCCAAATCCTCCAGCAGAAGATAAAAAATAAAATAAGAAAAGTTTACCTGGGAAATCAGCAGCAAACAACCCATATCAGCCAAATAATCAATGAACAACAACAAAATTGTATTTGTACAGTGCCTTCCATGTCAGGAGGACGTCCCATGGTGCTGGACAGTTATTAATTCAGACCCGAGCTGAGGACGGGGGGGGGGGGGGGGGGGAAGGAGTTGCTGATGGGTCCATCGAAGAGGAGAGTCTTGAGGCGAGACTTGAAGGAGGCTAGGGAGGGGGCGAGACAGAGGGACTTTGGGATGGAGTTCCAGAGGTTGGGGGCAGAGTGGCTGAAGGCTCGCCCGCCAATGATTGGACGGGTGGGTCAAGGGACATGGAGCAGGCCAGAGCCTGCTGAATGGAGGTAAGGGGATAGGAGGTTACAGATGTAGGGTGGGGCGAGATTGTGGAGGGCTTTAAATAAATACTTTAAATGAAATACTGCCATGGAACATTGTGACATTAAATTTCAAAGAATCCTCGTAACCGAGGCCTTATTAGTTTCCCGTCCTGACCCATGCAGTATAGGGGACCAGTTAGTATTCAATTGTTTTGCTGGATCTATTGGTGTTGGGAGATTAATTAGGTGGATGAAGCCTATGATGGACAGGGTTTAAATAGAATGTAGACGAAAAAGCTTGATGCACTGAATGATCTTTTTTATTCAAGATCCAGCCATGCTTTTATTGTTATGGCAAGATACGATTATACTCATAATAATAATAATCCTTGCATTTGATATCACACCTTATCACATCTTAAACGGATTTGCACTACAAATAGAGGGTAAACAAGCTTGGAAAAACCTGGCAGGTCCATCTTTTTTTCCATCTGAAGTCAGTGCACTCTTTCCCTTCCCTCGCATGCTACTGAGCTGACTCATATAACTGTTAGACAAGTATTCCATGTTGAACACTTTTCTATAATGTTGCTGGTATTTAGCAGGCTCAAACATGAATTTCATTTTGTTTTTGTTGCTTTCTACTTCATTTAGATTCAAAGGAAAAAGGGACAAATGTATCTTGCAGCAAGGTGAGGTCCTGACATAGTCACAATCTTTCCTTATGTTAATCACAGTGGGGATCAGATTAGCTCTTGTTTGGACTATTTCTCTGCCTTCCAAAAGGTAAAGGACATTGAGATCAAGTTTTTGGAATCAGTAACAGATCATCTTTATCTGGGTGTCAGTGCCATTTCCTCGCTCCCAACAGAAGCTGGTAGTGGTGGGAGGGGAAATTTTGGAAGATAGGAATGTAGGACCAGGAGCAGGCCATTTAGCTTCTCAAGCCTGTTCTGCCATTCTATTGGATCATGGTTGATCTGTACCTCATCTCCAATTACCTACCTTTGCCTCATGTCGCTTGGTACACTTATTTCATAAATGAGACGCCGTCCGGCGTGGAGGGCGCTATATAAATCAAAGTTGTTGTTGTTAATAAAATTATTACCCCCAATTATCTTTCCTCCCCCACATCCAGTCCTTAACCAGCACCGCTTTCTTCCATCTCCGAGACATTGCCTGTCTCCGCCAATATCTCACCCCAAAAGCTGCAGAAACCCTGGTCCATACCTTTGTCACCTCTTGGCTTGACTATTCCAATGCCCTCCTCGCTGGTCTCCCCTCCGCCACCATTCATAATATCCAGGTTATTCAAAATTCTGCCATCTTTGCCTCTCTGCCCTCCTCTTTCCTCACAACAGTACCCATTGCCTTCGCTCCACCGGGTCTGGTCTCTTCCTTGTCCCCCGAATCCTCAGTTCCACCATTGGTGGCCGTGCCTTCAGCCACTAAGCCCCGAGGCTCTGGAACTCCCTTCCTCACTTCCTTTGCTTTGCCCCCTCCTTTCCTATTTTCAGGTTGCGCCTGAAGACTTTACTTTTCGACTGCGCTTTTAGTCACCATTTTCTTCCTCTCCCTGGCTCGGCCCCAGGATCCGTTATTGTGAAGTGCTCTGAGATGCCATCTGTCATGGAGGGCGCTATATAAATCCAAGTTGTTGTTAATGAAACAAATCTATCTATCTCTGTCTTGAAAATTTGAATTCATCCAGCATCGCAAAGCCTTTTGGGAGAGAGACTTCCAGATTTCCACTACCCTTTGTGTGAAAAATAGATACATGCTAAACTCAACATTCAAGTATAATCAGGTCAACTCACCACTCAACCATTAAAGATTGTGCCATTGACCATCTTAACAAGAGCATCAGGAGTACAGACTGAGTGTTTACTCATGAAAATTTTAGTGCTCATTTCTGAAGCTATTTCTAACTGACAGATTCCGTCCCTATTTCGGTTAAAGTCACACTTTTTATAAGGTGTTGCTTACGATCAATTGTAATCAAGTCAAATGGCATTTACACGGGTAAACAAAACTCTCCTCGCTAAAGTTGCCGGGATACACCCTGCTCCGGGATTGTACAGAACTTCAAAGGATCGTTGTGCGTTTTGGAACAAATTGTAGAAATCTGTAAAGGATAAACAATTGTAAATTATAGTTTGGGTGAGCCATGTCAGCAGTTAGTTGGTGCAGTAATAGAATTGCTGGTTTCGACTATGGTAATTCCTCAGTTATCCTTTTCCTGCATTCAATCTGAAGAGACTGATTTACTGTGGATGTAATTATTTTAATCCAAAGAAAACTATTTGTACAAACCTTTCAGTGTTGCCTTGTTTCAAGCTAACCTTGTTTTTAATAGTCCTGAATTGCCACTTTAGAAAAAAACACACTGTATTGAAAAAAAATCACCCGTCGCTGTTTTCTGTGCAAAGCCACAAAATCTGTCAAAGGCATTCAGTGTTGTCAGTGGGATAGTAATGAGGTGATGTCATCTACAGACGAGAGACAGCCTCTGTATGCTTCCTTCACACAATATATTGTGCACCCCCAGTAACATCTTGGCAGGTGTTGCCTGCAGTCAACCTAGCTCTGACTCACTGAAAAACTCTTCGAGGTCTCCCCAACCTTCCACTGTGTTTTAATGAAAGAAAACGATAGGAATCTCTGATCAGCTTTTTCTATAGTTCCTCCCCGGTGCATAACTGGATTTTAATGAATGTACCAGAAGTGAAAAGCTGTGCGGCAGGAAGACTTGCAAGCAATAGGCTGGGGCTGTCAGGACTGCAGCACATTTGAAGTGGAAGGAAGAATAAGGTGAGGGATTTGTTAATAAATCCTTTGGGTTTCTGCTGTGGAATGCTGGAATTCGGGAACCTTGTGTGACACAGCTGTTCGAGGCATTTATCTAAGTCAAGGTTGTTTTAGCATCTACCTTACAATAATACAAAAACTGTGTTTTTCTTTTTGTGTGTCAGTGTGTGCGTGTGTGTGCCTCTGTGCGTGTGTATGTGTGTGTAAATGTTTGCATTGTGATCTTTTCATGTCTGGAGGAGGTGTGTCACAACTACAATGCTTCAGAAGCACCAACATAAATAGTGGTGGTGGGGGAAACGACACACACAATGTTGAAGGCTTCAGGAAGAAGAGGTAGAAGGAGCCTAGTGAAAATTTACAAGCCAGTAATAACTCTACTTAAAGTGGGGAGATTTAAAGTGGACGGTTGCACAGTTTAAGTAGAAATTCAGGAAGTTCCAAGCTGAGCAGTAAATTTCTCTCAACAAGGCAATGCAGTAACATGTTCCTTATTACTGAAAATGTGTCCTTGCATCACACTGGCTATATCATATTTTTGATCAGAGGTTACACAGGCGGAATCAAATAAAAATCTGAAGATAAATGTTCTCCAATTAGGAAATTTAATAAGAATTATAATCCTTGCGTTTGATATAGAATCTTATATCTTTGAGATGTCTCAGAGCTCTTCACAGAATATACTGTAAAGTAACTTGACTATATTTTCTTGGCGAAATACAGCAGTCAATTGCGCACAGAAGTGTCCCACAAATAGTCGTGGATTGAGTGACCAATTTATTATTATTATTGGAAGGAATTACAACCATTATTGGTGGAGCTGGAAGGGAACTTGGTTTAATTGCATACCTTAAAGGAAAGCAGAAATTCTTTTGTAGAATCAGCTATTTTCAACTGTACATTGTGTACTTTGTTAGTTGACCACAGCTCTCTGGCCACTGAAGTTTGTTGACAGCTCTTGGTATTGCCTGTCAGAATTCTCCTCATTTTCTGTCTTGATGCTGCCCTCCAGGAAACTGGGGACATCTTCAAGTGTGTTGAGTAATTCTTAAAACTGAAATCCCAGCAAATTAGATCCATTGAGTGGAGCAGCAGATGCATTCTGCATGGTAAGAAAGGCAGTCATTCCACAGGGGAACTTTTTCATGATGTTAGCTGAAGCCAGGATTACTCATATGAGGTGATGTCCCATCTTGTTTTAAATGCACAGAAAGAAATGAAGGCTAATAATTTACATGTTTAATGGGATCTCATATGTCTGTTTTGGGATCATATCTGCCAGTTTGGATTCTTTCTCTATGTATGTAATATATAGCCATTTTTTCCAAGTGCTGCTCTGCCAGAATTTGTTTTTAACATGGACGGTTTTGTAAGGTTACAAAATAAAACAGAAAACTGGGTCTTTTTGTTCTCTGTGCAACAATGCTTAACATGGTGCTACTTCAGATTCTGTTAGGTAGTGACATTGTTGTCATTGACTATTTTGTTTGCGAGATGGCTTTGTGATGGTCTGTTTTTGTCCACCCACTGTTCAAATACATTTGTACTTGAGGGTGAAAGTTCTAAGTGTGAGTCAGAAGGAGAATGTTGTTTTTTTCTCCAGGGGTAGTTGAATAGTTACTGAGCTCGGGATTCCCCTACTAGCTTTACTCAAGCTTCTGGCAAATTGAATATTTGCAGTCTGATACCATTTCCATCTTGGATTTATGCTCGCTAGGCAGTGAAATAGAATGTGTGCAAAAAAAACCATAAAAAATCGCGGTCCTATTTATTTTAATCCCTTTTCACTTAAGACGCTTGCAGATATCCTTAAACGCCTGAATCCCATTCTGCAAGGGTCTCGGTCAGAGATTTAGCATCGAGACACACTGCACTGCTCCTCACTTCACTCACTGCAGCGGTTCCCGGGGGAGATGAATATTCATACTGCTTCAGACTTTTTGGATTAGAATGAAAATCCAATGATAGGCTTTGGTTACTAATCCTGCACAGCAAAATATTGCAACCGTGTGTTTGACGTTTTCTAAGAATTTGGGGGGTTGACTGGTTTGCACTGGTTACTGATACAATTGTGTAATAGCCCTGATTTTTTACAAATCAACACTGCAGTGTTGGGCACTGGGGAGGGAGAGGGCATATTATTGGGAGTAGCAGTGTGAATGTCTGTTACATCATTATTTCCTTCACCATGCAAATAATGGTTTTGAATCAGCTTTCGCTGGCATTACGCCACCAAATCGCATATGGTCCACGTATGTGCATGCACGTGTTTGTGCAAAACATTGGCAATTATATTAATAAAGGAGAAAGGTAACTGGTTTGCGTTGCGTGTAATTGTTTCTCCCTGTTGGTGAAATGGCTGCTTGAGTGCTTGAGGGTGATTGTGGTCATATTATACATTAATTTTTAAAGAGGTGGCACGTGTTGATATAAAGCAGTATTCTGGCTCAAAATAAACCATCTGGTGCATGACTGCAATCGGTATTAAAATGGAGTGCAGGAGTTTAAAAAGTAATCAAAAATACTAATTATTCACACTTCAGACCCCAGATACCTACCTCTCTGCAGGCTGACTCATTTTGTGCATTTTCAGCAGATGCTCTACGAATCTGATATTGCAGTAATAAAGGTACTTAAATATCACGCAATAACTCAATAACTATATTCACTGTAATCCAGTAAAATAAATACCAAAAATACAGTGTTAAATTAAAAAAAACTCATTCATATTCCCTCTGTCTTTTTCACGATTTAGAATGTATGCTGGATGTTTTATCTATTCTATTTGTCCCTGTCTATTCTTGAACTATTTTCTAACTTTAAAGGAAATCATGTTTTTTTTGTTCTTCCTCAAATTGACAAAATATACAGTCAATTCATTTACAGTATATTCTGTGAAGCTATTTGAGATATCTCGACAATGTGATAAGGTGCTATATCCCGCCTAAAGGTGCTATATCCCTTATGCTTACGGTCACCTCCCCCTCCCTCGTCTTGTTGTCAGACTGCCTCGTGTAAGCGCTCTGATCCATGTTAAGGACACTTTAAATGCTTCTTATTGTATTTTAAATGCAAGGATTATTGTTGTTATACATCATCCAGTATTGGACCATTGTTTGCATGAACTTTGAGCTTGAATCCAACTAGGACATGATATAGGAGAGAAACCCATCAAAAATTGCTACCAACTGAGCCAAGCTGACGTAAAGAAGCATTTGCAAAATGCTGCCTTCAGTAGCCCAGGAAAGAATAGGAGGTGAGGAAAATTAAGACATTTATTGTGGCATCTTTTATTAGCTGGACCAAAAACAATGTTAAGATAAACCAAACACAAAAATACTGCAGATGCAGGAAGTCTGAAACAAAAAACAGAACTAGCTGGGAACACTCATTAGCCTCTATGGAGAAAAGAAAGTGAGTCAACGTTTCAGGTCCATGACCCTTTGCCAGAACTGGCGAAGGGTCGTGGACCCGAAACATTGACTAACTTTTGCTTTTTCCATATATGGTGCCTGACCTGCTGAGTGTTCTCAACGATTTCTGTTTCTGTAACAATGTTAGTATATCTACAGTACAGAGACCTGATTCCATGTTTAGCTGCACCAAACATCATAGCCAAGGGAGCCGAGAGACTACTTGCTTGTATTAATGATACTCTTAAGACCAATCAGTCTGGAATAACTCTCTTTGGCTGAAATGCAATACCTGCCTCTTCTCTTCGCCTCCCTGTGGTGGGATGTGTACAGTCAGCAAGTCAGATTGTAGAAGGATCACAAGAATAAATTCCCATCCCAACATTCGTGGTTTAATTTAGTTCATTGACTGTGCTGTACTCCCTATAGGGGAAGAGCAACGTGAACGGTGAAGAATGCCCCTGTTTGGCTCTCTATGAAGTAGATAACAAATGCCTCCTGGTGGCTTTGCACAGTGCTGCACACACACAAGAATGGCTGGAATGTCAGGAAGTCACCGACAGCAACGGTGAGGGTTAAAATTCCAACCATTTCAGCAAGAACTGGCAAGCACTTTTTTAATTAGCTGATCTGGTTCTATTTCAGTTTCCGAACCGATCCTGCATTCTGAGAGAATGATGCCAAGAGCAATCACAGTTGGAAAGAACCTTAACCCTTTGTAACTCTTTGGAGTCAAATAGTTCTCTAGAAAATATTCACTGAGATCGAGGGGTTTTCCCAGTGACGGGAAATTATACCTTGTTTTTTTGCTGCATGAGTATTCTGCAACCTTTTGCTTGTAGAACCAAATAGACATCTGGATTAAATGTTCTGACACAGAAGATCTAGATACATTTTCCAACAAGGTGCACAAGAAAACACTACCTTTCTGAATCCTGCATTTTTAATATCATGACAAATCTGAATTGATTTTGCACTTTACTTTTGATCACTTAGTTTATTTTGATACCATCTATATAACCAGCGATCTTCAGGCCTTTGGACGCTCAAATTAGTTGAAAAAATTGACTGCATCTGAGTCATAGACAAAGATGCAGGAGAATGGTCACAAGAAACGTTTAATGTTTTGGGGACTGGGATATGCATTTTCCCTATCTTACTGATAATGTTTAGAAATTATTAGCTGTGAATAAACATAGTGTTCAGAGGTGGGTTTGAGTGATCCACTGATGCTTTTGAACTGATTTGAATGGTGCACAGTGACTTCTGCAATTTGTTGCCAATTCGCTCGTCTATTACACCAGTTATGGTCTCCTTTGTGCATCTGACATTCTGGTCCTCATCATACCCTGTGAGCATCACTTGCAGTGATATGAATGCCATTTGAATATCTTTTCTAGAAAATTGATTTTAAAGGCAAACTTCCAACACACCGCAACAGGAGGTTGACTTCAGCAAAGTTTCAAACAACCTGCAAACGTTTTGGGAATAATTGGATTAGCTATTGTACTACAGGGAGTGAGGTATTCCTGTTTGGGAAAAGTCCATTTACTGTCTTCCGTGTGAGGAAATTAATGGACTCATGGAAGGCATGGAAGACCAATAAATGAGTTCAAGAAGGAGGAAGTGTGTGCTTCTCTGAAGAGATAAAGGGCTTCAGAAGTACAACGAGAAGTCAGGAGAGTGAGGCTGATAATCTAATCAGGGGTGACTTCGGATGTAAGTTTTTTGTTCTGCCCCAAACGATTCTTAGGTTCTAAATATTACATTTATCCAGAATTATGGTAATCTTAGGGGAGTAAAAGGAAGAGAAACCATAATTAATGTACGCAGGGGATTTTAAAATATATATTTATCTCTCATCACATTTGTAATCTGTTTGAAGATGGCCTTTTTTCACTTCAAATTCTGTAACTGTGAGCAAAAGTTGGAAAATACACAGTTGTGACATAAGAAAAACACACTTCATTTTTTAGTTGGTTTGGTGTATAATGCCCCCATCTGTTTGCCATATGCAATTCCATAAGAGAAGCATAAATCACACATATATATTCAACTATTTAGTCTTGGTTTTAAAGTAAGGAAACCAGATGGTTCGTTATTATTAATACTCTCAGACACAGGCACAATTGTTGCTCTGCAGATAAAAGGATTCTGAAGCGCATCCTGTGTCATACAGTATTCTTTTGAACCTGAATAGAAGCACCTGCACATTGTTTCTTTAATTTCTAAACTTAAATAGCAGTGACTCTGCTATATTCTGTGCTCATGCGCACTGTTGGGACGTCCTCCCGACGTGATAGGCGCTCTATGAATGTAATTTTGTTGTTATTTTGTTTTTGTTCAAAAGCAAAGATTGCAGTTCTCTGCTCCAGAATTCCAGTTATGCCATGGCTCCTCTTTTCAGTATCCTCTCCACTCCATAGGGTCACATGAGTTCTCAATGCTCAAGTTTGCCAAAGGTCAACATTGAACTCAGGTAAATGGACCAGATGATAAATCGTTTCTAACTCATATTGTTGGAGGCATTTTATCATTAAAATCGAACCTTAACCTGCTTACTTCCCACTCCACCACCCACCGCCTCTGATTGGCTGGCTCACCGCTTGTCCCTCGTCCCCTCCGCTCCACCATCAAAGGACTTGCCAGCAGCTGATATGCTCCAATGCTTTGGAATTGTCTCCCTCAATCTCTCCATCTTGCTCCCTCTTTCTCCCTTTTCAGATCACACCTGAAGATCTTTCTCTTCGACTGGGTTTACAGTCACCTGTCCCGGAAATGCAAGTTGTCATTATTGCCCTGGATTGAATGTACCTGTAAAGAACAGTTTACACGATGGTTTGAACAATCACACAGCTTTTGCTTGTCCACAATTCTTCTTTCTGTTATGCAGGTCACGTACTTTTGTGAACCAAAGCTTTACCCCTTTGAAGTATGTGAGAGAAAACAAAACATCGTCCGAAGAAAGGTTTACCAATTTTTGGTCAGACAGGTTTTCATATTGTCCCATATTGAATATAAGGAGTGGAAGTGGAGAAAAGGTTGGAATCTTAATGTCTTGGTCTGACATTTTTATCATGTTTTCCGTAGAAATGTGTTGGTCAGGGATGGGGCCATGCTAACTTTAGAATACAATAATTGTCATAATTAAAACTTAATGATTATGTAATTTGAATGCTTTGAATTATTTCTGTTTGCTTAATTAGATATCAGCTTGTATCTGTACTCCTGAACATATGGTTAGCTTTAACTTGATTTGTACGTTGCCAAATTAGTGCTGGTGGAAAACAAATTTTAAAATAGCACAAATATGTTTTACTCTAAACTGTATCTAATTTTTTTCCCTGAAAATCAAATTCTCTGTTGATGTTCCTATCCCTGCATATGCTTCCTTCTACTGTCTGAATGGTGTCCAATAAACTTTTCCTGTCAATTAGTTGCATTTGGGGAAGCAAGGGAGATTTGGTAACCATTGCTCATACAGTATTTCTTGTCAATAATGTCAAATTCTACTGAATAAGGTTTCGGTCACATTTAATCTTAGAAAAAACTCGTTAAAAAAAACCTCAAGAAGGCTACATTTCTCCCTCCCTCCCCTGAAAACACCATAATATTTGTCTTAACAGGTTTAAACTGCAATCATTTAAGTTCTGTTCACTTGCTCTTGTAAAAAAATACACCAAATGCTTAAACACGGCAAAGCAAGTTGAATTGTATACAGTGGTTTTCAAATTTTTATTTTACAAAATAAGATCCAAATTGCTCAGGGTATGATAATTGCACTTTAATTTGAGAAGCTTTTTTGCAGAAGCAATGGCTGCTTCCTTGGAATGATGACTTGTTCATTTGTGAGTGTTTCACCAACGAATTACTATATTTCCGGCATTTTTATAATTTCAATACATCAGATCTCTGTAAAGCATTTAAAATATGCATTTTAACACATTACGGAGTTAGAATAAATGTAATGTGGTCACACTTAGTGTGTTACTACCAAACTGCCCCTACAAACCTGTCTACCCCCTCCGTTCAGTGGGCTCCGGTCTGCTCCATGTCTCCCACCCGACCCACTCTACCATCGGTGGCCGGGATTTCAGCCTCTCTTCCCCCACACTCTGAAACTCCATCCCGCAGTCCTTTTGCCTAAATTCCTCCCTTGCTTCCTTCAAGGCCAGTCTCAAGATCCTCCTTTTCGATCGTGCCTTCTGCCGCCCTCCCACCTCTCTCCCTATCCCGACTCCTGACAGCTCAGCGCCTTGGAACATCCTCCCGATGTAAAATGCTCTCTATAAATGTAATTTTTTTGTTGTTGTCACTAGGATAATAATCCTTGCATTTGATGCAACACTTTATCACATCATCAAGACATCTAGTGCTTCGCAGAATATGTTGTAAATTGGTGACACTGCCAAATCTATGGATCTTAGCCAATTGGTATGTCCAATGCTATATTTTGTCTTACATCCCTTGGGTGAGGGAGGCAAAACATTCAGATAGGGTATCTGCTCTGATTCACATCAGTAACCATAAAAATTTGCTGAGTTTTTGATAAGGGGGCAGGATTGAGCTTGGCTGCGAAAACCACATCCTAAATTGATGGTATTGGCTCTCTGTGGTTACACAAGAAGAATATCCATGTGCTGAAACACTGCAAACTCCGCCATTGTTCAGAGCTCCCAGACACAGCCCTACTTGAAATATGCTACATAAATCTAAGTTATTGTGTTGTACTTATTATGCGTATTTATTATACTTAGAAATGCTGGGTGCCTGAGCTTATACCTGGAATGCACTGGTACCTTCTGGAAAGCAGATGAGACTGGGCGAGGGGAAATTGGGATAGAGGAAAAGAGAATAATTGCCACAAGATTCTCTAAAGTATTCACAGACAAAGTGTATAAGTCAAGCATCAAGAATCACCTGTTAAGGCATCAAAGATGGGTGTGTTCTGCAGATCAGCAGCGAAATAAATCAGATCAGAGAAAGAACTAGAAGGGCAGTTGTGATGCCATCAATGCAACAGAGTATGTTTGGAGAGGCAGTTTTGAGTGGAGACAGCATGATTTTTTGTTTGGACGGGGGATATTTTAAAGGTTGCTGGTTGATTAAATGCATAGGTTAGATTGATATGAAGCCAGTTCTGATGTCCATTGGGTTTGTCAAGATATGGTAAATGTCACAAGCATCTCTCAACCTGCAGGAATGTTTATTTGATCTGTTTGAAGAGGCATAGAATAATTTGTTGTCTGGAGAGTCCACAGTCTGAGAGTCTTAATGAACTAACAGCAGCTGAACAGATTTCCAGGAAGCCAAGCAGGCTCTTAAAATAATCCTGCTATGAATTACTTTGAACCTGAAACTGACTTTGGACTTTAGCTGCAATTAATTTATGTATAACTCAAGCCAGGATCCAACAGGGAATGATGTGTTCCTGTTTGGGAAAAGTCTATTTACGTTTTAAGTCCGGCCAAAGCTATTGTACTTTTTAGCAAGATAAGAAATGTCTGAAAATGCACTGTTGATCATCACTTGCCTGAAAGGAAAAACAGGTTGCAGTTTTGATTGTGAACCTTTGTCTGAACTTGTTTTGTGTCAAAGAAAGGATTTGGGTACAAAGTTAATCAGCTGTTTCTCTTTCAGCTGTTTCTCTTTCAGATGCTTAAGTGACTCCTGTTTATTTCCCAAATTTTCTATTTGTATTTTGTTCCATCCTACCTGTTGCATTTGTTTGTCAGTTATACAACAGCTTTGCCAAATTTCAGCATTTGTCCATTATTTTGCTGCAAAATAACCTCCTGACTGGACCCATGAGGCAGGTTCAGTGTTGTTGGATTTGCAAACCTGTCCAGCGTTTCATCATTTATCAAAGTATACACTTCATCTGTGGCAAATTGAAACACAGCAGCTCCGGAGAGGAGAAACATTGGAAAATATAGGTGTCTAATTAAAGCACAAAAACAGAAATTGACTGCCAAGTTGTAGAATGATGAGAAAACCTGATTTAGCCAAAAAGCAGCGACATGGATTCATTTACAAAAGTGTTTATATTCGATTCACTAAGAATGTGCCATGAAAACAAAATGCTGTCAACTCTAGATGTTTTTTTTAAACCAGTAATTGGACACTGCTTTTTTTTACTGATTGCTGTCATGAGTCTCTTCACTTTGAGAATTTGGATTGAAGATGTTGCCATTATCCTCTAGGCACTAGTTTGTCTTAGGTCTGACTTCACTGCGTAAAACTTTTGTTATTGAAAAGAAAATACATTTGCAATTCTAAATAAGATTATTTAGGTTTAGCCCTTTAAAACCGAGTTTGGATGCCAAGGAAAGGCAATTGATTGATCCCTTGAACTGAATAGAAACCCAATTGAGATAGAATGAAGTACCAAATTTTACGGTTCAGTTTACATTATACCTGCTAATCAACCATGGCGCCTGTCACAGAGTGATGCAATCTGGCAGCTCCAGCTATACATCTGATTCTACATCTCCCGGCGCTCATTGAAAATGCACCGACACTGAGATCTGCTAAACCAACGCCAAATGCCAGTTCATTTTTAACATTATTAAACAGCTAGTAGTTCTGCCAGTTCTATTTTCTAAAAAGACCGAAAATCTTAACAGTCCACCACACTGCATCAGAATGCGCTCTGAACTGAAACTTTGTTTTAAATGCTTAAATGTTTGCTTTCCATCAGTTGAAGTTAGACTAAAGTTTTACTGCGGCCATGAAAAGATAAATCAGTGTGAAATTACCCCCTGGACGCAATCGACTGTGGCTTGTTTAAGTTTGCTATGAGCTAACGAAAACCACAGTTCGACTTAAGAGTTTGCATCCAGTTATTGCACAAATCTAGTTCAGTGGTTAGAACACTCGCCATAAAAGTGAGAGGCCTCGGTACAATTCCAGGCAGGGCGAAACTTTGGGAAGTTTTCTTACTCCACACACCTGATTATAATCCCTCAAAGAAATAACCTATCGTAAATTGGTCATTTCAACCCATGACTGTTTGTGGGACACTGCTATGTGCAATTGGCCACATATGTACAGTCAATTCCCTTTGCAGTATATTCCGTGAAGCACTTCGAGAAGTCTAGAAGACTTGAAAAGCGCTATATCAAATGCAAGGATTATTATAATTATCAACAATACACTGCTGCATCTTGTGTGGAAAAATAAAATGTAGAAACATCAAAGTACAGTATGTATTCAGTATCTATAAAAGCCGTATTACGTTGATCTGTACTTCTGAATGAGAAAAATGGACTTGTTAAAATGGAAATGTTATCACAATGGGCATTAATTCCTTGCAAATATTTGCATACCTACCTTTTCTGTTTCCAGTAATCTGTGGCTGGCATTAGGCAAATTGAATTTAACAGTTCAAAGTAAAGCACCAGCACAGTGCGTTCAATCACCGCAGGCACACATTTATGTATTGTATGGGGGAAACATCAGGAACTGTTCAAAGTCATTCTCATTGTTCATCTGAGGAGATTATCGCTGGAGACCAACACAGCGCGTTGTTTGGTCACTGTGTTTCCTCCATTGTATATCAGAAGAAGGTTTCACCAAATGTACAGGCAGTAGAGTGTTAGTAAGGCAGTCACATTAATGATTGAAGACACAATGTAACCCATGGGAGACAAACGGGAGCTGTTCCCTCCAGTGCGTGGTGGAGATTTGTAACTTTTGTCAACACATACTCTATATGGTCAGTCAGCCACAGGTTTGTTTTGGAGTCCTATAGCTCAGTGGTTAGAGCACTTGCGTTACAAGCGAGAGACCTGGGTTCAATTCCAGGCAGGGCGAAACCTTGGGCAAGTTTCCTTACTCCACACGCCTGATAATAATCCCTCAAAAAAAAATTGGTCATTTCAATCCACGACTGTTTGCGGGACAATTGGCTGCTGCGTTTCACCCACAAATACACAGTCAATTCACTTTACAGTATATTCTGTGAAGCGCTTCGAGACATCTAGAGGACATGAAAAGCACTATATCAAATGCAATAATATTATTATTATCAGTTTTCATTGCTTCTGCATTGGTTAAATCCTGGTTATCATCCAGGGCCAAGTTTATAGCCTTGCTCATCGGTCACCAGGATCTTGATCCCGGTTTCCTTCTGATGCTTGTTTGCCATTTTCTGTTTTATCTGTTCTAGCCGTTAATCAACTCCAGGTAATTGCCTGGTATCCGCCCTAAACTATCACTTTCCAACCATGAACTCGGGCTCTCCTTTCCTGCCGTCTTGGTATAACAAAGTTTTATGTGTTCAGATTCTCAATCCCATTTTGCATGTTATAGCAATATAAAATATCTTCTGAGACAACTCTTGAAATCTGAAGACCATACATAAATTAGACTACATGACCAACCTACATAATTGGGCAAACTATTGACCATTTAAGATTGTTCTGTAACAATGAAGCAATAAAAAATGTGCACCAACACAATTTACATTTTGTTTACTGGAACTTAAACTACTAAGAATTTATTCAGTATTTTTACAACATTTGCGAGTAATATTAAACCTGGAGAGGGAAAGCTTTAAAGATGCAGAGCTTTTCGGGGATGCTCTTGTAATGAATTGGCAAAATTAATTCCTCAGGAGGAACCCATACCTGGAATGTCTGAGTGAATTGCTACAAGATTGGATAAGAGTTGGATATGATAATGGCACAATACACTGCTGCGTTTTGCCCATAAAATGTACAGTCAATTCACTCTGCAAGATATTCTGTGAAGTGCTTTACGAAGTTCCAAAGATGTGATAAGACGCTATATCAAATGCAAGAATTATTATTATTACTTCATAAGGGAACCAGACCATATATTCAGTTGACTTTCAATTAATCATTGCACTGTGACCATTTATTGGATTCAACTAATACTCTACCTTGGGTAATTTGCAAATGTTATATTGCCTTATTAAGTTGTGTTTCTAAGATTTTGTCAGCCAATAGTCAATTGATTTAGTTTAGGAGCTATTACATTCTGTGGCCAATGCAGTGATTTAGCGTTTTAAACAAAACCACTGTTTGAAATGTCTTCGTGAAAAAGAATTGTCAAATCTTCCTTTTCATAAACACACAGTGAGTCACTGCATGAAAATTGTCTCTTCATGCTTCACACTTCCTGAGCATCAACACACGTTATGTTGTGAACTGTTTACACAAAATGGCATCCCAAGTGTTTTGTGATGCCCTTTTGCTTTCAAATTTCTCACCCAGTTGAATTGATATATGGTAGGTTAGATACTGTGGCAGAGGAAAGTAGTTGTGGTCCTTGCACGATTGATTTATGTAAATATAGCATTATGAAATGGGCAACAAATTCATTTTGCAGATGTGAAGTTTTTTTTTCTTGCGCTGCACATTTAGAAGCTTCTCAGGGAGTGCAAAGGGTTCAGTCATAATGTTGGGTTGTACGGTTCAGGTGTTCTATCAATGTTAATAATCATAATAATAATCCTTGCATTTGATGTAGCGTTTTTAACATCTTCTAGACGTCTCAAATCACTTCACAGAATATACTGTTAAGTGAATTGACTGCATATTTGTGGGCGAAACGGGGATAGAATATAGCAAGTGAAGGTAACAACAACTAAAACAATTTGCAATCATATCGCGCCCCTCGTGGAGGTTAGCATCTCGGAGCTCCTGGTCTGGCATTCTCAAACCACTTGTGTAGCACAAAGATCCTATTTGACAAGCTCCAGCAGAAATTAACAGTGAATGTTGCTCAAGCTATTTTTGATTTACTAAAACCTTTTGCTTTCTGACATACAGTAAGTACATTGAAAACTTTTTGTACTGCACCACTTTATGCTTCCTGTTGGACCAGTGCCGAAAGGAAAATACCCTGTATTTCAAACTGTATGCACAAAAAGCTGTCATTGTTGTCATTTGGCACATGTAATTAACGAGTGCTGTTTATTCAAGGCAGTGGCTTTAATTATAATGTGTAATTTTGCAGTTTTTAGCTGTGTTTCGTCGACTATGGACAGAGTTGATTCAAGCACAATGGCACGTCATTTGCCAGCACGAGTCACAAGGCACTCGGCAATAATATGTTCCTGTCCTTATGATGTTCTGTTGCTCTTGTGGAAAAACGTCTCCCATTGTCAGGGAGGCACAAATGTTCAGGAAAAATGTTTAATTCTATAAACACGGAGGTCACTCACCAAAAATGCCTCTCCACTCTTCACGCTTCCTGAGCAACGCTACAAATTATTTTGTAAACTGTTCCCACGAAATTGCATTCAAGTGTTTGGAGACGCTGTTTGTGGTTTTGAATTTCTCATTCAATTGGATTGATAGATGGCATTTTAAATACTGCTGCTGAGAAAGTGGTTGTGGTAGAATTGATTGTGTAATACAAACATGTGTTACAAGCTAAGTAGGGGAGGGCTGTTGAGCACATCACCAAACCCTGACTTTAGATGAAGTTCTGAGCTACATTAGATTGTATTCCGGGTTCACAAAATTTTTCTCTAGAAAGTTTACGGTTTTGCAAGTGCCATTACTGAAGTGTGTTTGCAGTGAACCAGAAAATTCACCAATAGCAGTTGGTGGGGTTTCAAAATGTTTCATTACAATGATAGATTGTGACTGCCAACACTGGATGTTTAAAAGCGGTATCTTTCATTTGGGTTTGCCAAACATGAGAATAATAGCTAACAGAATTTAAACTTTTTTTTTTGTGGTCTCATTTAGATGCAAGTCCAATTGCAGCCAATGATGGGGATGGCACATGGGTGCACATTGAAGCCAGGGAATAGCTCAGGGAGAAATAGTCAAATTGCGTTTGGAACCTGAATATATAAGTTCCACCATTGTATGGTTTATCAGAGCATTACAACAATAATGACTTGTGTAGCGCTGTTCATGTAGATTATCTCCAAAGAGATTGACAGCGGCGGAGTACATCGCTAAATCAGGTTGAATTGCGAGATGATTGTAGGCACAGTCAAAGTGGTCTTCAGGCAAGACCTGAAGATTTTATTATTATTGAACTCAATTGAAAAACCCTCAGGACCCCTATGGGTTATGTTTCTTCGTGCTTAAGTCTTGTATTTCCACACAGAATATTCCTTATGATCACTGAATATTACACATGTGCACTTGGCTGAGAGGGTTGGGCTGATTCAGCCAGTCATGGAGAGCTGTGTGAAGACATCTTGGAGTGTTTTGCTCTCCCTTCTCTTTTTGTGGGAAAAGTAATTGAGTTTAGCATGGCCTGGCTGAAATTTCCATGTCAACACCATTCTGAACCAGTGCTCCGCAGCACACCCAATAAGGATAAGCATGTTACCTGGTGCCTGCTCCTTCCTTGATAAAACAACAGCAGAGTAGATTTAAAAAAAGCACCCAGAGCTTTTCTGCAGAATTATGTTTGGTGTGGGGAGAAGTACCAGGCTGACCTTCACTTATACTGGCTGTTTTAAAATGCTTGTTTCTACTGTAGACTTGGTACATTCCACAGTGGCAGGATCAAGGTCAGGAATTTTTTGTGTGAGAGACACTATCTTATTGGCATGCGCCGCATGTTAACGGACCACAGGATACCTCATGTGCTGCCTGGTCTAACTCATTCAGGATTAATAAAGAGGAAGGAGATCTTGCAGTGGCAGATCAAGTATAATGTCAAACCTGCCAACTAGTCACTGACCTGTTCACACATGAAGAATGGCAACTCGACCGAAAATAACCCAACAACTTCCCGTGTAATGCCAGTCCACAAAGGGAATGTCCTCAGGAGAGGAGCGAGGTATTTGGTCAGAATAATAATAGGGCAAGTAAACAAATCAGATTTGTCATGTAAGCAACTATCAACAAGGTGGATGAATTAATTTTAAACTTCTGATAGATATTATTTCAGTGTGTTCATTCAACTACCAAAAAGGAGTGATAAAATGGTTGGAATAAGGAATGGATAGGAATTTGAAAAGGAAAAAAATTGCAAGGCTATGGGGTAGTAGAAGAGTGAGTGGGACTAATTGGATAAATCTTTCAAAGAGCTAGCACAGACATGATGGTCCAAATGGCCTCCTTCTGTGCTATAAGATTCTATGAATAGCAGGAAAAGTCACAATATACTTTGCGCTGCTCCTACTTGCTGAGCTAAGATTACTCCTTTATTTCTGTTGCGTATTTTTCTAGTTTTCACTGGCTGTTAGTAATGGTTTCACTGTACAGGGTTTCTAGCCACTGAAAATGCTTTTTCTAAAATTGACAAAGTCTTCTCTCTCACATTATTTATAAATTTGAGGTGTGCATTACTTTTTTTTCTCTGCATGAGAAATCCGACTATTAATAGACAGAGAATTTAAGGGAGCTTGTTTTAACTTGAATTGGTCTATAAATAGGTTCTTGAGTTTCTAAAGGCAATTAATAGAAGTTGATGGTAGGTAGGTGTGCTGTGTACAGTAACTCCATTGACATTAGTTATACAGAGGCAGTGTGGGATTTTGCTAGCAAAGTTTAAAGCTCTCTTTCTCAAAGTTTGAGAAATAAAATGTACACGACTTGCTGCTTGACATAAGCAGAGATTTTGGGGTGTGGTGGGGGGGAGAAGGAGAAAATCTGATTGAAACAAAGTTGTTATTTTATACATCTGAAAAGTCACCAGAATTTACAATCTCTGACGTTTGTGGTGATAGAAAATGTTTGAATTTTACAGGGTAAATGAAACAAAGAAAAGAAAATCTATATGGGCACTTGCGCTTTCCTCCCATGTTTCATGGTCACATCTTTGTCAAGTTCAGTAAGGAATGAATTCCCTTTTGAAATATTGATTTAAAAAAGATATTGAATATAAAGGGCTCAGACATGTGATGTTACCATGTTCAAGCAGAGATTTGTATCAGTGTCTTAAGTTCTTAAGTTCAAAGGTAGTAACATATAGACGTCCGGTCAATGTCCTTTTCACAACAACAACAAAATCACATTTGTATAGCGCCTTTTACATCGGGAGGACGTCCCAAAGGAGAGATGTGTCTTATCTGTCTTCCTGCTGGCTCCAATGGGTAGACCTTGAATTCCACAGGCCCATGTCCTTTCGCCTGCACTGGACTGGACTGAAAGACTTTATTCATTGCCCCTAACCCTGACTTCTTAAATTACCACACCCCAGGCTTCTGCTCACAAGCTCTTCCGTTTTTCTTTCATTACCAGGATTCCCTGAGTGAACAGCTCAGTAATTCAGAGGCCATTCGGGCTGCAGAAGCCCTCAGTAGTCTGTAGGAAGTGTTTCCAGTGGGACTCTTGTATTCCGTACAGGCAACTTTCACTCCCAGACAAGGTTACCTCTCAAGTGTTTGACTGGTGCAAACGCAGATCATTTTTTGCTTTCTTTTTTAAAACAAAAATTGTTTTTTGTGGGTTTTTAGTATGTGTTTACGAACGGAATAATTTGCAGTCTGTTAGAATTATTTCTGGTTTCGGTAGAGGGATAGGATTTAGACATTGTGCCTGAAGGTTTAGAGTTTGTTTTTAGTTTTCTTTGATTGTGAGGACTGAGGCAAGTACTGTGAACAATATACAGTCTCTGACGGAACATAATAAATGACACGGCTGTTTTAGGAATTCTGTTACGGGTTAAACAGATTCTTGTTCTTTGGCAGAGATTGGCTGCATCTCCTGGGAACTACCTGCTTTCTAATCCCTTACAATGTGGTGAATAAACATCGTAGAATTTGTGGAGGCCCCTGTATTTATCTTTATTTGGACATCTATTTATATTGATTACACAAAAGAGGAAGCACAAGAAAGAAGAACTGTGAACAAATGGATATTTCACCTGTGTCACTTTGGCATATTATGGAGTCTTGTAGAATTGTGGTTAGTGCACTCGCTTCACAAGCGAGAGGACCCAGGTTTGATTCCCAGGCGGGGCAAGACCTTAGGCAAGTTTTTTTATTCCACACCGCCTCTGTTTACGCAGAAGTAAGTAGGAACACAGTTGTTAGTCAATTGGTAGATCTCCTTTTGGGGGTAATAATCCCTCCCCTCCAAGAATTTGGTTACCCAATCCATGGCTGTTTTGGGATACTGCTGTGCACAGTTGGCTGCTGTACTTCTTTGAAGTACTTTGAGACATCTCATGATGTGATGCACAGATTAAGATTATTATATTTGCAGATTGCTTTGGGAGCGGACACCTCAGCGATGGGGATATCACATTTAGAATGTGACGACTGCCACACTGGTCTAAGGCAAAACCTCATCCATCCATTCATTTTTTGGTTCTTGTTGCTGCGAGTAGTGCGCTGTCCCACTACATTCTCAAACCACAGGGAAAAAATAAATATAAGCTGATTGTTGTTTGATGTTGAAATGATAGTTATCAAAACTGATATCATTCCCCTTTCTAGCAGAAATGTAGGACCCTGTCATTGCAAGTACTGTACTTTTCTAATCATAGACATCATGCATTATTTGACATTTGATAATGGTATTTTAATTAAAAACCTTCCCCAGAGAGCTGATTACAGAAGTAATTTAGATGCTTGGCAAAGACTGTCCATTTACAATGGGCAGTGAGTGACTCTCTTGTCAGTTTGTTGCCAAGAACTGGGCAGGACTTCAGGCAGATAAATCAAGTTGTCTTTCTTGGCTTCTACTTCCACACAAAATCCTGTGCTACTGGCTGCAGAGACTGGGGGGCGTGAGCTTCATTCTTCTGGCTGTAGTCACTTATGTAGACTTCTTTTCCACAGACTGCTTGAAAGGCTGTGGAGGGCAGGAGTCCTGCTAGCTCACAACATTTCCAGCATAGAAATGCATCTCTCACATCCAGCCGGATAGCTGTGAGGTAAGTGCATTGCTTTCTAAGTTTTTTTTAAATGATTAATTGTACTGAAAAGCAAAACCTCTTCAAAATGTTGTGGCTGGGTTTATGGATTTTCACATTTGGCTGTTAGTACAGTTGAGCTCTTAGTTCTTGCTTTTTGGAGAAAAAAAATTGCAAACCACTTTACGGAAAAGGCTTCAAATATTTCTGTTTTTCACATTTATGATGTCATACCATATAACGGTGTCTCTGTGGTTTGATTTAATTATTAGTATCAGCTACATCTTTCCTGCAGCGTGAGACCGGGAGAGTTGCTGGTAGTTTTCAGTGAAAATGTGAGCCACAGAAAGTTTTATTCATACTTTAATACAACTCCTGTCATTTCTGTTCAGCTGAGTCGATGTTTTCTGGCAATGCAGCAGAGAGCTTTTAATGTTATTCTTTTGCCTTGTGCTGGCCAAGATAGACTGACTTCCAATATTAAACTCCTGATTGGCAAGACTCATCCAGCGTGTTGGTCTGCAATAAATACTGTAAATCAGGATGACACAGTTGTGATGTCCCAGATAGTAACTATGTACAGTACTTCAGGTTTGTTTGTTAGCCTAGTTGGTGGCATGATGCGCCTGTTTATTTCTGTACAGTTTCTTGATTTACTTTCCTAGAATTCTCGGACAACAAAAGAAGACATGGGCCTGATCCAAAATGTTCTGATTGCCCATTAATATTGCTCTGAAATAACAAGTTTTGCGCTAATGAGGTGGTTCTTAATCTCAATTTAGAAACAACCACTGCTTTCATTCACGGTGGTCTTTAGTGAAGGGTGACTGGATTGTGAAATGATTTGAGTTTCTCTGACATTTTTTGAGGATCATTCAATCTTTTCATGTTTACCTTGTTGGGCCAATACAAACATTTGTTTAATAATAAATAATCCTTGATTTGATGTAGTGCCTTTCAGGTCAGGGGCTGTCTGAAAGCACTTCACAGGATTTACCGTGTAGTGTAGTGACTGTGTATTTGGGAGTTGAATGTAATAGCCGATTTTCATACAGCAATGTCCCACAAACAGCAATGAATCGATGGCCAATTTTACATTGGGTGTTGTTTGCCCGGACACTGGGAGAAATTTGTTTCTCTTTTTCAAGTAGGGCTATAGGATCTTTAATATCCACGTGAACAGGCAAGTGGGACCTTGGTTTAGCATCCCATCAAAAGGTTGACATCTCCAACAAGACATCTTATTCCAAGCACAGTTTGGGAATGTCAGCTGGAAGTGGAGCTTGAACCCAAAACCTTCTAACTCATGCACCAGAGTAGCTATCAGATAAGTACCTGATCTCACTGCCCTAACTGCCCTAACCGCCCAACCATCGGAGGCTGGGCTTTCAGCCTCTCTACTCCCACACTGTGGAACTCCATCCCGCAGCCCCTCTGCCTTGCTTCCTCCCTTTCCTCCTTCAAGGCCGGTCTCAAGACCTTCCTCTTTGACTGTGCCTTCAGCTGCCCTACTAAGCCTTCACCCTCTCCCACTCTCCTTCCCTTTCCCTCTACCCTGACCCTCCATCCCCCGGCTTGGGACCCGACCTGACTATTCAGCGCTTTGGGACGTCCTCCCGACGTGAAAAGTGCTTTATAATTGCAATTTTGTTGTTGTTGTAAGGCTGACAGCAAGTTTGCTTTTGCCTCCGAGAGTGCCTGAATTTGAACTCCCAGGCCCAGCAGAACTGATAGTTCACATAACTCTGTTTGTTGGCTTTGAGTTACCTGCTTTAGTTTTATAAACAGGTACCCATTGTGCCAGAGAGGATGCATGTTATTTTGTTGATTTTAGAGGTGTTGTTGCTTAGCAACATTGTGAAAACTCCTGGCTCTTACAATAAAAACCTGGAATGCAAACTCCTGCTAATCCAGGTCCTTTACTTGTATCAAGATGTGTAAATGAGTTGAGCTGTGAGTCAACCATATGTAATACCCTTGTTTCAAACACACTCAGGATTTGTGTCTAGGTATGGAAACATATACCATACATTCAGATTCAGAACATATACCAAAAGTATGGCAGAATAAATTACCTCTAAACAGATTATTTATGATTTGATTATTATCTATTAATAACTTATTTCATCCACAAAATACACAGCACCTATATATGAGACATATTGAAGATGTGATAAGGTGCCATTTCAAAAGCAATGCATAGCTGAAAGTATAGCCCTGGCACAATGGACTGAATTGTTGTCTCTTGTGTGGTGCCTATGAACCCTGAAAAGGCTGTACTGGTTGGATTTATCTGATGGCCTGATACTGAGGAAATATGGTAATATTGTATTCTCAGATTATTACCGCTTCTCGCATGTTTAATTTACACGAGAATTTATATTTCCGAATTGAAATGGTTCTATATTTTTTAAAAAACACATACATAACTGAGTAGAATCAAATTTGTGACTTTCTGTCAACCTTGTAGAAGCAGAAATGAATTATGAGTGGGAATGAGAACTTATGTAGCACTCTGGATTGCGGTTTGATATAATCCAGTGCATGCCCTGTTCTGTACAGTAGACCCCATGACATACAGTAATGTGTAGTTGAAGCCCTGTCTGGGTTATGCAATCCAAAATCGTGCAGTGTCACTGATGATAGAGAGAAGCTGTTATTGACTACTGAAAAGTGAACAAGATAGGAACAGTTAATGCGTTAAATGGAGGCTGCAGACTATTGACAACATGAGTTTACTTTGATGTGAAAATAGCCAGTTTGGAAAGAAAAGGCGACCTACCATGACCCATCATTGCTGTATGTCATTTGTGCAAGCTTCTGCAACGTTTATTTCCAGAATAAATCTGTCTGGTCTCACATGTAAGACCATACAAAAGTTCTGCAGCGCCTTCCCCACTTCTGTTTAGCTCCAGTAATAAGAGAGATGCTGTTTAATTCAGTACTACTCGGCTGCCATCCCTGCTCCAGTGAAGAACTATTGAACAGCAAGGTATAAGTTACCAGGACTGTACCAGGCTCGATCCTTTGAATGTACCACGTTAGCTGATCACACCAAAGATATCAGTAGGAATGAGCACTTTTGGATTAGGCAAAGGATAAGCAGTTTTGATTAACATCTAGTGAATCGTCCTGGATGTGAGCACATGTGGCCACTTGTTAGGACATTGCTATGTTGTTGGCCTGCTTTCTTTCCAACCTCCAGTCACATTACTTGCCAATACTCGTTGGCTTGTCTCACAAATGAAGAATAGATGTTTTAGTGAGGGAGCAGACCATCAGCCAAGACTCATGAGAGGAGTTTTTTTTTAGTGGCCCCATAAAGAACTGCTGAATACATTGAACTTTCTAATTTCATTGGATGAACAAATGCACTTCCCTTGTTCTGTCCGAGTGTTTCTGTTGTTTCTGTTCTATCTCAGCCTATTTGCAGTGTCTCTCTGTTCTTTGCAATTCCTCCTTGACCATTTTAGCGTACATTATACAAACATCCGCATTTGTAGCTGAACTAAAGTGCGCCACATCCTTGAGCTCCTGAGGGCTGCAGCTTCCAGATCAATAACCAGTGAATAAGAGGTAAAAGCTGGTTGTCACGCTGCACAGTATGGGGGATGAGGGTGAAGTGAGATTGGAAGGAGTATGCGACTGCCACTTCTTTTAATGACTGGGTGGACAACACACATTATTTGGGTAATGCAGTATGTGGTATTGAGCTGAACACTCAAGCTAAACCAATTGGTTCCTGATTCAGGAGGAGTTAGTTGATTAGCTAATAGGAGATTAGAGGGGGAAAAAACCAAACAGACTTCCTATTCCTGATGATATCCCCCATGCTAGATGTGGGTGGGTGGATATCTAGAATGAACAGGGTTGGCTTTGGCGGTGGCTCCGGCCTCTGGTAAATGTGTTTTTCTCACAATGAACAAAATTTGTGCCATATTTCTGGAGCTAATTTATTTGTTGTCAACGAACAATCAATGATTGCATAGAATAACATCACTCTGAACTGCATTTCACTCACAAAGTACACAAACACTGTACTTTACTGTAAACCCTGTGAAGCGCTTTGAGATGTTTTGACGGCATGATAATGCGCTGCATCAAATGTAAGGATCATTGATATTATTGTTATACTCTGAACGCATGTAATCCTTGAATTTCAAAATTGACTGAATTCAAGGGTGCAGACATCTTATAGATTTTGAAGCAATTTCTATCGCATTATCTTGGATGTCTATTAGAATTCCTGTCAGTGTTCGCTTTGTGAAAAACAGTTCACACCAGCATGGAACATTAGCCTTTGGAAAGCAAAATTCTTTTACTTGAAGGACTCATTAAGTTTGCAACAACTTTGTCTTTCCTATGGATTGAATGCAAGAAAATATACACGATCTCCTTTCATTTGGAAATTACAGAGTATCTGGCTGATACAGAACTTTTCCATTCATTGTGTAGCCCTGCAAATACACCGAGGTGTGCCTGACTAAAACCACATGTCTCAATCTGCTTGAAGAACTCACCATGAGTTGTGAATGGATTGTAAAACTTTTGAAGTTCAAATCAATTTGCTAATAGTGCCAAATGTCTTCAATGTAAATTTGAAAAGGAAATACCATTTTACAGATGCCAGAATGAAAACACTCTGGAAGTTCAAGTAAGTTCAGTGTTTACAGGACTCAATCTCCCTAGGTGCTGATAACTCAAGCCCAACAATCAACGGGAGTTGAGTTGCGCCCGGCTGGACTGCTGCAAAGTGCCTTACGTGACTGTCCCTGTTGTGATTACTCAGTCCCAACAGAGAGTTGTTGACATTTTACTTTGGAATTCATAGGGCATTCTGTGTCTGGCCTCCATGATGGACCAATGTAATGCAGATGAGCAGCTGCAAAAGTAGATGGAGAAAAGCTACTGTCAAAATGTACCACTGGAGCAAAATGTATTATGGGTGAAATTGGATTCATTTGGCATTTTCCCTTTTTTTTTATATCAAGTATATGCTTAAATGTTGCATTGCAGTTCTGTGCTGTATTCACCTATGACACTAGCAGCTATATACTTATTCAGTGATGCTGAATATTGAATGGAATGTGATTATAGAGGTACAATTGCAGTTTGTAATAAATATAATATATAAAAGCCCGCATACCACTCTCCGAAACTTGGCAGAGTCCTGCTTATTCCCGCAGTTGGTTCTGTGCTTCATTTCATGTAGATTTCATTCATGGTTTTAAAGAGGTGTTAGGCAGGACTTATTAAAATGTATGGGAGCCCTAAGTATCTTTATTTTGGGAAGGGTCTCTGCAATGTATACTGTATGAAGATCAGTGGGTCTCTTGGGCTGCTGTATTGTCCCAAAGCCAAATTGGCAGACTCGGACAGGAATGGAACATTGGAGCTATTTTTAATAGCTTTGTAGACCCATGGCATGCTGTGTGGCTCCCTCTATATTATGTGCTCGGCTTTGGATCTCAAAGCAGCTTTCCTCCACATCAGCCCTTTGTATGATGCAAATTGAATTTGAATCTTAAGTAAATATATATAAATATATATATATGGCAGCTCCATTTTTTCCAAATCTGCAGAAAGGTTTATATTGGGAGGTGGGTGATACAGGATACGGATGTATTGCCACTGAGATGTACTTGTGTAAATATCTATCGTAAGGATACATGTAGGTACTAAAAGTGGAGGTTGCATTCAAGGTGTGTATGCCCAGTGCAAACCTATGTTGACACATGTTGGTAATTAGTGCATACAAAACTGGAAATATCTGTTTTGTGTTGGAGGATAATAAGTATAATAATAAAAGGATGGGCGTATTCTTCTTTTCCTTCCTATCCTTTACGTGCCAACTTGTGCTGGGCTAGGTATTAATAACTGCAATTATAACTCTGTAATATCGTTCCATCGAAAATCACATGTGCGCCTTACTCAAATGGCCATTCTTCGTGTGAGCCTAAATAGTGAGCTTTTGAAGCTGTTAAACTATGCAGAGATTCATAGCCAAGCCTGATGCTATGCTTCCCAAACGAGTGACTGGTTGGAGGGGAACCCAGCTGATTTGTTTCTCTTCTAGCTCAGGAGTATTTAAGCCAATTGTATTTAGGCCAAAGGGCTAACTAAGCACAGACATTGAAGCTCAGTATAAACAACGGCATGGATTAGTTGAGTTGAATTGCCTGTTTTCGTGCTGTATTGTCTATGTAATTTTATCTAACCATATTCCTGGTTTGCACATGGCTCAATTTCTCATGGCCAAGAGATTCATTGAATAAACAATTGGTGGTGGGGTAGTGTGCAAGGGCTTGAAAAGTCCTGTGAAGATAAGACGTACAAAAAAGTGAATAACATTATACCATCAAGGAAATCTGGAAGCATTTTCTCAGTTGCTTGAGTCACATGCACAAAGACCCATTGATATATAGTTGGTGACCTGATTCAACATTTCCACCAAAGAGACCGATCTGATTAGAATATGTGCCTTTACTTATCGATGCTCCACTAATTCTCAAAGTGCCAAAGATGTAAACTGGGAAGACACTTCCAAGTTTCCTTGATGGATTAATGTTATTCCCTTTTTGCCATGTCTTATCGTTGTGGGACTTTTCCATCCCTTGTATGCTGCCTGCAGGTTAGTGTGAGACTGAGCCATACAAACCAAACCAGTAATTTGGGAAGGTTGGCAAATTGGTTGCGTCACTTCATGGCAGGATGATGCATTTATCCGCATGGGTGGAAATGGAGGCTCTGAGCTTGTGCTCAAGGCAAGAAGGAAACCAGGGCAAGTCAGAATAACTTGTATAGGTTTGCGGCTACATCAGGAGTGTTGTTGACAGAGGGCTAACAGCCGGTGCGCCGGCTTGCTGCTCAGCCAGAGAATATGTTGTGGCCCAGGAGACCGAAAATAAGAATTTTACCACAGAATGTCCTCAACTGGTAAGACTGCTTTGGACTTCTATTATTTCACAAACAGCGCATAGCAGTATCCAGATATTTGATCCACAAAATCGCATTTCTCCTGTCATTTCGTGTTTAATTCTCGCAATCTTGCATTTAAAAGAATCCGTAATTTCCTTGCACGTTCCTTACCATAGAACATTTGCCAGAAAGTTGAAGAAAATCTACTTTGCCAGGACGATGTGAAAGGAGGGGCCTTCGGGGTTTCTGAAGGGTGCTGCAATTTGATGCTCGGAGACCCAACACTGTCAGATGTGATTATTCATAAATCTGCAGCAAAAACTAAGTGGTTTCAGTGCAAGCGCATTACCTCAGCTGATGCAAAAAAAACTGTTTGCAACAATTATTCTACGAAACCATCTGGTTAAGGTTTTTCCCACAGATATTCCAAACATTCTTGTGGTGGAAATCTGTAAAAGTAATTTTCTGGACAAAAGCAATGATAGGTGCATGTTACTGACTAAAATCCTTTTGCCTTTGAGAAGGCAGACCCCAGAGGGAACCTCCACTTTGACTTTAGCAATAAAAAGGGTTGACTCTGCACATTTTATATTTTGTAAGATCCTCTTCTACGTAGGCTATTCCTAAAATAAACTTGACATACGTCGTAGCAGTTGGGACCATATGTTTAATATGATTTACGCAAAGTGTGAGTTTTACAACATCAACAACAAAATTACACCTGCATAGCACCTTTCACGTCTGGAGGACGTCCCAAGGGGCTGAGGTGATATGACAATACACACTTTCTACAATCTACAGTAAATCCTGCAAAGCAATTTGAGACACCCTCCTGGCATGAAAGACACTATATCGAATGCACGGATTATTTATTATTCATTCTATTATTATTATTATCAGCTCTGAACAGTATCTTGACTTATTGAACGCATTGACGATCGGTTGGAATCTGTTTATCTTCTGATTTCCCTAGATGTAAAAACATTCGGTGTGTGTTTCTATTATAGACTGACTTTCCGTCACTCCAGTTTCAATAATGTTTGTCTTTGAAATCGCTTTTTAACCCTCTGTCAGATCAGTAAGTTGCTTGGATGGTGTTAAAGTGATGGCTGACTGTGTCTTCCTTTCAAAGAGCAAGCACCATTGCGAGGTAGGTGAGAAAGCAATGTTAACTCTTTTCTTGGAGCAGTTGAGGTGGAACACTGCAAGAGAAGTGTGCTTAATGTCCTTCCAGAGAGCTTTGACTAAGATCCTAAGCAAATTCACTCTATGACAAGCAACTGCCACTTTTGTATTGGTTCACAGTTGCTCCAATGTACAGTATATTGTGTTCGTGCTGCACTTGTCCAATGTAACAGTACCCAGCTAGTTTGTATGGGGGTCCCAAGACAGTATAAGCTGTACATTATTTAGCGGAGACTCTAAAATGTACAAAATCCTTCCTGTAACATAAGGGGAACACCAGCTAAGACTGTGTTAGCTTGAAATTTGTCTCCTGACCCATGGCGTTCCTTCCCCATCGAATCATAAAATATCTTGTATAATAGCAAACTTTGTTAGTGCTCATTGAATTGGCAACTGAAGGATGGCAGGTGGACAATTTGGTCCTTTCAGGTCAGCAGCACCAATAAATTAGTGGAAACTAGTGATGCAGATTTAAAGGAGACTGGTTCCCTTTATCTGGTCTATATAGTAGCTGTATTAGTATTCGAACACAAAGGTGGAAAATATTGTGCAGCAAACCATCACCTAATAGTAAATGATGGAAGATGAGTTTTAATAACAGTGGGTTAATTTAACCTGCAGGCTAGTTGTATAAATTAAGGCTTTTCACATCTCGGCAGTGTCAGAGAACGTTTTTTTTAGAGAATGATGGCGATTACTTTGTGCTGAGATTAGCAGTAAATACTCTGACCTCTCAAACCCTTACAAGTGGCATTGTCTTTGTTTTCTAATCCTTACTGCTGCTCACAAATACCTTGTGGCGACATTTCTCAAATAAAGATGGATTTTTTGTCCCTCCACTATCGGGTCTGCATTTTGTGGCTTCAGGGCAAATCTAGGTTATATATGCTTACACAGAAGTCTGAACCTCATTCAACTCCAGGTTGAAAAAAGGCTTGTAGCCATGCATTCCATCTCAATTGCTATTTTTGAAACGTTGAATCGTAACAATAATAGACTTGATGGAAGGCAAAACCTTCCTGCTTTTGTGAAAGTGTGATACTTTATTTTATCACGCTTATAACAGTCTTCCAGACAAAGTTGCTAAAAATGTGAAGAGGGTTATTTCTTTCAAAATACCAAACAGCGAGAAAAAAAAACTTACGTCTTCATTCTCAAGAAACATATCTATTTGGTTTTGTCAGCAATACAACAACAATAACTTGCAGTTATATACGCCCTTCTTCACGCACAGTGGCAATATCTCAAGCGTTTGCATAAACTGAAAGGTATTAAGCATTCAAGAAAGTACTGGCTTCCTGCTTGGTATAGGCTGTTTGTTGTCTATATTGTTTCAAACGACTAAGGAAGACTTTGCAATGGCTTCTAATGTATTCTGTTGGATTTTGATAGCAATGAATCGCTTTTCAGAGATTGAAATGAAGAGTCTTTGTAAAGTAACCTCAGCAGTGGAAGTTTGGCTGCAAATGGCAGGACAGCATCTGATGGTCCTTGGTGAGGCAGCCTCAAAACCTCCAGACTCGGAGGACAGAGCCAACAAAGGGAGAGATCTGAGCTGTAAGATAGCATATCTGATCTGCGGAGAGTGAAATCAAAGCTCGGAAAGTAAAAGGTTATTTAGAAATGCTGAAGAGAGAAGAAGACAGAAAAATAGCCCAAATCACTTAGCACAGCATATCAAAAGGAGACATTGCACGAACAAACATTGCAAAGAACGTATGCAAATGGGACATGCAGAGACGGGCCTCCCCATAGCTGGCACAAGTCCACCAATTTCACTTTATAGTTAGAAAAGGATCCTGTTATTACCATAAAATAGCAGTCGAAATTGTTTTCAAAAGTATTGTATAGGAAGAGTAACATATATACATTATATACAGTACATATAAAAACTATCTATATGAGATGTTTTAGTAGGGAAGTTTTCCACAACATTCCCCTTCGCTAACATTTATTTGATATACTGCCACGGTTCCTTGCTCTCTCTCTAATAAAGAACTCACATTAAATACCCTCTTTAATTTGCTTTCTATGGGGAGCTGAAAATCTGATGGTGCTCTATTTCATTTGGTCAAATGGTGCACTTTTATTTAAAAAAAACTGAAATCTCACCATCTGTTTAATCTTTCTTGATTATTGACTTGAAAGGCTTTACACTTTTAGTCTTAACAGAGTACGGTACTTAACTCTATTCTGTCACATGTAGAGAGTGGAGATGAAGGCTTCGCATATCTGCCTGGTGCCGGTCCAATCGAACAGAAAAAAAAGAGCGTGAGCTGAAGTCATGGTAAACAGTTTTTTAAACCAACTATAACTTATGTATCACACATATTGATAACTGGCAGCTTTGAGAATCCGTTGTGCTGTGACTTAACTTTTCATGGTCGAATTGTGAGCATTCAGGAAATATAAGAGTGTTTTAACTTGGTTTCTATCAAATCCTTTTGTTTTCTTTTCTTGCAAAGCTGGTGAAGTTGTGGGTTTTCATAAACGGGGAGAATGCTGAGGCTTTGCGAGGTGATGTGTTGCTAGTGTATGCTGGATTTTCATGCTGTGGATCAGATGGAAGTGCCACCATTGCCTGTTATCTAAGTTGAGCTGTACCCAGTGGATGAGCTTCACAGAATTTCTGCCAGGCCACTGAAGTGTATAAATAAAATAGATGTGAGATTGTATTTCTTTCTTTCTCCAATTAATAGTCAGGGTTTGAAGGGTGTGGGGGGGGTTGGAGGGAGAGTTTCCACATCTGACCCTTTGTAGTGACTTTTTTTTTTATCAGCAGGGTTATCCATTCTCCCCTAAATGACCTGGTCGAAAATAGCTTGGATTTTGAAGGTAAACTAATCGAATGGAATAACATGAAGCTCAACAGCTTTCAACTCACAACCCAAACCAGGCTTGTGAAGAAACTAGCCTTACTCATTACAGGTGGAAAAAAAAATTGCCTTAAAAAAGAATCTCTATGCTCACAGTATTAATTTAGCTCCATAAGGTAACACTCAGTCTGCATTGTTTCAAAAATGGACTGCGCCTCAGGCTGAGATGATGTCAGGAACAAAGCTTGAGTGCTTTATCAATGTCATATCAGGTCTGAGATGTGTTACATACAGGAACATGGTCTGTGCAGTGTGATTTTTCTTTTAGTGATTCCATGTTTAAAACCTTATTTTAATGCTTTTTCCACTTTTGGGGCGTCAGGTCCGATATTCAGCAACAGTTGATTTTTGGTTGTACAAGATGAGAACCAAATCCAAATATATTTTACCATGTTATATTCTACAGCAGTAAAACTGCAATTGAGGTGAACTGCATTGTAGCTTAGCACCTTACTTGGCTGCAGGTTCAGGGACAACTTGTCTTGTATTGTCAATTGATCATTGAGGTTCTGTGAATATCCACAAATAACACTTGACAGCCTTTTCATCTGCTCCATGTTGACTTCCAACAGTTGGGGTGATAGGGTGATGTTGGTTTCTCAGCAGTCAAGGTGCACTTCGTAAATCAGCTGATAGAGCTGGATATGAGCAGACGTTCTCAAAGACCTGATAAGGCGCTATATCAAATGTAAGGATTATTATTATTAAACCATTGGCTAGAAAATGGTGAATGGAACTAAAATCATGGAGATACAAACCAGCTCAAAGAGATTCGGTCAGTTATTTTAAGGGCAAATATGAAAAGCCGTAGAGTAGTTTAGCAAACTGACAGTCGCTTTTCGTATCAAAGTGTGAAATGTTTCTTAAAAGATGTCTGGGATTTTAATAGAAGTCTGATGTTTTCCAATAATTGCATGCACACTCTGACTGGGCAGGAGAACACAACTGTAGCAGGAATGAAGTCAGATTTCTCATGCATACAACATAATCCTGCTAAACATAATCCTGCTAAACATAATCCTGCTAAACATAATCCTGCTAACAGACTGATTAAACAGACCTGCATCCTCACGGCTGCTCCATGCTAACCCCATGTCAAACAGCTGAAAACAACCCTTGGATGACCCCCCAGGCTCCTGAAGGAATGTTCCAGCTTTTAATTACAGTAATTATGGAATGTACCTGATAAATTTGCGTGATTATCCTGTTGAAGAAACTGAATTGTGTTCAGGGATGGAGGCAAGCGCCACTTGTTTTGCTTTGCAGATGGATTTTGGGGGGATGGATTCGATTGTATTTTCTGTCTCAAAATCATTTCTGTTGTGGAGAAATCTGTTGTGTGAAAGTATTGAGAAACTGTAGTGAAAAGTTAGTGTCAACGAAAGGAATTTGAATTATAGCCCGGTGTTAGCTGGTCAATGTCTGATACTATATTGCTGACCATGGAGTCAGTGCAGTTATTGGATAATTCATGATAAATGTTCCAATAGATAATGGCACTAATGTTACTATTGTATTTACTTATACAATTCTCATTATACCCAACGTAATCTTAGGTTGATGTGGGTGGGGGTAGGGGTGGGTGTCATACGTTGTACATATTCACCAAAGGATACAGAAGTAATTCATGCCATATAATTCATACTACTGTGCATTCCTGTGCAGTGTAATACTAAATGCAAGTTATATTTTGTGAAAATACTGTGCAATTAGAGTTATAAACTTTATCTCTATCTCGGTCTTGTTTTAAATTATTTATTCTTCCACCAGTGTCCCAATGTAGGCCAGTTTATTATATATACATTTGTGATGAACCATCCCCTCTGTTGCTTATGTACCACAAGCATTGTGTTCTCAAGGCACCTCTGCTATTCAGTGCCTTTAGACGTCCTCCATTCGTGAAAGACGCAACACAAACGTGATTTGTTGATGTTGTTTCACCACTCTTCAGCCATGTTTCCGTTCTTACTCTTACTTACAGTCTGTGCCGAAATTCAGCATCAATTCAGCAACCTAGCCTAACTGATGGTAATTAAACTTGTCATCCAATTCATTTTAACATTGGGTAATTAAAGATAGATCTCTGAACAATGACTGTTGAGTAGCTACTAGGAAGTAATGTTCATCATGTTGTCTCACACAAACTCTGCCACGAGTAGATTTCAGCAAAGTTCTTGTGGGTCTCAGAGTGGAACCTCATTGTCTATGGGTTTTACAAGGGACAGTTTCCAAATTAAGATTCAATTCAAGAGTTTTCCCCATTTTGTGCATGATTATAACTTTTAAGACAAAATAGCCAACCAGGCTGAGACTAAGTAATATGTCAGGCTTGATTTCTGGAAGGGGAACCCAATTGCAGCTTGAAATCCAACAACAACAATAACAACAAATTGCATTTATATAGCGCCTTTTCACGTCAAAAAGATATCCTGAGCTTTCCACAAATCACTGTGACTTAAGACCCTATTGTAGTTTTGTTGGGTGTTCCCTGGTTAGGTTGGTGATAAGATTGCGTTGTGTACACTCAAAGGGGTCGCTGGTCTGAAAATTTAAATTAGCCGCATAAAGTGATTTGAAATGTTTTTTGGTTCAGGGCTACACATGCCTCGAACTTCAAAATATGGTCTGTATTCACTGGGTATTCAGGATGTTGCTTCTGGGCAGAGACTAAAGATTCTTCCCTTGTGCAGCATTAATACCAAAACAACATCACTTCCAGCTGTATATGTTTTGAGGCAGCAAGGTGGATTTTATACCCTTCGCCTTGCAGTCACGATCTCTGTGTTGCCGAAGGAGAATTCTGAAAAATCATCCTTGCCTTTGATCGAGCATCTCGTACACTGAGAAAATGTCTCAAAGCTTTTCACAGCTGAAGCAAATCAATTTGTCTATGGAGCACGGAATTTCTCTCACAATATTAGCTTCATAAAAGAGCCAGGCGCCACAATAGCATTTGGTATATCTGCTTTGAAACACTCTTGAACATCATTGAACCATTTGTGAATGGAGGCAAAATGATTCTCTCCCCCTCTTCACCAGCACCAGTCTATGATTTTATGTGCGTTCATGTGTGTATAGTTAGTTGCCTTTATTTATAATGCACTGTTGTATGCCACTCAACCAAATAGCTGCAACATGTTTTTGCTTTTACAAGCGGATATTTCCATTATTTGTCTTGTAAAGACCAAGCAGAAATCCAGCCAAGCTTATAATTTCAGTTGTTTTAAAGACCCCCATGATCTCATTTGAAGTTATACTTGTGACTCCTCATAAACAACTAAAGAAGTTGGATAGGAATTGGATTTGAATCACTGATTGGGGAAAATTCTACGAATACTAGGTAATCTGCACGTTTCTGTACCATATGCCATTGAATTTTTGAAGCCATCATAAAAAAACAATAAAAATCAGGCCTAATCACCTAAAAAGGTCACAGACCAGATAGGAGTTGGTGCTTAGAAAAAGTATTGTGCAATCTCCCAACTGAACTAGGTAGATTTGACTGCGTTTGTCATCTGGAAATTTACCAGGAGTCTCCCCACTTTCCGACTTGAAATTGGGTTCCCAAAGCAGCTTAGCCACTATGATTTATTCTTCCAAGTGGTTCGACATCATAACAGATTGGGTTGGCATGAATGAGCCACACGTACACACAGGCTATCATTGCCAGGCACAACGGGAGCACATAGGCAGAAATCTGTAGAGAAGGAATTTGGGAGGCCCACCGACAGCTCCTACCTTAAACCTCGCAATTGACTGATTGTATTTAGTACACTGTGCTTTACAAAAAGATAGTTGAAGAACATTTGTGCATGGATCTCAAGTTTATATTTAAATGTTGTGCTTGGACCATGAGATTACATTTAAATGTTTTGCTTGGACTGTGCAGTTTATACAGTGGGAGTGAATGGGACATGGTTTCGTATCGTTGGAATTCTGTGCTTGGAGTCGAATCCTGCCTGGAGCAGGTATGCATTTATCTGGAATTAACATTCCAACAATGTCAGCATTGTGGATTTGGACTTCTTTTTGACTACGTTTGTTAAGACGATCGAAAGTGTTACGCCTTTAAATCCTTAATCGCTGCTTCTGAATACCTATTGCTTACTGAAGCCATTTGATATTAAGCCAAGGAATGATGGTAGGTGAATACCATTCATTGCTGAATTTTCTAGCAGCTCATTCAGTCTCATAACATAAAATACAGGCTTTGATTCAGAAGTATAAACATTGCAACAGTGCCTAGGAGTCAAGGTCTTACCAGTATGCTGCTGACAATCAGAATAGACTTTGAACTAAGATCAATGTAATGTGTGTATCCATCCTCTCTGGGCAGAAAATTAGCAGCAATGCCACCAAATTATTTTAAATGGTTAGTAATTAGTCACTTTTTAAAAATTTAATTGAACAGTGTCAGCTCAATCACTCAGGCATTGGCTTCAAAGCAGACCGATTGCACAGACCTGCTGAACTTCACATTCAGACTCTTAGAGAAGGTCTTAAAATCTTACGGATTTTTTATGTTTATGAGCGATGTGAAAAGCTGACAAAATATTGTGCCCTCATTAATCTAATTTTTCAGTGTTGTAAAATATTTTTATCAAGAAAGAACAAACTTGAACTTGTATTTTTATAAGCACATTATCATGCTCAAAAACTTCTCATGTAAATTAGTGTTCAGTGTAATGACTATTTTAGGTAAAGTTGCGAGCTTTGATTCCAACCCCCAGGTTGGGTGCAAACCTTTGCATTAGTATGATCTAAATAAAACAATAAGGCAAATGACCAATTAATCTTAATGGCTATTGTTCAGGAGTAGTTTGCTCCAGTATCGATTCAATGAGAATGCAAAAATACATGAATATTGGAATATTTATCATTTCTATGATTCAAGGAGAAACAAATGTAGTTTCAAAAGAAAAAAAAAATAGGAGCTGGTGATTTAATAACTTGCAATATTCTGTGAAGGGCTTTGAGACGTCTCAGTGACGTGATAAGATGCAAGGATTCTTATTCTTATTAATATGAAAGGTGGATAGTTAGTAGAATCTAACTAAATATGGACTCCAAATAAGCACAACGTTTATAATTTTCTTTCGCCATTGAGATTAAGCACACATGGATTTATTTAAACATGATCTGAGTAGGCGTAAGATCTTTGGTCTTCACAGAATGCTGCTGTTCTGGTACATTTGTATTAGAAAACGGAATCTGCCTCATTGGTTGCTGTAGAGGAGAGGTTTTATTCTTAACTGAACCTCTTCCGAGAGCAATGCCAGAGAAGGTCAAGACTCCCCTGTTTCACACACAGACTGAGGATTTCAGATTATCTTCAGCGATGAAGAAAACTCTGGTCACATTAACTCTGGTCGCATACTCAATCAATCAATCAATCAATCAATCCTTACATTTATATAGCGGTTTTCATGTCAAGAGGACGTCCCAAGGCGCTGTACAGTTAGGTAGGGACAAGAGCAGGGGGGGAGGGGTCGGGGCAGGATGAAGAAGAGTAGGAAAAGTAACTGTATATTTGTGGGCAAAACGCGGCAGCCAAATTGCGCACAGCAGTGTCCCACAAACAGTCATGGAAGTGGGAATAGGGGAAAAAGGGGAGAAAGATGGTAAGGGGAGGGGTCGGGGTCAGGGTAGGGGGAAGGAGAGCAGGAAAGCCGACTGTATATTTGTGAGCAAAACATGGCAGCCAAATTGCGCACAGCCTGATGCATTAGAGAATTACTATGTTTGGCTGAACCCAACTATTTGCATCTTATTTTCATTAACATGTCTCTGATACCTGGATGTCCTTGCAATGCCATAATTTGTTTAATCTGGAGGAAAATCTGCTTATATTTAACAAACCCCCAACTTGGACTGCGTTCTCTTTTACACTGAAAATTCAAAGGCTAAAGACTATTTTAATCATAGGAGAAAGGTTACCTCTTTGGAAGCAAAGAAAAACAGATTCCAAAACACCGTCCAATGTTGCAGTTAAACAACAACAACGTGCACTTCTAGCACCCTTCACACAGACTCGTGTCTCAGAGTGCTTAACAGAGGCCTGACTCCGAGTCCGGGGGTGGGGGGAGGGAGTTTTGGGGGTGTTGGGAGGTGACTGTAAGCATGAAAAGGGGGGTTTTCAGGCGGAGGCTTGAAAAAGGCGAGAGGGGGTTGGCTGAAAGCGTGACCTCCGATGGTGAGGCGGAGAGCGAGAGGGACAAGCAGGATGCCAGTGCCAGTCAAGCCGAGGATTATGAATTGGGAGTAAGAGATCAGAGAAGTAGGGAGGTGCCAAGGAAGTTTCATGGGAATTGAACTTGAGTGTGAATGGACTTCAACTTTGAACCTTCAACCCTCCCCACCCTGTTTTTGTCCCTAGCTGACTGTACAGCACTTTGGGACATCCTCTCGACGTGAAAGGTGCTATATAAATGTAAGTTTTGATTGATCGATTGATTGATTGATTGATTGATTGATTGATTGAAGTCGAGCTACAATGTGCACATGTTGCTGGTGATGAGCGGTACCCAGAAGTGGTTGGTGCAGTGGAGGAGAGCAAGAAATCTGAACTGGACCATTCTTGAATAAGTCTTAACAGTTGGCTGAGGAGTGGAGTTGAAACTGAAGAATAGGTTTCTCTCTCGCTGCTTTAGTTTGGTTCATTGCCTCAGGAGATCAAGATGAAGGGAGGAAGAAAACAAGTTTGGGAAAAATACATCCAAACAGCCACAAAAATTTACATCTATATAAGACTGCAGCTGCTGGTCTGATGACCAGGGATTTCACATCTGCAGCAGGAAATTTCCTAAAATGAGAATTTTAGTTGAAAGTCAAATGAAGGAAATGGATTTAAAGATTTAAAGGGCATTTCGGTCATGAACTAGAGCTTGGAAAAATATTAGTTCTGGATTCTTCTTTTTGAAAGCTCTTAAAATCCTTACAAATTCAAGAAAATAAACTTCAAAAGTAAACTGGTTTGGGAACTGGGTGATCCAGGGATTCTTCATTGTTCCCTCATCCCTCAGTTGTAATTATCAGAGACATCGTCAAAACTTGCTCTCCGTAAGAGACTTAACAAAATAATATAGTGACGTTCAAATATCATTTTTGGGTAAAACTGCAATATCATCAAATATGGTTTTAATAGCTCCTCTTAATGGCTCCTCCTCTCCACTTTCTATAGCTTTACCTTTCATAATCTTTTACTGTAAATAAAATCTGCAGGTTACAAACTTTAACCCTATTGGAGTCTGCAAATTATAAACAGAACCCGTTGACATTCTTAACCCTTCTTGTATTTGCCTTTTTAAAATGTCACATTATCATTTTCTTTGCACAGCTAAATTGTGTTTTAAGAATGTCACTATAATTTTCATTGTGAACCCTGGAATGTCACAATTCTCCTTGAGCTGCCAAATACAAGTAAAACCTGCCTAAATGATGCTTGTCACTTTCACATTATCTGGTCATTCTCATTGTTGCAAATAAATTCAGATCATTGTATATTCTCCTTCCTCACACCCTCCACCACTCATCTCTTGCTTTTCATACTGTCTTGAAAATGGGGGAGGGGATCCGGAGACTTGACCTCTCATTATCTGTGCAGTGAGGATCTATCTTTTTAAATATTACTGTCAAGCTGGAACATTGATCAATGAACACAATGGGGAAAAATTGCTGCTGCAATTCACAAAGGGGAAGGATGAATGGAAAGGCACTCCACTCTCCCGTGCATTTGCCAAAAGGATGGTGGGTTGAGTCTGAAATTAAAACAGTGATGACAGTATTTAAATTTATTGGACGTTTGACAATTGTTCGTATGAGGGACTGTGGAAGGACTGTTTTGACTGCTTTGTAAACAGTATTTCACTTCTACAGAAGGCAACCCTTTCAAACACGGTCAATTTCTGAACAGATAATGCCGTTAGTATCTGCTGCTTGGATTCTCTGGATGTTCATAGCTGTGCCAAATTCTGAGCCATAGCTGTGGACTGTTTGTAGCTGTCCTTTCAGAAAGGGAAACGGGGACAATGCGACAGATTGATGGACTGTTTATTTCAGATCCACTTGGCTTATTAAACAATGTGTTGATTTTCTTGGCTTGTGCATTTTGTGGCCGATATCAGACTTTCGTCGGATCATATTTTCTTTACAGCTGTGTAAATAATAATATGACAGGAAAGTATAATTCATTGAGAGGAAGACAGAAATATGGCAGAGGAAAATTGCTGGATCTGTCTGGGAGATCGTGAAGGCATTAATCGTTACTTTGCTATGAGCTTGGCTGACTCAGCTGTGTGTTGTTCAGAGAATTTAAATACAGAAACTCCATCGGTAGGTCAGGATAAAACAGGTCAGCAAAACGATAAATGGATTCTAATAAAAGAACAAGGGGAGATCTCTATGTACACAAATTGCTGGCCTATTTTAGTGAGAGGCTGCTGTCATCTGCTGAAGTGCGAGCTCCACTGCCTTTCCTTAATTCCCCAGCCTTTGTTGCGGTGAGTTCAGTGAATCATTTTACTATATTAATTGTGAAATGATCAGTTAGTTGAGCTCTTATATACACCATTTCTATTAAACACAAGCTAGGAATTTTAAAATGCTGCTTTAAAAGGAATGGTCTGTGGAGTAAGTCATGACTGTTAGCATTGTCGGCTTTTCTACATACAGTACTTTGATGTTAATGTGAAGAGATTGGTGCACTGTGATATATGAGGAACTGCTCCCATTACATAAGATTCCAGTTGCTCTACTTCTGGCCTGCTTTTCAGTGCTGCGCTATTTCAGACTGCAGACCAGATAAGGAAGACTTATATTGCTCACACAAAAGTGATCAAACCCTTCTGAATGTCCAGCAAACTCCTTAGATTTAAAAACAAACCTGATTGACACAAGTGGGAAGATCCCTCAGTCAAATATTTCTTCTCCAAATAGAATAGGATTACTGAGAAACACTGGAGCGATGTATCCATGTGCAGCTCTGTTGACGTTTAGCCCAATTTATTAAGAAAAGAGGCAATTTTTCTAAAAATGTTGCATGTGAGTGAAATGTTGATAGTTTGGGAACTATATCACTTTGTTGGAGGTTAGGATCCTAGCAAGATAATTTAAGGTGAGCTGATTCACAAAAGGAAAGTATTTCAAGCTTACTGCACTACGGCTGAACCACAGTGGCTGACTTGTACTGTGATCATTTTCAGAGTGCTCACTGAATAGGGAAATTATTTCACTTGTCATAGCAATTCTTCACTCTCTCGGGAGGAAAACTATGAAAGCGAGCTGAAAAAAGATCCTGAGAGCTGTGCAGGATACAGAAGTAATTGAGTGTCCTTGTATTGCCTGTGGTTGTATGCCCATTAAGCTGCTAATGAACATCCATCCTATTAGATGTGCCTTTTGAGGGAAGTGAAGCGTACTTGAAGCAGCATGCCGTCTATAAACACATCCACAGGACAAGAGTCCGTGCATGAAGATCTGGCAGTTCCTCAGCAATGGATCGGCTTCCGTTAATTAAATGTAACAGCATTGCAGTACCTTGGGTTTATGGACGCTCGTTTAATCTATTTGTAATAATACAATAATACAATCCAATGCTGGTGTGTGACAGTCACACAAAATGCAGGGGTTGAGTACTGTCACTCTACTGAAGTATAAATAAATAGTGCAAGGCCGAGCCAAGGTCAATAATGCCACTTAGTGATTATAAATAAAAATGACTTTGCGACGCTGCCTGACCTAGCTTGCTCCAGTCATTTCCTTAACCAAAGAGGTGCTCGTGTTCTTCTTACATCTTGCTTTTTAATTAGAATGTTCTATTTTTAATTGTGCCCAGGCTAATAACATGAATTTGTTTCCAATTACCTCAACTCTCTTTAAACAACACTCACTTTCCTGAAATAGCTTCAACACTGTTGAACACTCAGCCTTTCAAATCTAATTTCAGAGTTGTTTTTTTGGTGGGTGGGGTGGGAAGGAAGCAGAGTGGGATGTGAGTGTTTAACAAGAAACCTGTTCTCAATGTTCAGAGGTAAAGAAAATGAATGGTAGCTGATATCAAATTTGCCCTTAACATTATGCTTGGCAGATATGAGGATTCGCCTTTGTGCTGGAGTGATTAAGTAGAGTTACTTACTCCTTTTCCTCATCTACACGCTCCCTCTTGGAGACGTCATCGGCAGACAATGGGGCACACTTCCACATGTACGCGGATGACACCCAACTCTATTTCTCCACTTCACTTTGTGACCCCCCCAGCCCCCTGATGTTCTGTCAGCCTGCCTGTCAGACATCAGGGGCTGGATGAGCACAAATTTCTTGCAGCTGAATGTCGACAAGACGGAGGCCATACTCCTTGGCTCTCGTCAACTTCTCCGTTCACACGGCTCTCACCTCCTCCACCTTCCCGGCCTGCCCCTAAAACTCTCCGAACCTGTCCGCAACCTAGGTGTCAGGTTCGATCCTCAACTGTTCTTCCTCCCACACATCCGGTCCGTTACCAGCACTGCCTTCTACCACCTCCAACGGATCGCCCGTCTCTGGCAATACACCTAATAATAATCCCTCCAAAAACAACCACAATAATAAAATTGGTCATTTCAATCCACGACTGTGTGTGGGACGCTGCTGTGCGCAATTAGCTGCCTCGATTCGCCCTCAAATGTATACAGTCAATTCACTTTACAGTATATTCTGTGAAGCGCTTTGGGACGTTGATAAGATGTGGAAAGCGCTATATCAAATGCAAGGATTATTATTATTATTATTATACCTCACCTCAAAAGCCGCTGAAACTCAGTGTTTCGTGTGGTTGTGTAATTTTCAGTTACTGTAATGTGCTTTGTTCGTTTACTGAAAGTCAAGTGTGATTCCAGCTGCCAGAGCAGAAAAAAAGGGTGTTTGACAGCAGGACAAGCTGGGTTCCTGCTGGAGGAGAGGGTTTGTGAGGGTTTAGAGATCCAGCAATCATCTGTTCAATTTCTGGAGAGAACAAACGGCATGCATGTTGCGCACAGTATACATTTTCAGCAGAACAAAGGACTGTCAACGCCTTTGCCAATCTTTGCACTCAGCAGGATATGGAAGCGTTTTGTTTTTTTAAAAAATGCATCGTAAAATTGGGCAATATCCTTAATTAAAATCAGATATTTTACATTACAGCATTTGAAAAAAAAAATATTTTTAACAAACAGAGGTCCTGGATGTGAATGACACTGTCACAACTTCACCTGAATTATTTGACATTTCCTTGAACCAATCAATATGCCATCATTAATCATCGATATGCTATGGGAATTGTCAAAACAACCTGTCACTGTATTTGATCGTTCTGCTCCTCAGCATCAAAGACAAGTCTTTAGTTATAAATAAAATCTTCAGAAAAATCAATCTTAATAAACTGCGCTTAAGTGCATTAGGTGCATGCTGGGGGGTGGTTATGGAAGCATGTGTTGTGATTGTTTTGTAGACAGAAGCATTACATTTAAATTTGCTTTCGTGTGGTTTCACTTAGCCTCCCCCTGTCACCATTTTACACTCTTTATGGTTCCCTCCTCGGTTGTTAGACAAAGCTAAGTCTTGTTGACCATTTATTGTCTAGCACTGGGCACCTATTGTGCTCATTGAGCTGCTCTTGTTTTTTACACGGACTGAGCCATTAGCTAAATTGAACGCTAATGTATTATATGATGAGCAGCTCTGATGGTGAGGTGAGAGAGACTGAGCCACACAGACAAGCATGGAAGGATCTGTTCAGTCCATTGTCTGTTGCTGCTCCCTATATCCATTTATAGTCTTTTTACCATATCTGCTTATCACTGCTCAGATTATCCAACTCACTTTCAATGCGTTATTGCTTCAATGGAGTCCTGTAACTGAGTGGTTGGAGCACTTGCCAGGCAGGTTAGAAACCTGGATTCAAATTCCCGATAGGGCTAAAATATTGGGCAAGTTTCCTTACGCCACACACCTCTGTTTACCTAACTGTAAGTAGGAACCCGGTTGTTAGTTGATTGGCGGATCACTTTTCCAGGGATAATAATTCCTTAAAAAAAAATTGGTTACTCAATCACAACTATTTGTCGGACGCTGTGGTGCGCAATTGACTGCTGCATTTTTCCCACAAAATATACAGTCAAATCATTTTACAGTTTATTCTGTGAAGCACTTTGAGACGTCTCAAAGAAATGATAAGGTGCTATATCAAATGCAAAGATTATTATTCTGTGCTCATATTTACAAAACTTCAATGATATACAGTACTGACGAACAGCATAACATTGCATAATTCTATGCCAAAAAGTCAATGTTATAACTATTAAGGCTATTAATATACTCCACACAAAATGCCTAAAGAAATTGAAAATATCAACTTTTACCTAAATTGATTAGATTGGAGTAGACAGACTATTTACCTGTATGTAATAGGTTCTTTGAAGTGATTCTAATCTAGATTTCATGCTCCTTTCATAACTGTCTGATTTGTGTCTAGTAAATTGAAATAGATATTTTTTTTCTTAAATAACTCAAATCTGCATTGCTGTTGTCTGGGGAAAAGGGAGCCAAGGACTGAGCATTCAGTGTACGCCCTGCTTTTGTTTTTATTTCATTTTAATATAATCTTTTATTGAATCGTTTTGCATGAGTGGTCACATCTTGACTTGCAAGGCCACTAAAACTGGAACATTTGTGGCCTGTTTTGAGGCCAGAAATAATTAAGTTGCACAAAGTTTGTACTGTACAAACTCGGGACAAATGTAGCCCTTGGCTCTTGCTACCAATGAGTTTCCTTATTTGGGTACATGCTTCCTCCGTGGCACGTTGACCTCTGGTACTTTTTAATGTTCCTTTTCTGTTGCTCTCACTTCTGAAAGATACTGTATCTAGACAGAAGAGGGTTACTTCCTGGAATCCGTTAGGGTGAAGGAGAACCTGGTCACAGAATCTTTCTCCAGAAGATGAAGCGTGTTCAGTGGAAAGCCTGATGGGGATTGCATTTGGGATTTGGACACATTGGCCTCAATAAACGGATTGCTGTTGTGCGTTGTGGTAATTCTTGTGTTCTTAAAACCCACCAAAGCAATGAGCAAAATAACAATGGTAAATGGAAATATGCATAATCAAGCTTTATATCATCCTATCCCCATATGATGACTATTTATATAATCCCAATCAGCATTCTGACAGATAATCCTAAATAGGCAGGGGCAGGTAACAATGTCAAATGGGTGCATAACAACAACTTTCACACGGGGTAGTGTTTCAGAGTGTTTAACCATGGCAGAGCCTGACTGTGAGCTGGGAGGATTAGGGGTGAGGGGTGGGGGGGGGGGGTTGAGAGTTAGTAATAACCCAGTAATGTGATCACTTTGAGAATCATGGGCAATAAAAAGAAGGCAAAACAAAATGCTGGCAATCCAACAGGAACAACAAAATTACATTTAGAGAGCACCTTTCACGTTTGGAGGATGTCCCAAGGCGCTGGAATCCAGTCAGCATCTGGAAAAGAGAGACATGTTTCAAGCATGGTCCTTCATTAGAACATTGACATAAATAATGGTGTCAGATGGGAAAGTATCCTGGTCAAATATCAACTAGTGGTCCTGTGGTCAAATGAGCAGTTGTACATAAACCTGTCAAAAGGAATGATAACCTGTTTGAATTGAAGGGCAGGGGCAGTCCATCGAAGGGAAGTTGCAGCAAATCCTATTATAAACAACCAAAATGTTGATCTCTCGAGTGTACAGTCTGATATCTCGCCAAGACCTGTTCTTGTGCTTCCAGACATGTTATTGGTGAATCATTTTGTCTTTTCCCCCATCTGGATGCTGATAATAATAATCCTTGCATTTGTTATGGTATCAGGAGGATGTCCCAGATATTGGTGTGAAGTGGAATGATTATATGTTTTGTGGTTGAACATGGAAATCAATTTGCACACAGCAATGTCCCATAAACAGTCGTGAAGTGAATGACCAGTTTTATTTGAGGAATTGTTGACCAAGACACCAGAGGAATCTCCCTTCTCTTTTTGAATTATACCCTGGAATCTTTAACATCCACCTGAACAGGCAGACAGGACTATGGTTTAACATCTCATCCGAAGCACGGCACCGTCCAACAATGCAAAATATGCCCAGCACTGCACCGGAGTGTCACCTTAGACTGTGAGTTTAAATTCCACCCCCCACCCCACCTCACAATATGGGACAGAAACCCACAACCTTGTGACCTGTCCCAGAGGCGAGAGTACCAGCACTAAGCGTGGTTAGGTTAAGCAAATTTAGGTTTATCCACTGTTACTATCAGAAATACTGTAATCATTTAAAGTGTTGGAGAAGATCTAGGAACTCCCTGTACGCATAAAGTCTCAGTTGGTACCAGATGTTATGTAATAATAACATGATAATAATATATATGTGGCTGAATCAAGCAGCCTCAACCTGTTTAGAGATACAAGTACACAGCTGCCAATCGTGACTGATTTTATTGTGAAGTCTATAATTCAATTAAATATTCGATACTTCAGCACAGTGAATATTGGTCCATAAACTTTGAATAATATGCTTGAAAGAGTTCATTTCTAATTTTATTCTCTGTAATCGCTTTTCTTTCTCTGGCACTTTGGGATTTTCAGATTATTGCATTATTCATTTCACTGTTACTTCAAAGCTTTACTTAAGAGCATTGGCTCTGAAACGGTAACATCAGGCTTTAAAACAGACAAATCTTGCAAAACTTCAATCCGACTCCCATAATCATAAGAATATCCTATTTGGTAGTTAGCTGGATTGTATTTCCAGGATTTTCTCAGTGGAATATTATGCTTTTTAACCGATTTGAAAACAATGATATCAGCAACACCAATATAAGGGGTAAGAGGCTTCAAAGGTTAAAATAAATGCATATCATATTGCCCTGATATTGACACGAAGACTGTCTGCAAGATGAGAAAGCAACAGGGCTGTGGGAGCACTGCTTTCTTTTTGTTTGTCAACGTGTTGTTTTGGTATAAGAAGTCACCTTTCAATTTTTCTTGAGGTCTTGAATCGTGGTCAGTTGGATATTGTACTCAGGTGCCCTCACAGTTTACTGCACTAAATCGCTCGTACTGTTCTATTGGCAGCGCGCCAGTTTAAGTGCCTTGCGAAAACAATTTTTTTTTATTTGGTAGAATATAGTTTGTGTGTTCTCCTAAAATGTAATAAGCTGAAGCCTAATGGTGACTTTGAAAAGCTGTTTCATGGAATTTAAGAAAAATGAATGGTGTTCTGTACTACACTGATTACATTTTCCCTTTTGATTCTCACTTTTTCACACATAACCAGCACACAGAGCTGTCTGTCTGAGCTTCCAAACCCTAGAGGAAGTCCTGTGGTAACATGATATATGAAACAGCACAGTGATTCTTTTCAAGGAGTTGGTAGGCAATGGTTAATGTTATGAATGCAAAATTCATCTTTCTTGTACAGTGGCTGCCAGGAGCTTATGGCAGCGTGACAAAAAATTACAGGTATGGAAGTGACTTGAAATGCTGCAGATTAAAGAACAGTGTCTTTTTTGTTGCCACGTACAGACAGTCTTTTCAAAATTGGGAAAAACAAATTCTGTATATATCTCATCGGTGATCTGCCCTTTTTTTTTCACGATTCTCTGCATTGAAACGTAACATTCCTTGAAATATAGTTGTGCCCATTTACTGTCAACGGAATGTGTTTAGTTTTCCAGATTTCCAGGTGTCTTCTGCACAGAGCTTCCTTTGCTCATGATAGTCTCCTCACAATATTCCACATGACCAATGCGAACTAGGCTTCAATCTCCACCATAATACAACAAACAACTTTCACGGCACTTTACTCTGAAGCACTTTCCATGCAGTGTTGGAACTGTAGTATTTAAAAGATCCACGTCTTGGCTTCAGATCCATCTCATCACACCAAAATTAGCCAGATTCCTGTATTTCAATGGACAGTTTGTTGTTATAATAATCTGTACATGCAAACAAAGCCTAGGATGAAGTGTTTTAATGCGTTTAAAAAGAACGAAACAAAATAAACCCATAAAAGGCCAAGAAATAAGATGCTATCTCAAATAATCAACGACCCCACATCTGTCTAGGCAGCCAGTAAACTTTCGGATGACATGGAGGAAAGTTTAACTTTCTGAAAAATAACACCGAGGACATTTGTAAGGAAATTAGAAAATTGAAACAGTAATAAATACACCAAATTTCTGCACAATAAGCCAAGTGTTAAGAGTTTTAACGTTGGACAGAGTTCAAGCACCTTGACAGAGCTTCCTTCAATTCCCGTTCCAACAATTTAAAACTGAAACCCCACAGTATTTCGAGAATTCAAAAGTCAATTTTAATTGCACAATAATGATGCATAACTTCTAAAGCCCTTTTTATAATCAGTATCTTCTTCCAGTATTTCTTCAAATGCCCAGATTAGAATGACTGAGCACGGAGACCATTATTTACTTTCAATATTTGTCGATTATTATTTCAAATAATGTACTTTATTTTAATTGAAACGTCTAACAACATTTAATGTTGTTCCAAAAGAAGTGTTGAATCCCGGAGTCATTGAATACATTCAAATAGAATGAGCTAAAGTAAGCATGCAGCTTTTTCTTTGTGGAAAAAAAGACTCTTTATATTTCCAGCACAAACTAGTTCAGTTGATGCGTCTGTACTATTTTGCAAAGTTGCTCATAAATTTGACTTGCTTGTTTCTCTCCATATGCCCTCAAGCTTCAATTCTTCTATATTCGTCACATGTGTAGAAAGTATATAGAACAAACTATTATTCTTTGATCATGCAATATTCTGGAGAATTCCATTTCAGTAGCATACACTGCCATTTGCCACTTGCCATCTTGATAGTTTTTCAGAGTTTTCAGGAATGGGGAGCACTCTGCTCCCCATTCCCTCAACAGTGTGCATTTTATTAAACACGGCAAAATTCATTTTGATATTGAATACTTTGAATACCCTGTATTAGTTTTCAGAAAATACCAGCAATCTTCACAAAATCTTCACCAAAAACAAGCTGAAAAAGTCACACCTGGGAATTGAAACCGGGTGCTCTTGTTTGTGAGGTGAACACCCCAATCACTATGCTATGAAAATCCATGGGTTCACATATAGGGTGGTTTCTATAATTAATAGCGATCTGTTTATACCAGGGGGAAAAAAATAAAATTGAAGCACTGTTTGTGAAATTTTAGTTGTGGAGTAAAACAATGTTTTATTTATTTTTGTATTTGAATAGTGGCATTGGAGTCTCTCTTTATGCCGATAGGAATCTTTATACAGTAATATCTTTGGTTATGCGGCATAGAGATAAGGTAATTCTTAGTGATATCCTCTGTGGTGGTAATTGTGGACTCACTCCCTGGTGGAATTGTTTTCAATGTGGTAGAAAGAGCGAAAGAATATTTGGTGCCAGCAATTTTTCTTGTAATTACACAGGGGCTGTTCATAAATGAGTTCATGGAATGGTGAGTGAGCGCATATCAATGTAACTAGTGCACTTCACACTTCACAGAGATATTGTTTGGATGTAACAGATGGTGAATTTAAGGCTTGAAAGAAATTAATATTCCAAAAGCTGAACTACGTGACTTACATTTGAGATGGAAGTCACTGGGATAAGGAGCGACGAGTTAGTGCATGCAACATAACCATCTGGATTACTAATTGTGTTTAATGCCTTGATTGATGGTTGCTGTGAAGAGAAAAAAACAATTGAGGCCAAACAAAGGAATACTCTAGGTGTTCAAATTGTATTTTGCACAAAGCTGCGTAAAGGCTCTACTGAAAGTGATACAGCTTCTCGTGAGTAACCATGGTGATGGACATTGAAAGGAGCTGGAAGAAGGAGCAACGTAAAATATTGGAAGATCATGACTGGCAAATGGCCCAGTCCACTTTTGTTTTGAGACATAATCTTGCGAAAGAAAAGGTAATGAGAGTGTAATTGGGTCGGACATGCAGTGCTTGCTAATTCCAACGCTGGAAGGAAGTCATATGCGCCTGAGGCCTGAAACAATGAATTCCTGCAATCGTTGGATTCAAGAGGTGTTCTTTGCACATTATATTTAGATAGTGATTGATGTTCCTACTTGTGCTATCAACCATTTTAACTGTAGAATAATAAGAATAATAATCCTTGCATTTGTTATAGCTCCTTATCAAGTCATTGAGATTTTTCAAAGCACTTCACAGAATATATTATAAAGTGAAGTGTAAAGGGGACTTCTTATTTTGTAGGCAAAAACGCAGCAACCAATCGCGCACAGTAGTGTCCCACAAATGGTCGTGGACTGTGTGACCAAATGATCAAAATTTATTTCTTTTTGGCGGGATTATTTATTTTTGAAGGGGTTATGGTGTTTTTTGAAATGTATGAATGGAAAGAAAGCAGCTGTACCCGACTGAAAAAAGTATTAGTGTTTCTGTTAACAGAAATAAAGAATTGTAAACTAATCAGATGGTTGCCTCACCATCACTATATTAATGGCTGTACCTTATGGGGACATCTTCTAGTTGAATCCATCTGAGATGGATTGAATAGCAGCCTGTAATACCAGAGGCATGACATAATGTGTATCACTGATCTCTAAAGTAATATATAAGAAGATTTAAGTATTCTATGCTTCCAGCTTCTAGTTGTGAATGCTGCTCCTTTGGTCACTTAAGCATGCAAACAAAAAGACCAAAGGCATGTGGATTTATTGCATATTGGATATTCACGTGCCATGTGCATAACAAATGGAATAGCTGGGGATAATATATGTGTTTTTTTTATATATATTTCGACAAATCCTCTGAGTTGCTGCCTGCTTTCCTTAAAATAATATGCTTGGAGATTGTTTCCAGTTAATAGGCTTGAATTAATCTAAATTAGATCCAGCTGTTGTATCTGTAGTCATTCCAAAGAGAAGTATGCCCGCTTCTTCTGAGAGATAAGATTTTTTTGGGGGTCAGCCTAATATCTTGACACATGCTAAAACCCATGCTGAAACTGTGCTGAAAATCCCGAGATATTTATAGAAGTGGAATGTGCACTCTCTCCCTGGAGAGATGCATCCTGCTTACCTAATTCCTGAGAGTACTGTATTAGGCTCAATTTGGCAAGAGCCCAGGCTTGGGGTCCAAAAGTATCCATTGGAGTATCGCTCATTCTAACCAGCTAATACCGCTTAGCTTGCCGTTGAAAACACTATCTGACGAACTTTCCTGTTGCTTGTTTAACTAGGGTTAACAGGAGCCGAGTGAGACAAATCCCTGCCCCCAAGGCCTGGTTTGACCTTCCAACTCCTGCTGGATGACAGCCCAGCCTGCCTGGCTCATCTGTAGATGGTCAGGCTGTCATCAGCAGTACTCCAGAGAACCGTGAACTCACCTGGCTCAGGAGCCAAACTACCATGATCACCACAGATATGCTTCACCCATTGATGTTTTTTGTGTATTTGGGATAGAATAGTGGAGTCGTGTAGCTCAGTGGTTAGAGCACTTACCTTGCAAGTGAGATACCTGGGTTCAATTCCAGACAGGGCGAAACCTTGGACAAGTTTCCTTACTCCAAATGCCTGATAATTCCTCAAGAAAAGCAATAATAAGATTGGTCATTTCAATCCACGACTGTTTATGGGTCACTGCTGTGCGCAATTGGCTGCTGTATTTCGCCCACAAAAAATACAGTCAATTCACTTTACAGTATATTCTGTGAAGCGCTTTGAGATGTCTAGAAGTCATGAAAAGTGCTACATTAAATGCAAGGATTATTACTATTAATAATAATAATTCAATGTCCCATAAATTAAACCCTGATGTCTACAGAAATGACAAAAAATTACTGCATTAAGTGCTGACAGACTGACAACAAATCCATCTGTGTTTGAATTGCATATGCAGACCAGTGAATGATATGGCTTGGGAGAATTACATGCCTGGGAGGAATGGGGGTGTGGAGTTTGCTTCTGAGATGCTGTGCTGCCTTGTTTGGAGTTGGTAGTAGTGAGGAGCAGTTGTCTTCAATTTCCTCAGTCCACCGCGCTCTGAAATGCTTAATCTTGTGGATGCCTGAAGACTTGTCCACTTCTGTGTTTTACAGAGGTTAAATTCCATCATAGAGCAGTCTAATCTCCATCATAGAACAGTCTAATTTCTTTCTCCAGTAGTCTGCTTGGTTTTTGACTGTGTGAGCAAACTGATTGCCAAACTGGTCTATAATCATCGTACAGATACTGTACAAGCTTATGAGTCAAACTTTTTGAAATACAAAGAACTGCAGTTTGTAAATGCAGGCGTTCAGTTCAGCACTGTGTCTCTTTTTCTGGGAAAGTGTGTCCTTACTGTTTAGAAATCTATATCCATCTTTTCTAGGAATTCTACTCCCCTGAGCGCGGAGGCGGTTTGCTTGTGTTACAGTGCAGTGAAAATGAGGGCCTGTGTTTTGTGTGTGTGTGCAACATGTTGTTCTTAAACATGTACATTTCATTAAACATGTTCATTTCATAAAAGTTGACTCTAATACTGGGATCTGTCCAGTAAAGTTAGCCCCTCACATATGTTAGGGAAATATGTAACCATATTTCTATTCATACGTTGGCCGATTATTGAGAGAAAAACACAGCCAGTGTTAATGATAGCTCCATTCATAGGGCCGAGATATCCAAACCAATGGATTTGTGTCTCAATCCCAGATGTTGTTAGAATTAATCTCATCTGTCTTTTGTCCCCAAAATCATTCTTGAACCACCAACATGATGGAGTCTCCCACAGCAATTAAAATAAATAATATAGGAGTTTGTTCCTGTAATGCTCCACAGGCACCAATGAGATAAATTAACAATTAATCTTTTTTTCTTTGTATGTGTGCCTGAATCCAGATGAAGGAGGAATGTTGGTCAGGTTTCACTGGTCCCTATTTGAAATAATCCTATTGAATTGTAATGTTGGACTGAGCTACAATTATAGGCAGATGGGACTTGGTTTATGATCTTATGTGAAAGAATGTGTGACCGGCAATGCAAAATTCCCTTGGCACCGCATAGGTGCATTAGCCTCGACGTTGAGCTCAGAAGCTCCTCTAGAAATGGCAGGAGGGACCTCATGACCACTCTTAACGGACTTGAGATTTAGCTTCAGAGTGCCCCAAATTTGGATCAACATAGATTATCCAAACTGAAAGCCATACCAATGCTCGACCACCAAGGCAACAGATATTTTCCAACCACTGAACAAGGAATGTAGGCACAGAATCCACCACCAGACCACCAAGGATTGCATGCGTTCTCTGTATTACTCATGCCATGGGCTTGACTGCAAGGACGCCTGAAAAAAAAATAGGAGTAAAGTAATATTAGGATATAGAACACAGCACGGAAATATCCGAGACAGACATTTTGTTTCTGTGTGGATTGGCACCTTAACATAGGACAGCCCAAAAGATGTTATGAGTATAGAGATTTTAATTGTATCTTCTCTGTAAGTTGCCATATTTTTCACCCAAACAAGATAATCCTATCTAGGATCTGGAATAAGATGGATGCATTTATTTCTAAATAGGCCATATTTTCACTTTGCATTGCACAATTAACTTGGGAGGCTGAGAGTTCAGAATGCTGGGACATGACCAGATAGCCCAGTATTAAGCTATATCATTTAATCTTTATAGTAGCTTATCGTGTTTGAATGACTCAAAGCTCTTTACAGTAATTACAGCTAAATGTATGGACTGTTTTTACAGTTCTTTGCTCCTGCAAACAGCTATGGGATTATTGTCCAAATAATCTGGAGGGTTTTGGCGAGGTTAGGACGATATAATTTAAAAGAGTTAAATAGCATCTATATTGTTTTGATGTTCTGCCCGAAACATTTTGTCTAGTCAGCTACTTTCCAAATGTCAACCCCACCCCAAGACCACCAAAAAAAAAACTAGTTGCAGAAAACTTTGACTGTGACGAACGCAGAGTAAATTATCAGGCAGCAAATCCATGTGGTCCTTCCCACTAATGAATACGTGACAACTTGCAATTACTAATGCCATCATCTGCGGTTGGTACACCGAGCCCAAAAGAAGCCGTAACAATTGTAGGTTTCCGGTTGAACTGAAGTTAACTATAAAGAATTTCATGGTTGTATGCTACGTGTTTACCTAGGAAACAGTAGCTTGGTTCCAAGTGGATGATTGAATCCCACCCCACCCAAAAAGGCAAAAAGGCAAAATTTAGCCTTTTAATAGGTGGAAATTGTTTGAAATCATTATTTTGGACCAAAACTGCATCAGGAATCCTGTACTTCTTTCTCTGTACTGGGACTGCAGTGCTGTGCTGGGCTGCTTTCACTATTCAATGTTATCTATAAATCTTTAGAAGTGTAATCTCAACAATTTAAAACAGAGTCTACTTACTGCGCCACTCATTCCTGTACTTACAACTCTATTGACACCTTTACTTACTACTGTACTTACCCCTCTACTTACAACTCTTGAGGAAAAGACTTGAAATCCCAAACAACAGATACTTTAATTTTCTTTGCCGCTAAGGAGCAGCAAAGTACCGGGCAAACAACCCAGATAAAATTGATCGTTAAATTTGGGTCTGTTTCTGTGATGTTGCTGTGTGCAAATTAGCTGCCACATTCACTTATAAAATACCTAGTCACTACACTATACAGTGACATGCCTGGTGACATACTCCCAATAAGAAAGGCTACATATCAAATGCAAGAATTATTATTAATTGTTATTACTATTAGAAAAGGAGTGCCAGCCATTTATATACCGTTGCCTGCACCTTACCTCTGGCAAACTTGTAAAAAAAATTTTTTTCTCTGCTCGAGTCACTGAGCTCACCTCTACTTTTATCTACAACATTTTACAGTGGTTAGGGTTAGAGTAAATCATGTTTTCATTGTCTAATTTACAAGCTCAGTATGAAAGAACAGTACTTCTTTAGTGAGCACAAACTGTTTCCAAATCAGAAAACATCAGGAAAGGAAAATATTTGTGTAAAACAAATTCAGACTTAAAATATTCAATTTTTGTATTTTTTTTCTCTCATCTGATGAAAGAAAAATACACAAGTGGGATTTATTCTGGACTTTGAATGAAACATTCCTTCCTAACCAAACAGAATACAGTTTGTCTTGTTGATGAATATTGACATTATTTATTGGTTTACACTTTCCAATAGAGATGTTTGAAGTGATCTTTTTTCCACACATCCTCATCCAAACTCACCAACCAGTAGCTTCCTTTGTTAGAGGAACCCTCTCTCAATAAAAAGCTGTGTGTTTTCTCTGGGCTCTCCCGGGCTAGCCATTGCATTTAATGACGTACGCTTTCATGGGTGGTTATAGATACTGTTGGAATGTTTTTCTACGCATAATTGTGGCCCCTATTTCACTCTCCCGAGTCACTGGGAAAGAATGAACGCTTCCTAGAGGAACCCGAAGGTCCATAAACACAACTGCTGTTTTCGTAAAAGTATCAGTGCTTCCAGTCAATGCATCATTGGTGAAGTCATTCAAACCAATTCCAAATAAAACCCCTCCTGAATTTACAGAGCACTTCAGAAAAATTTAAATACAGTATATGCTTTTTTCAACAACAAAAAATATGCTAGATTTCCACAGGGGAACAGTGAGTAAGGAGGAGAGTGGAGGAGGGACCTTCAGAACGTTGAAACCTAATGAAGTATTGTGAGTGTATTTTATATGTGGGAAGAAAATTATCGGGATATAGTTTATGTTTTAATTGCCCATTTTTATCCAGTGATTTAATTTCAATTAAAAAAAAAAATTTAAACATACAAGGACAACCTTTCTCTTTGGGAGTAATGGTTTCACGTCTTGAAAGACATCAACGTGTGAGTTTGTTCCTTATTTGATCATGAAAATGATCAGGAAGCCTGTGGGAAAATGCAGCATAAATTGATCAGCGTGATCTGAACGTGGACATGTATAGAACTCTGGTACTGGGAGACCAGTACCATGTGCCCAGTTTCACTCCTAATCTCTTTGATTACATATTTTCTTTCACTTCCAAGCAATACGAGCCTTACAAGTGAGAGACCTGAGTTTGATTCCAGGTAGGGCAAAACCTTGGACAATTTTCCTTACTCCATACACCCTAATAATAATCCCTAGGAAAAAAAACAATAATAATTTGGTCACTCAATCCACCAGTTTGTGGACACTGTTGTGCGCAATTAGCTTATGCGTTGCACCCACAAATATAGTCAATTCACTTTACATATCCTGTGAAGCACTTTGAGACGTCTAGAAGATGTGAAAAATGCTATCTCAAATGCAAGGATTATTATTGTTAATACAAATATTGAATGTCTGCTTATTTTAATGGCTTCAGTGGCTTGATCTACATCTATAATGTGACAGAATCTCCATTCAGAAGATGACAATCCCATTGGAGACTACCTTCCAAAACTTAGTAGTTTATAAACATATTGGATCCAAGAGCAGTAACATCTGGCTTTTCAAAACTTGGCATTGTTGCCCTTATTCAGGTGAACCACATCAATTAGCTAAAGTGGATATTCAAAACTTGTGGTTAAAGCAAGTTGGAACGAAGATCAGAATAAACATTGTGAAGTGATTTATTCAGAGACGTATCTCTGTTATTGCAGATTTGGAGATTTCATAATCATCCTTACATTTATAACAACGACTTGGATTTATATAGCTCCTTCCACGCCGAACGGTGTCTCAGAGAGCTTCCCAATAACAGAATCTGGGTGAACGGGAAGAAGTTGACCGAGAGTGCGGTCGAAAAGAAAGGTCTTTAGCCGAGACCTGAAAATAGGAAAGTAAGGGGCGAGGTGAAGGGAGTGAGGAAGGGAGTTCCAGAGCCTCAGGGCATATTGGATGAAGGCACGGCCGCTGATGATGGAGCGGAAGATTCAGGGGACACAGAAGAGGCCAGACCCGGTGGAGTGAAGGCAACGGGTACTGTTGTGAGGAGAGAGGAGGTCAGAGAAGTAGGGGTGGGGTGCAGAGGAATGGAGGGATTTAAATACAAGCATGAGGATCTTGAAATTGATCCTCTCCGGGACAGGGAGACAGTGCAGTCTGGCAAGGACTGGGATAAGCGAGGAGCGGAGTTTGGTACGGGTGCGAATGCGGTCGGCAGAGTTCTGTAAGAACTGGATTTTATGAATGGTAGCGGAGGAGAGACCGGCGAGGTGGGCATTTGAATAGTCCAGCCGAGAGGTGACAAAGGCAGACAATAGCCTAAACCTGTGGCACAGATCCCCCAAATAAAATTGAGGAATATTGCATTTTCTGTTCAACAGTAACGGTAAGTGGAAACCGCTCTTTGAATAAGTTCTCAAAAGCTTAATGAAGTTTCATATTATCTGTTTCCATTGAGGCAAATGATCTGTGTCAACACGCACTGCTTAAACCTAGCTACTCATCCAATATTTACACAACCACAGTGTGTACATGAGTATGGAATACAGGCAGAAGCATTGTAAGTGTACAAACTATTGGACATGGTGGTTTGTCATTAATCATATCTGTTGCTGTCTCTGTGTGAACCAACTTGTTTATGTTTTTCCAGTCCGTTAGAGTTTGGACACTAAAAGATCAGTGATTTTAAATGGAATATTTATCATAGCAAAATTATTTTCATTTAGTACAAAGTAATACCACGTGGGTGGGACCAACTTATACTGTATATGATATGTTTGACTAATTTCAATGGGTCACTCTCCTGTCCCTACCCTCCCTGACCTCCATCCCTCCTGATCCCATCCCCTATTAGGGTCCAAAATTCGAACTGTCCAGTACCTTGGGACGTCCTCCTGACGTAAAAGACGCTATACAAATGTAATTTTTTTGTTGTGTACTGTTGGCGCAGAAGTTGTGACATCCAACGGAAAGGACTGCTTCCAGCATACTGAGACACCGCTCAACTCGATGAACACTATATCAATGCAAGTTGTTATTGTCATATTAACCTGAGCTCTTTGATCATCTGCTTTACAGACTCTCTTTGTTGTATTATTTTTTATCTTGATGGAAACAGGCCTTCTATTTATCATTGTCTGAATTTTGTTTCAATCATCACAAATTATCTTTTAATTTCTAATACTTATTGTAATTAATAATAATAATAATCCTTGCATTTTTGCATTTCGTGTGAAACTCCTTCACAGTGTTTACTGTAAAATGTAGTGGCTGTATATCCTATCTCTTGGCGTCCTCGCTAACAATTCCCTAAATAAGATTGGCCATTAATGCTGTTTGCATTGCTATGTACAAATTGGTTGCCGCATTGTCTTACAAAATATAATAATAATGGTTGCATTTGATATAGCACCTATTACAACATTGAGACGTCTCAAAGTGCTTTGCACAATATACTGTGAAATTAATTGACTGTATATTTTGTGGACGAAAGATACACAGATTGGTGCATAAGTGTACATTGATGCTGTGTGAAAGCTGCATAGTGGCAACATGATGCATCATGCCAACAGGTTTGTCATTGTTTAGCTGAGCTGAATGTCAAGCCAATCTGCTTGACATTCGTACATATGCTTGTTACCGGCTGTTCCCTGAAACAACATGTTTCCTGGTTTGTTGCTTGTTAGGATTTGTTGGTTTATTGCAAAATCTATCAAATGGTAATTTGAGGCTGCAGTGGCAACAGGAGTTTCAGTTGACTTGAGCAAGAAAAATGATAAATCTGGTAGGTTTTCCAGCTTCTGTCACAATCTACTCTCTTTTGCATAGAAAGCTTGTCTGAATATTGGGGGAAACCTAGTATTGGTTGAGCTCTGATGTGGTATTGAAATGTACATTGACTATCCTCTGCCTGGCCTCACACATGAAAACATGTTACTTGGATAACTTGTAACATACTGGAGGGCTGCTGCTGTGGCCTTTCAAACGTTGGTCTTAGTGTGAGAGTTTGTCTTCAGCAGAGGAGAGAAGACACATGAAGAACATTCCTCAAACTTGAAACTGATGGGATCCATTAACCAGAGCTTTAAAATCTGTGGATGCAGACTGCTGTACTGATGCATTGCCCTATCAAACTGGCCGCTCGCTTGGAGAATACTGGTTCTCACTCCAAATGGCTTTACTATCAATGGTATAAATGGGCCGTGTCTAATGGCTAGTTTACTAGCTTCCATTGGCTGGACCAGGCAGGAACAAATTTCCAAAATTTGGAGAGAAAACAATTTAAGCGCTCCAAGATGCCGACCGTCATGAAGGGTTCTATATGAACACAAGTTGCTGCTGTTGTTGTAAACTCAGCTATTCTGCGTTGTGGAATTTGCTTGGCAATGGCATCGCTGTTTTACTGAACGATACGTGGGATGAGTTCAACTCCTAAATTATAGAAAATAACGGGCAGCCTTTTCACAGCGATTTTCGTTTGTTTGATTTGAACGTAGCCGAGTCAACCAGTCCTCACCTGGACCACGTCAATAAATGTGCTCCTCCAGTTCAATGGCATCTGAAAACCTGGAACTGCTTGAAAGAAACACAAGCCAAGTTATAATAGAGGAAATTATCCAAACACTTTCAAGCAAAAATAGTTGTCTGAAAATACCTCAAATGTGCATAAAGTGCCGAAAAGGCTGTTGTGCAAAACCTTTGAAAACAAAGCCTTAATATTCACACAATGTAATGATAATAAAGTTGGTGTAGATTTCTTTAGCACGGTTTGACAATGAAGTGGATTGTACTATTTACTTGAGCTATGCTACTCATATCTTTCTATCATGCTAATTCTGTTGCTACTGCAGAAAATGCATAGCAGTTGAAAGACTTCAAGAACGTTTTATTTTAGCATGCTGTTCCAACAGGAAATGTAGTACTGTACTCTAATGACCTGCGACATTTAGCTCGCAGTTTACACCAGTTAGTAATAATCCTTGGATTTGATATTATGCTTTATCACAATTCTGCCTCACATGACTTTACTGTGAAGTGTAGTAACTGTGTGTTTGTAAGCAAACATGGTAGCCAATTTCCACATGGCAGTGTCGTACAAATAACCATGAAGTGAATGGCTAATGTTATCTGGAGGATTATTGACCAGGAAACTGGGAGAAACTCCCTTCTCTTTCCGTGTAGTTTCCCGGAAGTTAGTATTTCCAGACATGCTTTTGTTTACACGCATAGTTGTTGAAACACAAGCCTTTGATATTAGTGCTGGTTCCACATTATAAGGGAAGGGAATCAATGCTTTTCAGCAGAGATAATCACCATCAGAAGGGAGAGTGCAATAAATCAACAATAACAACAAGATTACATTTCTAGAGCGCCTTTCACATAGGAAGGATGTCCCAAGGTGCTGAACAGTGAGGTTGGGACCCGAACAAGGAAGAGAAGCAGGGTAGGCATGAGGGACGGGAGAGAGTTGGGAGGGCAGCAGAAGGCAGGATCGAAGAGGAGGGTCTTGATACCGGCCTTGAAGAAGACAAGGAAGGAAATGGGTCGGAGAGACTGTGGGATGGAGTTCCAGAGTGTGGGGGCAGAGAGACGGAAAGCCCGTCCAACGATGGTAGGGCGGGTCGGGCAGGGGGACATGGAGCAGACCAGAACCTGCTGAATGGATAGGGTGGGCAGATTCATAGGGGGACAGGAGAGATAGGAGGGTGATAGGAGAGTTGGAGAGAAAGGAGGGTGCAAGGCCATAAATGGCCTTGAAAGTGAGGACGAGGGTCTTGAATTCAATCTTCTGGGGGATGGGGAGCCAATGGAGCCAGGCAAGGGTGAGAGTGATGTGATCGCGAAGCTTGTTGCAGTAGAGGACATGAGCTGCAGAGTTCTGGATGATCTGCAGCTTGTGAAGGGAAGAGCCGGGAAGGCTGACAAGGAGGGAGTTTTCATAGTCCAGCCTTTCACAGACAAGACGAATGCGTGGACAACGGTTTTGGCAACCTGAGGGGTGAGGCAGTGGCGGAGTCTGGCAATGTTGCGAAGGGGGTGGACGGCAGTACTAGTCATGGCGCGAATGTAAGGGAGGAAGGACAATTCAGGGTCGAACAAGACACTCAGATTCCTGACTGGCTTTGAGAGGTGGAGAGTGCAGCCTTGGGTGCTGATGCTGCCAGCGCTTGAGGTGCGGAGGAGGAATATCAGTATTCTCCCTTCTGCCTCCTTTGTTGCCCTACAAGTTCATCAAACCCACACTTGTCCATTGATCATCTATATCCTGGCTCAAAATAGATTATCATTGGGGACACTCAGCAGGTCAGGCAGCATCTATGGAGAAAGGAAAGTGAGTCAACGTTTTGGGTCAGTTCTGATGAAGGGTCATGTTGACTCACTTTCCTTTATCCGTAGATGCTGCCTAACCTGCTGAGTGTCCCCAGCGATTTCTGCTTTTGTTTCAGATTTCCAGGATCTGTAGTATTTTATGTTTTGTTTATATCCAGGCTAGTTGGCCTCCACAGATGGACATAGAAAGCAGCAACATTGGGAGCTATTCCAGCCCAAAGAGTTTACTAGTGGAGTTAAAATGGTCATATATAAAGCTAATTTTACTATAATTTAGAAAAATAAAGCAATGTGCTCAGAAAAATAAACTTTCAAAACCTGAGAGAAAGTTCAAGCCCACTTTCACATCAAATCTTACACTTTGCACTAATTTGATCTATTTAAAGTAGGTTGCTTTTTTAGTCTACTTTCCTCCTATAATTTAAAAAACAAAAAGTACCTGTTATAAAGTGCTGTGGTATCATTATATTTGATGGTAACAGTTATACTAAAGCTAAAAATAAACTCAGGAAGTAGTACAGATAGGGAGGAAATGGTCTAACCTTTCATCTCACCTGATGGAAGGTTAGGCCACTTAAGTTAATGCTGATTATTATTTATTGGTGATTTATACATTATATCATATTTCTAAATAGTTAATCTTCTAAAAGCATTTGAAGACTCAGTGAAGTAATATAAAGAGATCGATTATAAATATAGATGAATCGTAAAATTCCTGGTCCACATGGAATGTGCTACTTTCTTGAACTTTAAGATGCTCCTAGTTTTTCAACAGCCCGTGCCAAAGTTGCTGTCAATCACATCAAGCAGTTCTTAATCTGCTGCTTGCGTTCTTTGCATGAAAGGCACTATACAAATGTAATTTTGTTGTAGTTCTCATTGGTAACTATGTACTAATGCCTGGCCATGTTTAATGTTGTGCAATATGGTGGGAGGAACTGTTATTGGTCTTAACTGTGAGTGGCGTCTGACCCTTGAGCACCCCATTCACGCTTGAATTCACTTCCTGTTAGATGGTTCCAGAACTTTCAAAATGCTTATGTACTTGTATCGTTTCTGCAAAGGTGGGATGTCAGGATCCTGCTTGATGACTTATAGAAAGTCAAAGACTTCACTTCACATTTGTTCAGCTGAATAAACCAGTTGTTGAAAATATATTTTGATTTGTGGACATGACTTACTGTCAGGGCATGTTACCTAGTGATGATGTGGACATGCCTTTCTGGCTGCTCGGCTACAATTCTTTTTACTGTTCTTGTCTCACTCGCTCGCTCTCTCACACAAACACACATATACATTCTCTCTCACTCACACATACACATTCTCTCCCACAATCACACATAAACATTCTCACACACACAAACATTCTCTCACGCATATGCATCCATACTCACACACTTGTATTATTCTGTTTCATATTCTTTGTCTTGCAGAAAATCGCATGCTCTTTGATACACAGACACTTTCTCTCTCACACACATTCTTATACACACATTCATTCTTTCTTGTTCAATCTCACTTTCTCACTGTCTTACTTGCACACAAAGTTATTATACTGCGTTCATTGCTAACTCTGATGTGAGAGACCTTGCACACATGCAAAAAATAACCACGAATAACAAATGATGGGGTGAATACAATTGGATAGTTCTAAAATATTAATATTTAATGAACTATAAATGAGCTGTTGTCTGGATTTCACACTGAACAGTAACAACTATCAGTAACAACAATCAGCCTTCTGGTCTGCAACACATCAGCAATTTATGGCAATTTATTAGCTTGGCTACCCTAGGTATAAGCACACCTCGTAAAATGCCAGTTTACATCCTTTCCCAACATCTGTATAAGGATTCTCACTTCATGAAGAACTACCTTTCATTGTGATGTACAGCAAGCTTTAAATGATTAGGTTTGAATCCTTTGTTTAGCGCCTTTCATGTCGGGAGGACGTCCCAAGGTGCTGGACAGTCAGGGATTTGGCCAAACACTTCACTTCCGTAAGTAATTCCAAAGAGCTTGGAAACCAAACTTTTTATATAGTGAGGTGACAAATTTGATTTATCTCACTGCACCCTCCCACCAACAAAAAGCTGACAGTTAATAAAACAGCCAATTAATGAGTGTTGGGTTATTTCTATATCCCGATGATCTTGAGAGATGAAATCAAAAATGATTTACTTGGAATCTTGTCCCTCAATTCATGGTGAGCGTTACTGAACCGCTATGTTATACAGTAATTCACTTCAGAACACTCTCAAGGCAGTTATTGAGGTAGAAATTGTTTGAATTTGTGTTTAAATGAATATTTCACCAAATATATGTTTTAAAGTGCATTGGCCTTTACCTCTCTGACTTCCAATGATATCATGGTTAGTTTCCAGCTAACTCCAGCTTTGCAAGGATTCATACTGTGTTTATTATTGTGATAAAATTACTTAGAGGAAGACTGATCTGCAATTGACATTTAACAGTAACAGCTGAGGTACAGATGATGACTCCAGTGGGAGTGCAGCAAGTAATAACTAATTCCTCCAAAAAAAATTGGTCACACAATCCACGACTGTTTGTGGAACACTGCTGTACACAATTGGCTGCCATGTTTCCAGCGCTTTAGGGTGTCCTTCTATTCTGTGAAGAACATTGAGGTGTCTGAATGGCATGATAAGGCGCTACTTCAAATGCAGGGATTATTATTATTATAAGTAATGTTATTCAAGTCAATATCCTACTTAATAAATAGCACTTTGGAGAACGAACAGTGGCAAGATTTGCAAAATACAGTAAATAGATAGCGAAAACTGCTGTGAGGGCACCAAGATGTGGAACTTGGCTGAGTGCAGCTCACTGCATGAAGGGCTTGTTTCAGGAAAAGGGCATCACATTCCATCTGGATGCTCAGTGCTCTCACAATCAGGGCAGGTTATAAATGCAACCAGTTGTGCCAGTTTGCTGCATTCACAGTTGTGAATGTGGGTCCATTCTGACCGGTTTTGTATGTTTGCATGAGCTCCTAACCACAGCGTGACTCTAACCACAAGCATGCTGGCTGTCAAATCAAAACCCTCATTCACAAGATGCAGAAGGTCTGCCTCGCTGTTCGTTCTCAGAAATTGATCATTGATCTCGCTGCTGCACACAGGCTGTTTCCCTTCAATTTTTTTTTAATACTGCATTTTAAAAAAACTCAGTGTTAAGCCTGCTTAATGACAGGTTTGCAATTTGAGGGATAATATTATCACTTTTACTACCACAGGTTGCCTTTATAATCTGGCCACAGACCATGTTAGTATTTCCAGAGGGAGAATTAATTTCAGCTCAGAGTAATCTAAATGCTGACCTTGACTTGCCACTGCCTGAATTCTGTGTTCTAAATGGTTCCCAGTGTTGAGGCTCAGATCTGTTTTCGAGTGCAGATGGACTTGTGCACTTGTATAAACTGGTAGGAGATTCTGATTAAATCCTTTTCCTGCGCAAACACCATATCCTCACTTGATGCCCCATCGACAATATACAATTTACTTTTGTACAACGCCTTTCAAGGTAGGAAGGACGTATGAAAGTGCTTTGCATGGCTGGCTGGAGCAATGAGCTGCTGGTGGGAGCTAAAGAAAGTTTGCTGGGTGGGTGGTGACTAAAAGTGCAAGTTGACAAACAGTTTGTGCAGAGAATTAAGACAACCGTAGATATTGTTGTCTTAACAAACCTCTGCACAGCACTAGAAATATGGGTATTCTCTGTATCCTCCAGTCTGAATCAGAATTCATGTAAAAATCAGGCTCATTGTGCTGATAAGTCTTGTGTGTGTTTTACAGTTTCAGTGCATGAACGTCTAGAGTAACGGGGAATTAAAACAACAATTTCAATATCATGCAAATACCGGTAGTCGAGGGGTTTTACACTACCTTGTTGATTTCCGCGGCCTTGCACATAAAATAGATAACCTGACATGCTCAGGTCATTCAAGGTAAAATGCTAACCTTCAGGTACTTTGGGGAAATTTCTAAGAAAACAAAGTCTCTGAGATGCTGATCCTTTACTATCATTTATGGTGTGAAAGGAATGGACAAGAACTGGGACTAGCTTTGTGTACAGGCAGTACTTGTTTAGAGCCAAGCTTTTATGTACATAGGTTCAACCTGTGGAGTTGGAGATATTTACTTAGATTTATTTGCAGCGATTCTATGTGGCTGCGTTTATTGCCAGGCTGCCTCCACTCACAAGCTCAGGTCATAGCTTGCAACACAGCCTCTCACAAATGTGAATACTGCAGCTTACATAGTTTTGACCTTTCTTGGAGATAAATTATATAGATAAATGGGGAAATAGAGCCTTTGGTGTCCTATGGTACCATTTAGGATGGATATGTGAGAAAATGTCTGGGATTGCATTGGAATGCAGGGTGAGCAACCTGTTACATTTTTATCAAATACCTCAGTTGACATATGAAATATATAACAGGGTTTATAAACCCTTTACCTCTACAGTACTGTTCAAGCAAAACAAGCATAAATTTCTGATTGTATTACATAGAATTCCATAGAATGTACAGTATAGAAAATGGCAATTCGGTCCAACTGGTCTATGCTGACAATTCTAAATTATTCTAATTTAATCAATGTTCCTGATGTTATGTTAAAAAAAATTATAAAGCATTATAGTGAAGTTTACGAATGACATTTTCTATCTTTGAGTTGCTTGATTTAAATCCGCAAATGTAACATCTGCGTCTTTCGTTTGTGGTTTGGTTGTAATGGATTACACAGTTGCATTCCTCAGTTGGAGACATGACCACATTCGACAATTTGGACAAATTTCTCACAAACAATCGAGTGACCATAGGAACTGCCTACAAACCCAGCCACTGCATTGGACAGAAATTACCTGTGAATCACACTTCTCCTCCAAACATGGTTCGCCGACAAAATACACAGTCAATTCACTTTACAGTACTGTATACAGTATTCTGTGAAGCACTTTGAGATGTTTTGAAGATGTGATAAGGCATTATATCAACTGCAAGGATTATTATTCTTATTCTCAATGGAACTTGTTCTTTTGGGCAAGCTTGCAACAATTTGTGAACAGTTTACTCAGTAAAATCACCAGTTTCATTGTATTTTCTTGAGTTTTGCTGGATTCATCATAATGTTATTTGTTTGTACATAATTATGAATACGAGAGACTTACCAGAATAAACATGATATTTGTGTGAATCCATCTTTGAGTTGCGTGACTTAAATCCAGCAATGTCACATCTGTGTCTTTTGCATTTGATATAGTGCTTTTTTCACATATTCTAGATGTCTCAAAGCACTTCACAGGATACACTGTAAAGTGAATTGAAATAGGGGAAATGCGGCAGCAATTATATTTAATGTTACCTTTGTATTGCATGTTTGTCAGTGAATCGCAACAATTTTGAGCTCAGGCATCATAAATTAATGGAGATTATGCCCTTGACACTAGTTGGGTAATAATAACAGTAATAATCCTTGCGTTTGTTGTAGTGCTTTTCACACTGTCTAGACATCTCAAAATGCTTCACAGAGTGTACTGTAAAGTGAATTGACAGTATATTTGTGGGCGAAACGCGGGAGCTAATTGCACACAGCAGTGACCCACAAACAGTCGTGGACCAAATCATTTTTTGTGTTTTTTCAAGGGATTATTATCAGGCGTGTACAGTAAACTAAACTTGCCCAAGGTTTCACCCTGCCTGGAATCGACCCCAGGTCTCTCGCTTGTAAGGTGAGTGCTCTAACTGCTGAGCTACAGGACTCCACAGGGCAGGTGGTGGAAGGAGATGTGTGATTCACCCTAAATTTGGCTCCCAGCAGGACAACCCCACAATAATGAGGCTGGGCAATGCCAATAGTTTTTTTTTGTCTGAAATTTGGAGGTGCTGTGTTCTGTTGCAGACTGTAGGTTAACCCAATTGGTTGGTCAACCCTAATGTTGTTTGAAAAGCAGCTACAATCATTTTGAAGGAAATCCTGTTGTTTAATTTGTATCCATTAAGATCCGTTCTAAGTTGAAATCACCAATTAAATAACTTAGATGCTCCAGACTGGAATTAATTAACTGCCAGAACTGTACCAATATCTCTGTGCCGATGCCTTCTATCGTATCCTGATCCTCGGTGAGCAACATTGGCTCATTTACCTGCAAAAAGTCACACAATATTGCTTTTGAAGGGTGAGTTACTGAACTGGATAGGGAACAATTTCAGATGACATCTTGGTTTTCTGATGACATTCTGGTGCGGGATAAACGCAAAGAAAAACATTTCTTGCAAACTGAAGTTCTGTGGTACAATGATGCGATTTTACAACTGGAAGAGGCATGCTCTTGATTTTTTGGGGAACAATTTGGAAACAATTTAGAATATATTCAAACATTAAAGACTTGTCAAGCCAGCCACTTCCCAGAACCTAATGAAAACCAGGAAATTCAGTCATGGAATTCTCAACATTCACATGGACAATGTTCTCACAGGGAATGCACAAAATAATAATTAAAAATGGGATAGAGAGTCAGCTATTCAATCAAACCAATGAATCACGCTCATCGGGATCATCAAACAACACTGAGACATTCTGAAAAGCATCTTTGTTCTTTATGAGTGACTGTCATCCACATGCATAGAAATTGCATGTGGCGAATGCCAATCTGGTTTCACTGTATAACATTCCACGAATGCTTTTTTAAAAAATAGAAATGACTAACCGCTTTGCAGCCCTTAAAGAGAGCAACTTAATGGGTTGGGTTTCCTGTGTTTGAGGACATCACTTTCACTCGGTGGTTTGTATTCTTTTTTTGGTGAAGTTTCTTTCGCTCCAATCCCACTTTTCAGTGACATCAGACAGAGCTCATGGCATCTCCATAACTGAGAGTGACTAGAGAAGCCACAAGTCATAAAGCCACATATATGCTATTCCTGATATCTCTGGTAAGTTTATTCTGAAAGTAATAATTCTAAGCCTTTTTTTGTCCTGTTTTTGGTGTGATAATCCTGCTTTTAATGTCATATTTTCATTATACAGTAATGTAATATCAGTACAGTAGAAACACAACTCATTTCATCCACAAAATATACAGTGAATTCACTTTACAATATATTCTATGAAGTGTTTGAGATGTGTCGAAGATGTGATGAGGCGCATGAAGCAGCTTTTTATAAACATATTTGTTAGTTATGATTGTTTTAACTGGGTCCCAGTGTAAAGGAGTTATATACTAGAATGCAACTATTCCTGTTAATTGTAGATTCCTGTCCGCGAGTTAGAAAAAAAGATAGAAAGTATTTTAATTTTTATCTCAAACTATCACACCAAACCATCTGAAAGCATTTAGCAGATAATTCCCATGTGTTCACTTTAATTCCAGACAAACTTGAAAGCTGTGTGACCAACACAGACCCAGAGATATTCATGAGGTCAACAACCTATTAATCTGGAGGATTATGGGCTAGAACACTGGGAGAAACTCCTTTTCTGTTTTTGAATAGAGGGATCTTTCGCAAACCACCTGAATAGACAGACAGAGGATGTCAGTTTAACATCTCGTCCTAGAGATGAGACTTCTGACAATGAAGTGGGCTCCAATTGCGGTCGGCTTGAACCCGTAACCTTCTGACCCAGAGTTGAGAGTGCCACCAGCTGAGCCAATCTGGCACATTGATGCCTTGTGTACACATTGTGAATGGAGCATGGGGCAGTTCTGCAGGGGGCCTGCTATCTATTCAACCCATCAATCAGACGTGACAATCTAATTCCATTGGAGTAGTGCATTGAAAAAAATTTACACTCTTTCCAAAAGGCTGTTTTGACAGAAGCTGTCAGCACATGAAAATTTTATCCCGGTTAAGTTGCCAATCAACAAGTGCTTGTTTGGGTCTCCCTGCTGTTCAGGCTATTCATCATTGAGTACAAAAGCTCTCCTGTAATGTGATAATATATGTTGACGATACATACATCTCTAGATGTGCGGTTCGAAGATTTGTTATTCTACTTCACTGTCGCGGTGGACTGGAGAAGGAGTCTCCCAAGAAAAGCAATTAATACTGCATCGATGCTGTCATTCACATTTCCCGATGGTTTATGGTTTTGAGTGACTCTGTAAGTCTCTTCCTATTCAGGATCGTGCACACCAGAGTCTCTCAGTGGGTTTTATTTATTTCCAGAGTTCTGCCCCCAAATTCCACTGAAATGCATTGCGTTTACTTCACTCGTAGAATTAATTTATTGTTATATTATCAGTGTATCTCTTCTGTTTATACCAACAACAATAATAATAATACTTGCATTTGAAATAGCTCCTTTCAGATTTAAAGGACATCTTCAAAAGGCTCGACAAGATTTTCTGTATAGTGTAATGGCAGTAGATTTTGCAGTTGAACGGGGCTGCCTATTTGCGCACATCAGTGCCATACAAACATTTTAAAAATAATATTTTTTGCATTTGATATAGTGTCTTTATCATGTCATTGAGATGCCTCAAAGTGCTTCACAGGTTAGGCTGTAAAATTAATTTACCTGTGTTTGGTGGGCGAAAATATACACATATGACAGATACCTCCATCCCTCAAAGGAATCGGTTCTGAAGATGTGTTGTTCATAAATAATTAGGGAATCAATAGTTTCATTAAGCTGCCTCCTTGTTCCTGTCTTTGGGTCATGTTTATTGAATGACCTGCATAATGGTTGGCCTCAACTTCTACCACTGTGCTATGTGATGCCCAGGAGTTCACATCAGGCTACAGTTAGGAGGGAACAAACAGTGGCAGGTTGCTCCTCTAACCTCTGGTTGTATTTCCTCCCAACTGGTATGTAAATGCAAGGATTATTATTATTACGTATCTATGCCAGAAGTACTGTGTGTGGTACAGCTTTTGAGAGAATGTGGGATGTTGCTCCTATTAAAAACTGGAACAATACCAAGGTAACATACACAACATAAAATATAGTGTTGAATCTTTTTAAGTAAATGAAACATCAAATGAAAAAAAATGTGGTACTCAATCCGCAACTGTTTGTGGGACACTGCTGTGTGCCATTGGCTGCCATGTTTCACCCACAAAATATACAGTCAATTCACTTTGCAGTACTGTATATTCTGTAAAGTGTCTTTGAAGCAAAGATCTGATAAGGCACTACATCAAATGCAAGGATTATTATTATTGGAAAAAGTGTAATGTGATCTGGGAACATTGATACCTAGCACTGTTGTAAGATCTTGAATGGTCTAAGGAGGTAAGGTAACTCTTGTGTATTACAATAAAATTCCATGAGGTTCATGCAAATGTTTCTCACTTCTGATGTGTGCGAGTGAAATGGTTGATTATTCTCCATTCGCAAGCATTGTCTCATCGGAAGTTTAGTCGAAGAAAGCCCTTCAAGATTATTATCCTTCATTCTTGCAGGATATCACCTGTACTGTCTTCCAATTACCTATGTGGTGTTGCTGGGAACTATGATAACTCCACTCGTGGCTTTAGACACACATACAGCAGCTATGTGCTCATAATAATAATAATCCTTGCATTTGATATAGTGCTTTTCATATCTTGTCGACTGTAAAGTGAATTGACTGTATATTTGTGGGTGAAATGCAGCAGCCAATTGCATACAACAGTGTCCCACGAACAGTTTTGGATTGAAAATGACCAATTTTTCTTACTGTATTTTTTGTTTGGACGGATTATTATTAAGGTGTGGAGTAAGGAAACTTGTCCAAGGTTTTGCCCTGATCTGCCTAGATTCAAACACAGGTCTCACGCTTGTAAGGCGAGTGCTCTAACCACTGAGCTATGGGAACTATAGAAGACTCATCTGTATTATAGTCCAACTTTGGGATCATTGGCCTCAGAGAACACCCAGTCAAATTTATGTTATGAGTATGATCATGTGTGCTGGACTTTGGCCCTTCGTGGAGAACAGCAGACCTTTCTTAAAAATAAACTTACATTTAATTGTTTCTGGGAAAGATTGATATTGTGTCCAAAAACAAGGCATGAAATATTTGGAAATGGAGTAAATGCTGGCAACCAGTCCTGTTGTTTTCAAATAAGCTTGGTATTGTTTTCGCAGCGCCAGTGTCAAAATGCAGCTTGCGAGGATACGGTTTGTTACAGCGCTGATTCGTTTGCAAGTTAATAATGTCAGGACCCCACTTAGTGTGGTAGTTGAAAAGCATTCCCTTGAGCCTTTCAGCCAGTTACCCTGCTCAAAAGATAAGTCTTGACTTTCTTGCAGTTCAGCGTGAATTCCTTCTTGTGCGACAAATCGCACAAGAAGTGACATTGGCTGTGATCTGATTACCTGGAAGTAGGCAGTTTTCTTTTAAACACCAGTTGCAGCCAGTAGGTTAGGAGATGGTGGATCCCAACTGCCTGAGTTATAAGGAAGCTTCACTGTTATTGTTTTTGTCACTTCTGCAATTCATCTCTCCAGAGCTGGGGCAGATGAACCAATATTTTATTCCAGTTCCTGTGGGGTGAGTATATAGTGGGCCGCGCGTTTTGTATTGGTTATCTCCAGAACATGAGATCAAGTGGGTTTCCTGTTTTTGGAAAGCCACCTGTGAGATATCATTACTGTACTGGTAGAAAGTTGAAATATTTATCAAATAAATAACATAACGGGTGCCAACTACTATCACTGATACAATTGGTGTCAAGTCTCTGCCGTACCTGTAATTACAGGCTAGAAAGGTAAAGGGTAATTTTGTTGTTCTTGTTGATTTCATGTAAGAATTGCTTTCGCTTGTAAAAATGGTTGGATATTTATTGCTGGGAAATGGAACATCTTTGTTCCATTTGCCATCCAGGCCAACCACCATATGTTGCTATGTCAGTGTGGTATTGAACACAAGCAGAATAACTCTGCAGCTTTGCTGTCCCTGCAATAAAGTTTCTGAGTATCATCAGCTTCAGAGCTTCTATTTCTTCGTTGAAACTCACAACCCTCTGTGTAGGGAGAGGACAACAAAACTCTCATTTTTCTTCACATTTGAGTGACACTCCAGAATTTATACCATCTTGATGTCGACACATCAATCAGCAAGAATAATTTTTTCCCAACTTATCCTCACAAAATCCTTTGCAAATTTTAGCAGGAACCTTAAATTTATCGTCTCATCACGTCAAAATGTCTCAAAGTGTTTCAGAGATACTTTTTGCAAAGTGTTATTTATTTCCTGGAATAACAGGATTCTGTGAGAAGTTAATACAGATGGACGTTGAAGATGGGTGTCTTGATGGTCCCCGTGTTTAGCTGAATTGTTTTACAAAAATGCAAATTCTTTTGGTTGATCTATTAAATCTGATGCTGTACTTTTGGTACATTTCATAGGGAGGCCCGTATTCGGTGACGTGCTCTTTGAACGAGATTGAGTTACTCCTGAAAGGTTTGGCCCCAGGAATGTGGTTTGAAAATATGAGGTGCTTGGAAACAGAATTTCTAAATTATGAGCAAAGTTTTTTTCCTTTCCGTTGTATAAGGTGCCATTTTATGCATAAAAACATTTCACAAAATGTATAAATGCTTTCAAATTCACTCCATTTGTTCAGAACATGACCTGGATGATGACCGTTCTGGCAGTTTGTATACATTAACCACTGTTGCGTTGCATTGCGTAATTAAAAGCTGTCATCCAGGAATCAATTGTAATGATAATAATACTAACAAAATAAAATCTTGTATACGTTTGTGCAATCCATTTTCTATTTCAGGCTGGATGTGAAATTCTGACTTTTCTTTATTCTCAGAGCACAAAGCACATTTTTGAAGAAACTGGAATCTGAACAAAATAGTTTAAAAAAATGTAATTACATGCTTGGCAAATTACATAAATAGTTTAAGATTGATGTGTAAACATACTTCTGGTTGTCATCATCCAGTCCTTTTTTGTGGCGTTAAAAACTAATTAGTAATGGTGTGCTTTAGTTACACAGACATGAACATGCTGAATGTGAAATGGGTAAACAAAGTACAGTATATTCATCTGTTTACTGGATGGCTTGTCCATTTGGTACACTTTAATTAATAATAATAATAATCCATGTATTTGATTTAGCGCCTTATCCCGTTGTTGAAACGTCTCAAAGCGCTTTGCAGGATTTACTGTGAAGTGTTAAGTGGCTATGTTTTGTGGACAAATGAGGCAGCCAATTTGCACCCAGCAATGTCCCACAAACAGCCGTGAAGTCAATGAACGATGTTGTTGTTTTCCCGACGAGCATGTGGTTAGAGACATTTTGAAGATGCATTAAGGCGCTACATCAAATACAAGGATTATTATTAAATGTTGTCGTATAGCACTCGTATTATATACATGTCATTTATTGTTTAAAAACTATAAAAACCATTAAAAAAATTGGGAAAACTTCAAATTCTTCAACACTTTTGGTGTAGAGGAAGCCAAATAGACTGAGGCACAGCTGAAACTTTGCTGGTATGAGAATACTATTGGAAGATTATAAATGTCTGTATTTTAGATGAACTGGTCCTGATTTTATTATGTAATCCTCAAAGGATAGAGTAGTCGCTCAGATAATCTTTTCAGCTTCTAATCAGATCGGTGAAAGTTCAAACCCGAAACCTCTCCTGGAATAACTCCACTGTGACGCTTCTGAAGAATTTCAAAATGAGTCAGCATTTCTGTGTCTGCTGTGACGGGAGCCAGATGTTGGTGACTTTACTAAATAATTTCTGCACTGGGACGACAGGGAGAAGCAGGGAAAATAAGAAAGATTTCCCTTAAATGATGTCCTCCCTTTGCATTCTCCATGATCCATTAGTGCAAGGATAAACTGCCTTTTACTGTGCCTGTAGTTCAAGGTGTTTGTCTAGACCTTGAACTATAGGCACAGTAAATCTTATCAGGTGGTCCATCACGTTAAATGAGAGGTCTTGAAGACGTGATAAGGTGCTGCATCAAATGCAAGTATTATTATTTATTATTAAGTGTTGGAACTATTGCACAGGCTACAATGGAGCTTCTACATGGAGCGGCATTGTGCTTGTTACAAAGAGAGATTTGTTTCAAATTGTGACCTTGCAAAATAATAAACCAGTAGAATCTGCAATATTTCTTTTCTCTGTGCCTTTTTTAAGAAAATGGTATTTCTGTAAACTTTTTAAAAAAAGTATCAGCAAATCTTTTAACTTTGCAGTTACCAGTGTTATTATTAATTTGGCCCACTTTTGTTCACTGCAATATAGTGAAAAGCTTTGACTTCAGTTATTGCAGTTTATTTCACTTGTTACTTGTAGATAGCAGATGTTTGAGTTTGCAGGACCAGTGTAAAGGTGCTATCAACTCACTGTCTACTTCATAGGGTGCCACCTTGTGACAGATGTAGGTTTTGCATACAAGATCAGCTGTTCTCTGGTCACTGTTTATCACTTCAGCGAAATAGTGGAATTTATCAGTTCATTCAATTAATTTTTTTAAATTTCAAATCATACTTTTCTGTTTCATCAAGATTTACACGATCAAAGTCACTTGATTTGATTGTGTTGGACAATACAAAATATACAGTCAATTCACTTTATAGTATATCCTGTGAATTGCTTTGAGAGGTTTCCAAAATGTGACAAGGCGCTACATCAAATGTAAGGATTATTATTATTGTAACAGGAAGTTGATCCATTTGATAGGAAACATTTGTTAGGGTATAGAAAACAGCACTGCAAGCGTAGGGTGAGGTGCTTAAAATGTGTTTTAAACTAACAGTTTGCAATGCAGTCTTTAGAGGGTCTGAATCACTTGGATGCTGTAATTCCCTTCAGAACATCATCACTTATGGATGAATTTATCTTCTCTGGGACATTGAGGCCGTTCATAGTCTTGACTGAGCCACAAGAAACAACCTAAACGAGCATTGCTTCTCTTTTGTCTCCAGGTCACATTCAAAGCACCTGCTGTCCAGAATGGCTTTCCCCACTGCTGACTGTAAACTCGGAATCTGTGCCTTTGAAGTGGAGCCCAAATGAGGTAAGATAAGTTACACTACAGCCTCGTGACCGAAGACTCCAAATACAAACATTCTCTCCAGAATTGTGAAAAATAATAATGAGTGCTTGCGTTTGATCGCTTCGGTTCATTCTTAATTTGGAAGCTGGTCTTTTTACGTCCCCTTGAAAGGCTTGTTAAATTGAGATTACATTTCAGAATTCTCCAGAATTCTGCACCACGTTGCATTGCGAGACAAATGATCCGGCAGATGTCATGTTGGCTCGGATACCGAGAGCGACTCCCCTTCTCTTTTTGAACAGCGCCTTGGGATCTTTAACATCCACCTGTATAGGCAGAGTGCCAGGTGTCCCACAATAGATTTGTCTTAATGGGTTAACAAATGAATACTTTTTTTTGAGTGGTGGGGGCGGGCGTTGAACATAGACTTTCCATTACACAAGTTATTATGACCACCATGTATGGACCGGTTTAGTTACAGCACAGCATCAACAGTTTTTATTCTGGATCATTTACACTGTGGATGTTTCTGATTAAACTGTTATGGAAGAATTGGAGTATTGGCTTCTACAACCTGAACTAAAGTGTCTGTTGTGATCTTCTGCATCAATGCCTTTTACACCGTGGGGCCCCAGCCTAAACCCAAGCTGAAGATTTTACAGCTATGAATCAGAGAGATCTATTTTGTACCGCCTCATCACACACATGCACAACGCACACACATTTACCTGATAAGTAGTTAAGTCTCTTGAGGCTTCTATCTCAGAATTAAGGGATGGATATTGATGTATATGAGAAAGATAAGATGATATTTTTGCATGGGTTGGTAGTTTCATACAATGAACTGCTAGATAGATACACACAGATCATTTTGGAGGGGAAGAGTTATTTGAACATTAGTACAAACTATTTTCTCAGCTTTCAACGAGTGAACCAAACAATTTAGTCCCAAACTATCCACAGAGTCCTGTGGCTCAGTGTCTCGAGCACTTGCCTTACAAGTAAGAGACCTGGGTTCAGTTCCAGGCAGGGCAAAACCTTCGGCAAGTTTCCTTACTACACACACCTAAGAATAATCCCTCTCCCAAAAAACCCATAAATTGGTCATTTCATCCACGACTGTTTGTGGGACACTGCAGTGCCCAATTGGCTGCTGCGTTTCGCCCACATTCACTTTACAGTATATTCTGTGAAGCGCTTTGAGACGTCTAGAAGACGTGAAAAGCTCCATATCAAATGCAAGGATTATTATTATATGTTCAAGCATCCAGCAAAAGGTTTATGTTTGGTTTATTGCTCATATTTTGGGTCCACATTTGCTCAGTCATAAACTTGTATGAAGAGGTATCACCACAATACGTTTTTTTTAAATGCTTCAGATGTAAACCTAACCAAATAATTGTTCGTAAAGCACTTGGTGCGAGGAACTCCTCAAATCACTAATTGTAACAGCTTTAACGATGTGTGTTAACACCTTATATTTTGCCCCACTTAGTTCAACATGCTTAATATTGACAAACATTTGGTTTGGTTAAAGTATATTTTTTGCAGCTTTTTGCTATGAGAAGAATATACCGTACAGTGCAACTGGTGTTCATCAGTTCGAAGCAAAGGTGAATTACAAGGTAGTTACAGTATTTCACCACAAACCATTAATTCTGTTTGTTTCTACCTGCAGTATTCATGTGCATTGCACTCTTATCATAATTCTTGCTCACCGGGAGGAGAAATTCTGAGTTGGCTTTACCGCTGAACGTTACTGTTCAAGTGAAGCCAGATGCTATGATCAGATAGGCAGGAGTTTTTTTTTTGGCAAGTTTGCCTTTAGAGCTACAAGTGCCAGGTGGAAGTCTATAAAACTGAGTGCAGAGTCTGTACCTCAGCACTCCTTTCCTTTTGGCTTGGACACTCCCAACCGCTGTGAAGTGCACTTTTATATTCTGCAATAACTGTAGGGGATTAAAATTAATGAAGTGACTCGGTACACTTAGATTTCTGAGAATGTATTTTAAAAAAGTTATAACAATGATTTACACAGATGAATTGTATGACCTACCCCCCTTGAAATGGGGCTAATGAGCTCTTAGAATTCCCAACAGAGGGACAAGAGATGGAAATAAAATGTTGAGCGGACCTTGAAATTATAAACCGAGTCCCTTATCCACATCAGCATTGAACTCCGAAGCGAGCAGGCTGTGTTTGTTTCTGCCCCTTTCTCACTGTATCACTGTACTTGAAGTTGAATGAGATACAGTATTGTCTTTTATATTGCTCTGCACAGTACCTGAAAGGGTTGATCTCTGGGTCTTTGGTTCCCCATTTGTAACCAGAAAGATACGGGATCTGCCTCATTTCAAAGCACTTTTTGCAAATGATCTCAAATGCTGCTGAGATAAAGGAAAAGCAAATAAAAGCAGCATAAAGGAGTGAATCTTGTAGCGGCAGGAAGATATATGTTGTTAAAAACAACCAAGTCATTTAGATAAATGTCTCTGATAAATCTCAAAGTTTACTTAAGTAGGCCCTTCGGGCAGATCAAAATCTGATAATTATATGGTAGCGTGTGAGCTGTGGTTTCATAACTGATGTTTTCATTTCCATGTACAATTCCCAGGGATTGAAAATGTGTAATAATTGTCCATTTAAAAAAAATTAAGATTATTTATGTTTAAAACTTTCTTTAACATTTGGCTGCAAAATGTTAATGAAAGGAAACAAAAGCTAAACGAAAAGGAAATATTTTGAAAAGAAAATGAAATTAGAAAATATGCTAACCTTGCTTCTTGAAATCTATTGTTATTATTATTGCTGTTGGAATCCTGAAAAATACTCAATTACTGTTGAAGTTTTGAATTCTTCATCCATATTTTAGAAACTGTGTTGAATATTTTGCCACCACACGTTTTAAACAAACTTTGTGATCAGAAGTGTTTAGCGATCCCTTTTCTGAATAAGTTTCCAACTTCCTGAGCCGCTCGAAGCTTCATCTCTGATTTAAAGCAAACAAACTTTTTGTTTGGTCCGAATAACGTTGCTCTTGTAAAAACTCCTGTTTTGTTCCCATTGAGGCGAGCCTCAGAGAAATTTTCTCTGTGGACACAAAATCATCTGAATAAGATGATTGTATGGAGAGGTTCATATAGCAGCGGTGCGAGGAATGGCTGGTTTGGCTCTGACACGTACTTTAGAAAGTTGGGATGTCTGCCACCCTGTCTGTGAGCTTATTGACGTCTGGCTTTCACATACAGATAGATCCCAATGGCAGTCAATTGTTCCAAACTCATTGGTGCAACTGGATTTTCTTACTGGCAGTTGTGGTGCTGTTGAGTTTGAGTTTTCCCCTAAAGCAGTGTGTGCTGAGATTAGAGAGTTTCCAGTGGTGTTTATTTAAGAGGCTTCTCAATGTTTAGCTATGGTCACTATTTATGAGGGGATAAGAGAAGGTACTAGCTGACCTTATTTATTTCTCCCCCGCCTCGTATTTTCCTACAAATTTTAAACAGCTAAAAAGACTCCTCTCTTCTCTTCATAGAAAGTAGAGAGACGTGTCAACCCAAAGTTAAATATGTTTATGGGGGACTATTCGTTAAGGCCGTGGGCAGAGTGCGGTGCCTGGTAGGTGTTCATTTACCGAATAAAATATGAGCCCATTGCTCCAGGAAAATAATACTTTTGATTGCTCGAGTTGAAAGTACTACAATACATACGTTGCCAGCACATGTTTTAAACAGGCTTAATGATTAGAAACATATTTTGTGCTAGAAAGCCAACCTTTAAAGACACGTTCTGCAGCCAAATTATTTTAAACACAAATAATCTTAATTTTAACTGTGACGTTTACCACTGTTGCTCTCTCCTTTTCAACTAAATAATGTTCTAATATTCTCTCAAAAAATCTACTGAGAATATATCAATGATTTTAACAGAGGATTCTGTATAAGTCAAGACTTGCTAGCCATACATGTACCCTGGGCATTCACAACTATTTTTTTGTTCCATGATAAAATAGGAGCAATATCTGACCATGACCCAGAATATGATTAGACATTTCTGCTCTGTTGCCTACAGATGAGGCAACAAATATGATTGATCAGGAGTGGATGTCCATTCAGGGATAAACATTAGGCAATCTGCAACTTTTCAACCACAAAATATGCAGTCAATTCACTTTACAGTATATTCTGTGAAGCGCTTTGAGACGTCTCGAAGAAGTGATAAGCCACTATACCAAATGCAAAGATTATTATTATTACATACATACATATACACATACATACATGCATGTATGCACGCACGCACGCATGCACGGAGCGCACGTGCGCGCACACACACACACACACACACACACACACACACACACATACATACATACATACATACATATCCTGTCTGACAGTCGGAAATCTGAATATTGTAACATATAGTGAAGCGTGCACCTATAAAATACACAGTCACTACATTTCGCAGTAAATCCTGTAAAGTGCTTTTGACACATTCTCTTGATTTGCTTCACATTTTAATAGAATCAGAGGGATCGAAAACTCGCTTCTAATGTCGCTTGCTCAACGGTAATGATTCCATACAGGGGATATTTTGTTTTACCAAAAGCATACTCCCATTAACAAGCTTCTATTATATTTTTCCTTGGGAATGTGTCAGTATTATTGGTGTGCTATGAGATTGGTTTATGCAGGCTAGACGCTCTCCTACTCTGCAAGTTTCGCCATAAATGTCTGTACAAACCTCATGACAAACAAGTGTTAATAATCTGTAAAGTCGTAGGAACACACGTGCAAGTTATTATTGATTGCATTTAACAGTAGGTTGTTTATACCCTATTTAGCCCATAGAGATCATGTTGTAAAATAAATGAAGTGGTGATGCTATTTCCTGACGTTGTTAATATCATCTCCTGGTGGTTCTTGCTTCCAACTTTGGAGGCAGCACCTAAACAGTACAGCAAGCCTCCTGACTGCCAACATTTCTGTTCAGAGCAGCTTGGGATTGGGGAAGGTCTTCATCCAGAAACTTAAGTCACAAGACACAAAATCCCAAACCTGGGTTGATTTGGTTGTTTCCAAGTTGCCACCACTGTTTGGAATTTCTCCCTGCAAAGTAAGTAGGGACTTGTTAATATTACAGTCACTTGCAGTCTTGCAGTGGGAAGTGAGCTCATGACCTAGGGTGAGACTGTGGGTCAGTTATAGGGACGGAGGAGAGAAATGCCACACTGGGGAAGAATTCTAGGCCAAAAAGGATACAAAATGGTTAGGCTTGTGACCATTACTTTTCAAATTTAAGATCTGGCAAAATTTTAGAAAATTCTTTAACAAAAACCATCTCAATTTCAGCATTAAACACACTGAAATGTGTGTTTTACACCTGGAAGCTGTTATTGGAGATGACAATCTGTTACTGGGGTAATTTAAATGTGTCGAGGCGATGTGAAAAGAGCAGAGGTGTTAATTCATGAATATTATTTATTTTACCAATAAATAGATAGTTTTATTTGAACCACATTGAAATTGGGTAAAGTTTGCTTTATTCATAGCAGGATTCTCTGGTGACATTTTTCCTGTAAAACACCAATGCCGAGTTAATTACAGCCATTGCCAGCTGCACAGTGGACTTGAGCTCATAGTCTGGGACTGCGGGTCAGTAAGCGGGAATGCAGTATTGGAAAAGAGATGAAAGCTACCCACAGTGTCTTAGCCAACAATCCTTTCTATTAATCGGTTATTCACTTTATGGCGGGAAGTGGGAACTTGTTGATCAAAAAAATTGGCTGCTACGTTTATCTCCAAAAGCAGTTACAGTACTGCATTCGACCATAGCTATCTGTGAAGTATTTTTAGGAATTTTGACCCATGATAAAACTGCAAGTTATTTGTAACCCAAACGATAGACATAACATCATGGAGCTACTTTTTTTGCGGATGAAAATAAATCATCCCCCAAAGCATTTTGAACCCACAAAAGGTTTCACTTTTGCTTCTAGTCTGTCAGCTTCAATAGAGCTTCAAATCTGACAAATCAGTTTTGCTCTGTACAGTTCTGTAGCTCACTGGTTAGGGCACTCGCCTTACAAGCGTGAGACCTGTGTTCGAATCCAGGCAGGTCAAAGCGAGACCTTGGGCAAGTTTCCTTACTCCAAGCTGTTTGTGGGATACTGCTGTGCGCAATTGGCTGCCATGTTTCACCCACAAATATACAGTCACTTTGCAGTGTATTCAGTGAAGCTCTTTGAGATGTCTAGAAGACGTGAACGGCGCTATGTCAAATGCAAGGATTATTAATTATTGTTATCTACGTTGTTAAGACATTACATTCTGTCAAATTCTACACAAGCAAAACACTGAATCAGTACATTTGGAATCTTAAGTTAGTTGGGAAGATAATGTTAGCACAGACAGCGGAGTACCACTTTCCACACAAACTCTGCCTATTTTGAAGTCATTCCATGAAGAATAGCCTCGGCCATTTCTCACATTTGAGTGCTGCTAGTTTAGTGATAATAGAGTTAATAAGTGCATAGTCAAATGAAACAAGATGGGTGCATTTGTTTGAATTATTATGGTTTGAATTCAAATGTTGTATCCCTCAATGTTCAACATTGTTTGTTCAAATGTAAATATTAGACATCTGGATGTTATTTTAGGTCTAATTATTAATGAATAAAGACAACAATATTTAATTTGGCCTACAGTTGTATAACTAAGTTGCTGAGGTGATAGATAACCAGGCAGGACATGGGTAGCAGCGTTATTTAGATGTTATTAGTCACTCCCAGTGATCTGAAGGGAAGTATTTACTCTCGTGATTTTCTAAAAATAACATGTAGCTTCATTTGGGTGAAAGTCAAGAGATTCTGACAGATTGTACCATGGAACGTAGCTGCAGATTAAGTGAAATCTTCTGCTGATGATCAGCACAATAAAGCAAGTTTGTTCTGTTTATTTTAGCTGAAATATTTGTCCAATGATTTGGTGCTGCAACATGCTAACTGGCTGAAATGTACCTACTACAGTAAACAGCTTGGGAAGTGTTTGACCGAGCGCATTCACTTTTTCAACATCTTATCTAGATTGGAAACATTTTAAGGTGAATAAGTCTGGCAGTGCGCCGTGTCTTCAGGTCTTGTCCAGTAACCTAGGTTTGAACCTGCCTGATTCAGTGAAAGCCCTTGGAGGTTTACAGAGCTGCTAAAAAGCAGCGTACTTTGACCTGTGCCCCACTCTAGATACTTTCACGGGAGTGCACTGTACAAATGTCATACTCCAGGGCCACAAAGTGGTCTTTAAGACCAGAAATCAGTTTGTGCTGAACAATGGGCACTTCTTTCACGCTGAAAACACAAAGCCTCACAGGATACCAGGAGCAGAGTAAGTCAGGATGTGTAAAGTCAAATCAATCATTGATTTCTTTGGAGATCTTTTTCCTCCCTTGGTCATCATGGACAGGGTTTCACATACAGTATTTGAACAGACCCCAGACGATGACTGGGGCGAACATTCCCTTTACTTGTCATTCATATTAAGTGGAGCCCTGTAGCTCAGTGGTTAGAGCATCCGCCTTGCAAGCGAGAAATCTGGGTTCAATTCCAGGCAGGGCGAAACACTTATGCAAGTTTCCTCACTCCACACGCCTGATAATAATCCTTCGAAAAAGAAACAATCATTAATTGGTTATTTCAATCCATGGAATGTTTGAGGGACACTGCTGTGCGCAATTGGCTGCTATGTTTTGCCCACAAATATACAATCAGTTCACTTTACAGTATATTCTGGGAAGCAATTTGAGACGTCTAGAAGATATGAAAAGCGCTGTGTCAAACACAATTATTATTATTATTACGCAAATCCCACCAATCCCGATTCACCATAATAATAGCAAGATGTCTCCTCACTGTCTCTAACCGTACGGTTACATTTGGTAAAAGGAGTCCAGAGTTACTTTCTTGATTACATCTCTGTAGAGTCCTTGGACGTCTTATCAAATGGCAAATCAGTTCGCCTACCAAAGAGGCACTCTGGCTATCTGCTTGCGAATCAATGTCTAGCGTGCTCTTTGATGTATTTAATCCAGTCATGGAACAACTCACCGGCTGGCAAAGAAACAAGTTCAAGCTGCAGTGTCCCTTTTAACTTAGTTTTCTCAGAATGTATTGGGAAGTAATCAGTGATATTTTCTTAGAACAAAATCCATTATTATCATTAAATTATAATGACATTGACTGCCGTATATTGAAGCATATAAAAAAATTACAGATTACACAGGATCTACAGCATCAAAAGACCCTATTCAGCCCAACCATATTCTACCCATCCTAGCCCCTCCACCTCACTCGTTTACCCTACGCCCCTCAGTTCCCTAATCCCTCAGGTATGCATTTGTTTCCTCTTAAATTAATTAATTGATTTAATTAGCATCTATTTAGAACAAATTCCCTCTATTAAATCACGTTATTCAGAAGATTAAAAACACTGGACATCTAAACTTTTCATTTTATGGTCAAAAATGATCTTGCTCTCATTCCTTTCATATGTGCTGTTCAGCTCAGCCAAAAAAAACCCACTACTGTTTATTATTTAATATATTAGGTAAGATTTATCCTAGCATAAGAAAGTGGCAAGTTATGTTGAAGAAAATGGATGTTGAACCATTTTGTCTGGGTAATGTTTAGAATCCGAGTGAAATGTCTCCACTCCTATTTCAACTGGTGTTTATTCCCCTATTTGAAATACAGGACTGATTCTGTTGTGTCCTAAAACCATAAATGACCCAATTTATTCTCAGTATGAAATCTGAAGCTGGTGCAAACAATGGACTCTCGAGACGTCCTCCCAACGTGAAAGACGCCATACAAATGTAACTTGTTGATGTTGTGTAACTTTTGGTCTTTGGGGAAAAAAGCCCCCACTGGATTCCAGTGCTTCTGCATTAAATACCTTTCAGTCACCTAAGTGAAATAATTCACTTTGCAATCCCTTTGTTCCCTTAATGCCTGTGATTGTCAATTGAGTTTACGTTTTTCCAAGGAGCAAGAGCACAGGTTTTGGAGGTGTTTACATTATTTGTTGATTACCCATCTTGCCAGGTTTGGAATAATGTTTGGAACAATTGACAATAAAAGGCATGTCTATTTATAGTGCTTCATTGTTGATGAATAAAGCACTTCACAAGAAATGTATTTACTGACATCTATAAATAACAATAAATCACAACTGAAGGTGTTTGTAACTGACCTTGTTTATAAAGAATACTTGTTTATAAAGAATACTTTCCTTACTAATTCCATTTATGATAAAGTGCCAGCTTTTCATCAGCTTTTAAAGCTGCAAACAGTCAGTTGTCTAATTTATTTGCTGTTGACCCTTTACTGACCTCCCAAGTGTAGAAAGTTTTGATGTGAAAAGGTCTGTTTTCCTCCGGCATTGAGGAGAAAGAAGGTTTACGCGAGTGTTTACTCCAATCAACCTCATCAAAGTACTGTATATCATGAGTTTATATCATATGTCTGGTATAAATGGCGACTGAATTTGCTCCTGGAGGAACTCTGAACTGGGAGGGTTAGAAATTGCATTGGGCTCACTCCTCCATGTTCCTTCCATTCAAAAGTCTGGCAGTGTAACAATTCATAAACTTTTAAGAGATCTTCTTTTAATGTTATTAATGAGCCAGCTCTTAAAAGAAATTGTTTCAATGCTTCATGTTGCTGCTCTGGGCGTTGAAGGATGTGTTCTTGTTGGAAGGTATTTTATGAAGTTGCTGAGGGATCAGTGCTTCCCTTTGATCAACCCTGCAGTTTTAATCCTTGTCTTTGCTCAAGTCACTGTTGAATTATGATAAAGTTGGATTGTAGTCTGAAGTAAACCTCTCCTCCCACTATAGCATTTATTTGCGCATATGCTGAGAGCCGTATGGAACAATGTTATTCTACAGAAGGGACAATCTGTGAAATGCTATTCATGGTAGGGGTAGCATATTAAATATTGATAGTTTGGTGGGTTTATACAAGATGGACAGCGTTTTATAGTGATGTTTAGCAATGCCGGAGATGGTAGTGAAGCGAATTATTGACCACATGATCTTTAGTGAGTTGCGGGTTTCAATCCCAGTTTGATATGGGTTTGACTCAATTGGTGGAGCGCTATCAGGGCTTTGTGATCGGCTCCTCACACCTCAATCAGGCAGGAATCCTGCTCCTGAACACGATCCAAAGACTCTTGCTAGCTGTTGCTGCGTATGTTTAAATGACATGTATGGATAGGATTGTAGTTCCCACCCCCCCATCCCGATACTGCTTTGGCCACAGTTATACTGCAATACTAATGTTGCTACAAATCTCAACCCTTTTCACAGTGACATAAATATGCAGACGACCATCCATAATACTTAGTATGCCTTTCCCATTACTAAGCTATATTTTTGTGTGGGTGGGGGTGTGGGGTACACTAACTGTTTTACTTTAATATTTACCGGTATGTGAAACATTCAGAACAGATGAAAATGGGATAACATGGTTGACCACAGTAACATCCTCAAGAAATATGGGTATTTAATCATCTGTTAACCAGTAATTTAATATACAGCAGCCATTCTAATTATCAAAGTACTGCACTATGCAGAATTGCAAGTAAGGATTGTCATAGTTTCTGAAGTGAATAAGGGAATGTGGGAACCCTGCCTAATTTAGAGCTCTTGCTTAACTGAATGAACCCTTACAGCTGTGTCATCAGGGATGCACACAGTAGTGACAGCCTAAAATTTATGAATTGAGAATCCAACATTTTGAGTAACTGTGTGGAGATGAGACACACGGACTGGCGGCCTCTGGGCTCAGGCTGAAAGAAGAGCAGTCAGTTGAGAGTGCAGAAGCTCAGTGTGGTTTGTTAGCCTTCAGTCTGCTGTGGTCAGAGGTAAGGGAAATGTCTGCGGTAATGGGTTTAGTTAATCTGCAGGAATTTGGCTATGTAGTAGCTGTAGTCTGGGATATTGTGGGCAGTTTGTGAAAAAAAGGCCTATTATGCAATCTTCTGCGTTCCGCTCTGATTATGTGTACTCTTTATGCAAAGCAAGCCCTTAACTGTTAACTGTTTATGAAGTTATTTTGCCTCAACAAACGTATTTTGTAGTCACCTTTTAAAAATGTGGGAGTGTGGAGGGAAAAATTTGTACAACCACTGTCTCCTAATTCGAATTATTTAGATGCATTGTACCTATATTTGTTTGTATTTCGCCAACTTTCCTTTGTAAGGCCTTGCACACGTCTCAGCATAAACACCATCACAATTACGCTATATGCGGTAGGATTTAATTAAAATGTTGTTGGTTATCAATTAAAAGATAGAATATATACAGAAATTGGGTGGTGGGGGAGAGAGAGTGGGAGAGACGAGAATTATATTGTAATGTTTGCAAGATATTGGTCAGTAAGGTTCTCTGATCATTTCAATATGACTATCTGACAAGCATTGTGAATAGTGATCCACTTAATGCCTGCATATTGGGTTTATATCAGAAAATTGTGCACTCGTTTTTGTGTTCATCTGCAAAGGATGCATTGCTTCACTGCACACACATCAGATTATTGATTCAGACATGCAGTACAGTATTGAGTAGTTCCGCTGAAAATCAACATTCTAGTAATCTTTTGTTCTGTAAAGAAATGTCCGCACGTCATCGATTGATTCATTCCTATGTTTAGCACGGATATATGTGTACAGTAGTATGTGCATATATATATATGTACAGTATATATATATTTGTATGCAGTCTATCCATCAGTATTAGTCTATTTGTTATAACATTATGTATATACTTCTCTGCAATTTCTAGGTAGTTTGTTATGTGCTTCCTTTTATGCAGTGAAAAGGCTTATTATCAAGTCTTACTGTTCTTCCATTACTTATCGAGCAAGGAGTATCTAGATAGACGTGGAAATCTAGCAGAAAGAGTTCCAGAAGAAATGCAGCTAGAAGTGCATTGCAATCAGCAGCTCTATATTGTCTCCAGAGACATTAATAAAGGCTTTATTTCAAAGCTTAACTACGGTAAACAGAATATAGCAGCCTTTCTGTCTGGGTCTCATGGCTTTTGAACGGCGAGTGACTGCAGATGTGAGGGCCACTGACTCTAAAGGCGTGCAGTTCAACTCAGGTTGGCCAAGAAACAAAGCAACAAAATTGTGACCTTTTGGTGTAATGAGCAGCAAACAGAAATAGATTGTGTAGTGAGAGCTTCTCAGTGAATACAGTGACATGGGGAGAAGAAAAGCTTTAGGATAATGTCTTTAAATATTAGCTGTGAAAAAAAAAGCCATAAAACATCCCCAAGCTATGAAATTCCTAATTTAAGCAAATACTTCTTAGCGAGACTGGTTTTATTGTGGCTCTTAAATGTCGCCTCAGAAAGGAACCAAAGAGATGTAAAACCTCGGAGACCATTTTGAAGAGTTTCAGCTATGCAAGGCTGTTTACCTCTTGTAAATAGGCCACAGAATTGACCCTATGACATTCTTCTATTGCGGACTTCTTTTCAGATGAGCAAACGAGAGCTTGCGAGATGTCGCTGATGTCTTGGAGTTCGGGAACAGAAATGCAGGGAAATCTCTAGTCATTTTTCAAATGATGTGGTTGATATTGAGCAAGTTAGATGCCCCAGTAATACAACTTCCATTTACACAGCGCCCTTCATACGGGATAGCATCCTGGAGCGCTTAAATATTGTGAGTAGTGAGACAAGTAATCCAAATGACCTACTGTATTTTCTGTTTCAGTCCCTTTATACCTGTTATTCCTTCTCCCATGCTCATCATCCATTACAAAGTGCTCCAAAAGTTATCCTATTGAAGGATGCTATGGAAATCCAAGTTGTTGTTTGTGAAGATGCCGCACTCCCAAATCACCTGCACCTTTTCATTTCACTCACAAAATACATAGTCAAACGCTTCATAATATATTCTGTGAAGTGCTTTGAAACATTTAAACAATGTGATAAGGCGCTACGTCAAATGCAAGGATTGTTGTTTCTTTTTATACACCATCAAAGTCAGAGGAAAGTGTTTAAAAGTCTGCATCAACTTGGAAAATAATAGAGATAAAGAGAAATGTGCAGACAGACACTGCAAAAGCCTGAAACTCAATAGAAAGTCAATCCGCGTCAGCATCTGCAAGTGATAAATTAATTAACATTCTGGGTGTAGTCTTTTGTCAGAATACAAATATTCTGTTATTATAATTGACGAGATTTGTGAAAGTAGTACGTCAAAGACTGGGGAACAATGCGGAATGATTTGGAAAAGTCATTCTCTGCGGCTCGAAAAACAGTTAATTTTTTTTCTCTTGGGCAAAGTGTATCTTGAACAGAAGATAAAATATTTAAAGAAGTATAAAAAGTTCTGTTGCTAATTTCCAAAACGTATTGGTAACAGGCTTGTGTTTCTCAAGATGTTATATTTGCTCATTTGTGTTATCTGTAAATCATTTATTTGAAGCAGTCATGCAGTATTTGGCTGTGGTACTTTGTGTAGATATATCATTTCTGGGTATAGTATCAGATAAGCCAAAGAATGCAATGTGGTGGATTATCTTTCTGTATGATTTTACCTGGCTCTGATTGTATTATTTTATGGTAAGATAAGAGTTTTTTTTATTGATGTAGAACACAATTACTGTGAATCCAGCTGTAAATATCAAATTAAAAATGCAGAAGGTTGTTCGAAAACAGCATTGAAATGATCATATGAAATTTTTCTGCATCTATCCTGCATTAGTCTTCTGCTAATTAACACACTCTCTGTCAGTGCCAGCAGATCTGATTACCTTTGCTCTGCAAAGTGATGACTACAGGTTTCTAGAATGAATGGAACCTTACAGCAGTCAGGTGAATCAATAAACAATCATTCATATTTCTCCTTCCTTTTTAACACTGGAACCTTTATTTCATATGGACTGTGTCCGAATACCCTGGAACCCAATGGTAAGGAAGAGGAATTCACTGCAAAACTTAAATAGTTCCAATTGCTGAAGGTTTGACAGGTTGGGATTTGGTGCTATTTCTGCAATGAATCTGTGAGTCCATGCTACCTTCTTTGTTCCCAGTTCCATATCAGTGATTTCCTATTATAATTTTTAGTTCTGTGTAAAGTCTTTCTGTTTGCTTCAGCTTGATGCATATTTCTGGTTGTTTACCTTAATTACCGCATCAAGAAGAACTGGTAGCTGTGGTGTGTACTGAATGGTTTCACAGTTAACTGAATGCCAATATGATTAACGGAAATTTTAACAGTTGGCTTTGAAATGATACTCGCGGGAATGTGCTATTTTTCACAGCAGAGCCAAAAATTGGCTGGCGGAAGTATCTCCTGGCATTTGACTCTGAATTTAACCAGTTTAGTTAAAGATTCTTTAACAAGATTCTTTGAGTATTTAGTGAATGCTTTTGCAGATCTTTTTCAATCTGAATGCAAATGCCATCTAAAAATTCATATTTTTTTGCTCCGTCCCGTTAGTTGGTATTTCAACTGAGTTGCTGTTGAGAGACTTGTAACAGTGTTATTAATTTTTTTTTACAAATAGGTAAAGATTCATCTATAGTTTGTGATATGACTAAAAACAAAGAAAGTTTGGAGTGTCATCTGCTAATCACCCAAATTATCTGGGGGAAGATATTTATTTCAATTTCGATTCATTTAAAATTGTGTTTATCATTATTAACAATAATAGTAATAATTATTGCATTTGTTATGGCACCCGATCAAGCGTTCACTGGTGACCAGGAATTGCAGAATGTATGGAAACCATCAGTCTGTTGGAGGAAATAACATTGAAATTCTCTGTCTCTTGGTTTTGAGTTGCTGTTCCTTCAGTTTTTTCTGTATTTATTTATGTGATTCTTGTCCTTTGCATTTGCATTCTCTCTCTTGCTTTGGTTGCTTAGGGCACAAGCTGACAATATGCTCCCAGTCCTCATTTTTCATGCCTGAGCCTCGACAGGCATAGAGAAGTCTGTATTTTCAGCTTTTCTTGCATAACTCAATACATATTTTTTTAACACACGTTCTTATTTTAGGTTGATTCTCCCAGACTCACCAAACATCCTCACGTATACATTTTCCAGTGGGGATCACTAGGCGGGTTGTGAACAGGCAACCAAGCATTTATACAACGCCTTTCATGTCAGGATGATGTCACAAGGTGTAACCCCCAACATGAAAGACCCTGTATAAAAGCAATTTGTTATTGTTGTTGTTAGTAACTGACTTTATGTGTTCTGTATTGGTTGGGCTTGGAAAAGCAGTGTTAATCTTACAGCCGAATAATGAAGTAGTGTTTGAAGAGTCCATTGCATGTTGGCACCGAGCCTTTGCAATTCATAGAATCATAGAATTATACGGCACAAAAGGAGGCCATTCGGCCCATCTAGTCTGTGCCGGCTCTTTGAACAAAGCAACTCAATCCCACTGCCCAGCTTTCTCCCCATAACCTAACAGACCTGCTCTGCTCTGAGGCCAAACCAAAGTCTTATAGAGGTTAATCAGCACTTCCTGACTTTTGTACTGTATACCCCTATTTATAAAGCCTAGTATCCCATATGCCTTCTTAACGACTCCCTGTCCTGCCACTTTCAAAGAGTCACTAACACAAATCCCCAGTTCTCTCTGTTCCTTCACACCCTTTAAAATTGTACTATCTAGCCTATATTGCCTCCCCTCATTTCTTCTCCCAAAGTGTATCACCTTACACTTCTCTGTATTAAACTTCATCTGCCATGTGTCTGCCCACTTTACCATTTTATCTATATCCTCTTGCAGATGGCTACAATCCTCCTCACTATTTACTATGTAGGAGGCAGCATAAAAGCTTTTATAATTGTACACTTATTGTAGGTAATGAGTTATAAATTTGACTTCATAGTCTCCAAAAACTAGTGAGCTTGACCCAAGACAACTCAATAGTGGATGGAAAGATGTGCTTGAATTCAGGTATCAAGCTTGAGTTATTCCAGTTAATCCTGCATATTACTAGCTGCTATAACAGCTGGTGTTCTACACAATTAAAAAAAATCTACTGAGACCAGTTAACATTCAGCAAATGATTCAATTAGCTTACATTAGTTTGGTGAGCTGCGCACTGTAGGGAAGGTCAGTAAGATTAAGTAGAAAACATTGATGTATTTGCTTCTGCAGAAGAACTGTTTCATTGCTCTTAAAGGAGTATTGCTGTTTTAAGAAAGGTAGATATTGCTGATGCAAATCGTTTAATACGTCAAGAATAATATAAATCAATTGTTTAATATTAGGATGATTAAGTGGTGTAGTGGCTAAGTACTATGTTTGTTTGTAACTTTTTTTGGTCAGCTGGATGTCGATAACACATGCCAAAATCCATTACCGTGTTTAAGAGAATCCAAACCAGACTGAGTTACACATTCCTAAACATGGACACCAGAGTTCCGAAGACACCAAACATGCAGACCAGAGGCATAGGTTTTTAATTGAACAGAGGCTATAAGTGTCCCTTGTGAAAAGAGTTGCTATGCCTAATACAGTAAAAGCCCGTTTATCCGGTACCCTCGGGACCTGGCCAATGCCGGTTAAAGCGCATGCTGAATATTCGGCCAAAAACGCAAAAATTAGTTTAAAAAATAAAAATAATTTCAATGCATTTTTCCGGATGAATTCTGGTTAATCGAATGCAGACCTTTTTTTTGCGATGTCGGTTATACGGAAGTTACGGTTGATCGGGGCCGGATAAACAGGCTTTTACTGTAGTTGTAAGACCAGCCACAAAACATCTGACTTCTTCAGTAATCTGGGAATGAAAATGCCTTTTATAAGGGATGGAGAATGGATGACTGTTCAGCTTATTACAGAAGGAGGTTGTGGTCCAAGTGTGGAGTTAGGCACATTGTTGAAGTGCAAAGGGAACTTTAACTGGACGTGACACATACTATTCCTCAATTTGGAAGAGCTTAATGCTGACTTGTCATCTTGAAGAGCACAAAAAACTTCGAAGTAAAATGTAGGTAAATTGTTCATTTTCATTTCAATTTTGATCAGTCCTTTGAATGAAAATATATTTAATATTTGATAGAATGTCTCTTGATGAAAGTAACCTGCATTTGTTTTTAGGAGTTTAATTACTATACCTATGAAATAAGTACTAGAGTAAATTGATTGGAATGGAGGATGTGTAAAATGGATATTTCTTGCTCATAAAGGACCATTTAAAAAAAAGTATTAAATTTTTAAATAAAATTAAATGTTGCATTTATTTGAAATATACAATTACTTTGCTCAGTTGCAGAAGATCGAGTCAGCCATTTAAAAGGCATTTTACAACAGAAAACAAGTGTTTCATATAGGTACTGTATTCAGCAGGGAGCCATTCAAAATTTACATTAATTCAGTGGGTAGCATTCTAGAGAGGTGTATGAAGGGATCTGCTGTGTTCAAAAATAGCACGGTATATTAGTTTGGGGCGGAAAAAATATATAATTTATGTTTTGGATTAAAGCCTTTGAATTAACTTGAATTTAAGGTTTAATTTTTATATTTGACAGCTAGAACAGCAGCAGAGTACAAAGATTAATTTGCAAGGCATGCAAAAAAATCCTAGCTTCTGGGGCACAGGACTGTCATTTCCTCGAATAATTGTGGGGCTGTTGTAACTTTGTGCTACGGTGATGGATCACAATGACGTTTATGTTCTCAAGATCTGCTGTATGTTCCTTCAGAATTCATGTATTCATTGATAGTTTTTCAAGAAATGTGTAGATTGAATATTTGTCAGTGGTTGAAATAACATCTAATTGTTAGAGACAGCCTTGTCACTTCGCTGGAACTCTCAACTTGCTTATGCCAGTGTGATTGCTAATTTCATCCAGTAGATTGATTGTTACTTTCAAATCAGAATTCTTGTTCATATTTTCCGTCAAAATAACTTCACTTTTGAGTGATGCAAACAGTGCAGATTTTTACAAAAATCAAAATGTCATTTGTAAAGCTTATTACAGTATAATGAATGATCCATCATACTGTTTGAAGTAGGCTTAAGAATGATTTATTTTGCATGCAATTATGATTTCTGTTCAAGATGTAACTGAAAATAAATGGGGTATGGGATCTGTAAAATATGAATAATATTAATAACTCTTACATTTGATATAGCGCTTTTCACGTCTTCTAGATGTCTCAAAGCTCTTCATGGAATATACTCTAAAGTGAATTGACTGTATATTTGTGGTCAAAACGTGGCACATTAGCAATGTCCCACAAACAGTCGAGGATTGAGTCACCAAACTATTATTGTTTTTTTTCTTGAGAGGTTATTATCAGTCAAGGAAACTTACCCAAGGTTTCACCCTGCTGGAAATCAGTCCTAGGTCTCTTCCTTGCGAGGCGAGTGCTCTAACCACTGAGCTACAGGACTCCTATTATTGTGCAAAAAGACACTTCGAGCACTTTGGAAAGATGGTAGGAGAGTGAAGCAGGGAAATGTATGCTGGTACTTCTGTTTCTCAAGCATATTTCACCCTATAACAGATTATTGCATATTCCTTTGTTCACTGAATTGATTCACTTAGAAACATAAAATTATTCTTTAATTCGAAGTGTTCAGAAAGTGTTACTGCATCAGCAAGAACATTTGAATAAGTGCAAAGTTTATCAGGCTACAGATAATGATACTTTATGAATTTTCATGGGCCATTTAACTTGATAATGCTCAAAAAACATCTTCCACTTCCTGACAGTTTGATTTAAATTTGATTTAACCGTACACTACAGCTTTCATTACAATGAATATCAATGTCTGTAAACTGAAAAGGTAATGGTTGGATATACATGAATAAATATGAAACTACCTTTTATACTGCTCTGCAAGTTAATGGATAGTCATCCATATAATTTATACATTTTTCTCTGAATACATGAATCAAATAACAGCACTGCAAAACCACAAAGTGCTTGAATTAATTTTGAATTAGGTTACAAGTGGCACATGATTTCTTGTTTGCAGAAATTCTGGACAGCCCATAAAATATGAATAACTAGAATCCTGCTGCAACAAATATTATTTTTTAAAATGTCTAAAGATTTCTGAGATGCCTTTCTGATTCAGAAATCTGTTAGAACAATTCCTAAGATCTGACTTTGATTATATTTGTATAAATCGTAACAGCCCAAACCTTTCACATTAGAGCTCTGCACACTTGTTAAACCACGGCTGTCAAAGCCGCATTCTGTAAAAATCTGCAGATAAACATTTTAAGATAAATTGCAAACTATTTAATTTTAGTTGACAAGGTGCGTTAATAAAATTTTTTTTTCCAAATGTGCACTAAACTGAGCTGGTCAAAGCCATGGTTGTACGACCTACTGCTGAGCGTTTTTGCCCTTCTAAGAACTGCTAGTGAGCCCGGCTGTCTAGTCTGAGATCAGAAGTGCTCTGAAATCCTGTGGACCCACCTGGCTAGGGAGCTGGACTACTAAGAGTACCGCAGAGGGTTGACTCGATTTTGACATTCTGTTGCCAGCTCTACTCTAAGGAGACTTTATCTCTTTTATCCCCCCAACACCCCGGGAGATAAATGTGTTTGCATCAAGCAGCGGGATACTCTGATCTGCCCCAACAACATGAGAGGAACATCCAAATGCTGCAATTTCCCTTATTTATATTAGGTACGGTTTGGGATTTTTCTGTCCGTTCTCTTTTGAAGCCAAGAGCCAAAGGCGAAAAATGGAATGTCAGCAATAATAGCAATAAAAAGTGCCTCGGTGTTAAGGACATTTTTCATACTCCATATAACTGTTGAAAACTAAAGGGAAATGTGGTATGTTACCTTTAATGGTGTTATAAATGCCAGACTGCTTGTTTTATTGCACCTTTGAGCTGGATTCCTTGAAGGAAGGAGCTGAAAGCAATGCAATATATCACTTCACTTTATCCCAAGCATTTATAGTTAGGAACCAACAATAATAGTTAGGAAATTGAAAATAACTGACCAACTCTCTAGGAAAATAGCTTTGCATGGTACAGTAGTAGGAAATAAGGAAAACACTAGCAAAACAAAACTTTTCCAGTTTGTAACTCAAAAACTTCTATGATTTCTGTAAAAGTGAGCTATATCAACATCTAATAAATAATTGTATTTGATAATGTACCTTAAGTGTCTCAAATTAAAGAGGGGTTCATTCTATGAACACCAGGCTCCATAAATAAATGTACTGATTTTCTGATTTTATTCAATGATGTGTAGTATGAGTACAGTACAATACACTACTATAATTGCATACGTATCCAGCAGATGGAGCTACTGTTGAAGGTAAAGCATGTGGAAATCAGATCACAAGACAAGAGTAAAGAGCGCTGTACTAAAACTGAACAATGAACTCGAGAGCAAATTATCTTGCAATAAGCTGGTTTAGGTTTATTCAAAATCCAATTCCAAGCGTACAACAAATGCTGGTCTTTGTTTAGATGGTAACATGTCCTCTAAATTGGGACTGCCACAGTGGGTACAGATCACTCTTTGACCCTATCAACACAGACTATGAATACTTAGTGAAAGGAACCCAACACCTTTACCGGGCTACTTGAGTAAAGCAATACAACTGCAACTTCGAAACAGTTCCCCAAAACTAGTGAATGTTTTGTAGAATGGAATAAACAACAGCAATAACAACAAAATTACATTTGTAGAGCGTCTTTCATTTTGGGAGGACGTCTCAAGGAGCTGATGTCTGGTAACAATAGCCACAGTATGCTGTACGAGAGTTGACTTGTCTGACTAACTCATAGTTTGAAAAAAATCTACTGAACATTAAAGTTTGTTTATATTCACCCGTCTGACTGTTTGTAAAGAACTGATGTGATGCATGTTTAGAGTGAATTAACATCTGCCAAGTGTTTGCTATTTGTTTGATTTAGATTTTTACTGTGAATTGTATGGTATCAGATGGATGATTTAGTTGTTTGTGGGTGATTCAATTCTTTGCTGTGTATTGTTTTAACTCAATGGACTATCAGTCATGTTGAATCATCTCAATTATCAAATGACTGCTCGATCATATTGTTTCAACAAATGTGTGGCTTGTCAAAAGTGTCTTTTTTATTTTTACACTAAGATATTTTTACACCTTTTTTTTGAGAAAAAACAATATTTAAATTCAAGAGATTGTAAACTAGCTAACCTTAACTAGCTAACAAACAGCTTTGTTTTAACCAATTCCACTCTGTATCTCCAACCCCACGGCAGGCAAGCAGGAAGCTTTAACACAAACAGGCATCCGCTGCAAATGTTTAAACCGCAACAGAAGTGACCAAGAAAGGAAGGGAGGGAGGGAGGGAGGACAATGAAGTAAGCGAGTCACAAGACGGGGAAACAAATGTAGAACCAGGAGATGAGTATTTCAGAAACCTGAGCAATAAAATAAAAATGAACAACACTGTGGACATTGGACACTTAAGAAAATAATGAGACCAAATGAAATGTTTGTTAAAATTGGAATGTGTGCCATATCTACAATGTCCTGCAGATGGCACCATGTATACTTCAATCCCCACCAACCCCCAACCTCTCCATTCTCTATTGTTTTATGTTGTGTCCATTTCTGCGAAGTGGCATAGTTTGTCCAAGATACCAGTATTCAGTGACTCCCTCTGAAGGATTGTGTGCTTCATAAATCTCACTCTTATCTCTCAGTCGGGTTCATCCATCTTGGGGGGAAATCATCGTTCTTAGACTCTACAGTTTACCTTGAACCTTTGCTTGGCTAATGTGAATGCCCTGAAGCACTTAATTTGCTTAAAGGGGCTTTGTGCTCTTGTCTAAATGAAAAAAACACATGTAGTAAAGATCCTTGTGCACCCAGGACAGAAGTGAGTGGGAAACGTATCAATTTTATCACAATGGTATATTCACAATTTGACAAAATGCTCCTTACGTCAAATGGAAAAAAAAGTTTTTCAAACACCTTCCCCATGAAAGACAGTCAGCCCTTTTAGGCTAAGCAAAAAGATTTTCTACATTCCTATTAAAATGTGTTTGCTATCTTTTTTATCAGCATGTTTCACTATTGCAATATTTCCTGTTTAATTCACTGTGGTTCAGGCAAAGATTTCAATAAAAATAAGTAGATTGTGCAATTAGATGAATCCCCAGTTAAACATCCCCCAGGAATCAGGTGCTGCACTGATCTCCAAATCCTTTTGAGCAAAAATGAAATCGGTATTACATTGATGAGCAATATTGGCTTTAAAAGATTAACTACAATCAAATTGACAAAGTTTTGGCATTCACTAGGACACCATTAAAACTTTCTTTTTTTAGTTAGATTAGTTTGCAGGGTGCTCTTCATCAGATTGCACAATACTGTACATCTCTATTCAATTACGTAAGGAATATAACATAGGAAATGGAAATACTGTAATCATAGTTTTGTTTCTTTTGTAAACAATTGGATAATTAAGTTGACTAATCATGCTGGGTAATTAAAGGTCAGGCAAATAAATGGAAATGTGTGTAATTTAAAAATCAAGATAAATTATTTTGCTGTTGGTGGAAATGACAATTACATAATTTGAGATTGTCTGTAACTGAAAAATTGGACATTACTGTTAAGCAGATAAAAGATTAATAGGTGTAGATTAATCTCGAACCCCTTATCAACATCCATGTGCACAATCAGAACTTTAACGATGGGATGTGGTTGACTAACAGAAGCTAACCATGTTTAATTTCCTATTTCTATGTACCAAAATTATTCCTTTCTTTTCTTCCAGATTTATGTGGCAGTAATGATGGAAGAACTGCAGTCTCTCTCTAAAAGACATAGATCTTCTTTTGTGATGAGCTTGAAAGTGATTCCTTCTTACTTGGCTCACAGAATCCCATTATAGCTCAGCAAAAATGACTGACCATGTCTGTAAGAAAAAGCCAGTGTAATTTAGTGCCAAGGTACTAAGGTTTGGTATCATGACGGGAGATACACAGCACGTTTATGCGATTAAAGATTCTGACACTGATCCCAAACAGCAACAAAAAGAGGGCGTTTTTGAACATTTCAGTGAGAAAGACCCTGAAGAGCTAAGCAACAATAACGACAGCGTGCCGGAGAGCAGTGAGACTGTGTTGGATAACAGTTCCTTGACTGATTCTCATCCTCATAGCAAAAACAAGGAAACCTATAACCAGCGAGAGGCTGTCATTAGGCCACAACAGGCTGGAAGGATAGATTTTAAGTCTCTTCAGAACAGACCAAAGTATCCCTGTGACAGACCATGGACTTCATCCGGCAGTTCCACCAGTGGTAAGAGTAGCCCCCAGTCACCTACTGGGAAAAACCGAGGGAAAGACAAAAACAAAAGGTACGGGAAAGGGCCGCATCACCTTTACAAACTCAGTATTGTCAACTCACGACCCAACCCCACTATCGGAATAGCGTACCCGCAACAGAAGGTCACACCAACCAAGAAACTCGAAGGAACCAGAGAACCCGTGACAGGAAGTTATCGCTTTAATGTGCCGAGCATACCTGAAAGAGAGGCCGAGCTCCAGCAGGAGGATCTCAGCTACAACAGACACTTTCAGGAGGTCTCCACAAACTTTACCTCAACAAGTTATACCTCACACGCCACAGCGGCCACATGCCAACACCTGACATTGAAAGCACCATCGCAGGCGAACGTTAATGTTTCCAGAGATGACTCCAACTCCAATGGCCAATTACAGTATCCGGAATTCCACGGCAATGGCAGTAGCTCGGCCATCTCGCCTTTTCCCATGGATTGGCATTCTCCGGAAAAGGCGTTTGCTGAAGCCAGCTACGGAATGCCCTCTCACAAACACAGCACTTTTACCGGGACAGCGGAGAGCAGTAAACCCAGTGCGCAAGGCTTCAGGCCAATTCCTTTCCAGTATCCACTCACACAGCTGCACAAGGCAGCTCCCGATCCGTTCAACGGTGATCACAGCAATCCATGCCACTTCCGTCAAGACTATGTAGACGTGGCACTGGCTGGCAGTCAGGTAGCACATGGTAATTTTGTCTTCCAGCATTCAGGGGATGGACAGGAAGAAACTGTGAGCAACGGCCGATACAATAGTTCAGCAGATGGGAGGAGCTATCCACAGCCTTCTCAGCAAACCCAGTTTGTCCGTCCCTCAACTCAAGGTACTCAACATCAGCCAGGTTTATCCTGTTATAAAGGAAGAGCAGATGATCCAAATGATACTAATGGTGCTGTATCTTCGTCTGGTGCAATATCTTCACCTGGTGCTATTCCTTCTCCCGGTGCTATAGAGCAGAACCGTAGCACTTTCCGAGAAAACCAAACTGCTTATTCGGCAGACACGTTCAATTTGCACAGCAATAGCATTGGATTTGTATCTGTGAACAAAAGGTGCTCGACGTTAAAAGACAACCGAGGTACTCAAAGAGTTCTACCTCAGGGAAAAGCCCTGAGAAGGAACCTAACACACAGCTCTTTACCACAAATGCACTATCAGGACAAAATCTACAGTGGTTCCAATAGCAGTCTCCCTGATGGCTTAGTGCCTTTTGATAAAAACATTTCCAACAACACTCAAAGTCCTTCCAGGGTACCACAGCTATGGGATGGAGGCAACAGGATGTTTTCTTCGAAGGACCAAAATTCTGCACCTTATTCGTCGTCGGTGGGAAACCAATTTTCATATCAGTGTCAGTCCGTTAGCAATGTATCACATACTGACCACGGACAGCATGTGCAACGAAATGGTGCTTCCAGGTTGCCGTGGCAGCAAATCCACCTGACTTCTGCCATGCCGAATCAAAACAGGATAGAATTATCTCGCCAACTCAGTAGCCAGCAGCTTGCCTTTCCACTTGGTGCTTCGGAATGGCAAGAGTGTAAGAAATCGCAGAAGTCAACGCCTCTATGTAATCCCAAACCTTTCCACAATAAAAACCACATACCAAACGAAGGATTTCAGAACTCGAGGACCGATGGGACCAGGCAGACTTGCAACACGGTCACCGCCTTCCCGTTTCAGAACGCGGCAGATAACACCAGTCCTCCGTTGTGCGAACCGAGGGGCGAGAATGCGTTTTGCGGCATGAATGAACCAGTTGTAGCAGCGCCCTCCAGAGGCGGTGGCCACACATTGTCATTGCCAAAGATGGGTTTAATGTCGGCTTCTCCGTACCAATCTCCACCACCTTCACCAGCTCCCAATCCGGGATCGAGCAGCACCTGCTCTTCTCTTTCCCCAGTGTCGACTGTGCACAGCTCTAACAGTCCTCTTAACCCCAATTCAGAAGATAACCAAGTCCCCATTGTGGTAACATCACCAGATTTCTACCATATTCACAGCCTTGCCAAGGAAGGGAAAAGCTTCAGTGGATCAGATCACATGGGGGCTGGTCTTTTGCAGCAGCATCATCATGATGCCGCCAGGACATTCACATTTTCTTCGGCTGAAGCTATGAGGGGAACTAAAGAAAGCCAAATGTTATATGTTCAAGAACATCCATACCCACAGCAGACTGCGGATAGCAATGGCTACATACACAGTTTTGGTAATGACCCGCCACCTTTCTCAGAAGAGCAGTTATTTGCAAATTCCCTCAGCAGTGCAAATCTTGACCAACTCGATGTTCTTCTTACCTGCAAACAGTGTGACCAAAATTTCAGTAACGTGGCTTCATTTCTCGATCACCGTCAGTATTGTGGGCTGCATTCTGGATGTCACACAGAGCCACACGAGACATCTAGGATGGTAGAAAATAGAAGGTTTCAAGTAGAATCAACAAAGGGCACTCAGCCCACCGGATCCAGAAGTGGGTCTGATCTACATCAGTCATTGCTTTGCTTGAGCAAACCTTGTGATTTGTTATTAGACAGTGAAACTGCGGGTGATCCAAAAGATGACCCATTTAAAATTAATATTTTTAGTGGAACAGGATCCAGTTCTATGTCACTCACTGCGTCTGATCTAGAGATTGATGATGCAAAGCTCGACAGTTTAATCAATGAGACTCTCAACGGTCTGGACTATCAGTCTGACAATGCTGAAATTGACAGCAGCTTTATAGAAGCTTTTGCAGACGATGAACTCTCCACAACAAAGAATGCTGGAAACGGGACAGCTTATAAAACCAAAGACTGTACACCTTTAGAAAACAAGTCCAAGCTTACAGAGACCGAAGCAAAGCAGGCCACACGAAGAAAGATTCTACATGGCAAGGGAAACGATAATAAAAACGTACACAGAAAGGGGAGAAATAAACACTCCAACAAGAAACACGAGGCAAAACACTCATTGGCTGCTGTTTTGGCTGAGACTAATTCTAAAAAAGTGGATAAATTCAATGTTAAAGGAGTTTCTTACGAGAATTCGTTTGATATCTTAAAATACAATGAACCCAATGCAAAAATTGGGAAGTTAAGAGGAGGAAGGAAGCTCAGTAGTGATGTAAAAATCAAACTAAGTAAGGTTTTATCTCAGTCAGTCCAAAGCACAAAAAAGAACTCCGCAAGAGGCAAGCACAAAGGCTTCTCTGAGGTCCAGGCTACTGTTTGTCCAGGGCTGCTCAGTCCATCTGCTGTCAATGGCAGTTCCACTTTGCGTAGACCTGTTATGAAAGATATTAAGAAGCGAAAGTCTGGTAGTGGGACTTGGAGCAAGGAGCTGATTCATAAGATTGTACAGCAGAAGAACAAACTGCACAAGCTACATGTGAAAGCCAACAAGAATTTGCAATTCTCTCTCGTCACCGAGAGGCTGTTGCCGACTTCGCAGAGCAGTAAGTGGGGGGAATACGACTATATTTCAGATTCAGACCAGGAAATGGAGCCCCCTAGTAGCAAGTGTCAAGCCCCGTGTTTGAGTCGGCTGTCCAAGTACCGCTTCACAAAGGACCATAAGAGCAAGCCTGGGAGAGTTAAGGAAGATGAATCCTGGAAATGCATCAAAATCAGAAAACCTCCAGAACAAAATGTAGAATTACAGAATCAAGATGTAACCAAGGGTCACTATGGCAGCAGGTTCAGAAGGAGAAGTAGTCAATCGTCCACCAGCAGCGATCACAGCAATACTACCAGCAGCTCGAGTGAAAACATCAGCAGCCCCAATAGCACTGAAAGAACAGATTCTGATAACGAGAGAGGAAAACGTATGACTGGAAGCAAATATTCCACTGTTCTGCCCGTCGCTGATCATGCCTTGCATTCAACATTAAATATTGCCAATGCCTATTCAGGTGTTCACATAGGAATTGTGAAAGAGAATTCCGTTAACCATTCAAAAAGTGCCAAAAAATACGGTTCGGCAAAGTTTTTACTATCAGGAAGGAGGCACCATAGAGCCAATCATAACTCGATGCATACGGGTTATCTCAATGAGCCACAGACACCACCGACAAGTGAGGTAGAAGATAAATGTACGCCTGACTCTAACCCAAGTCAAATCCAATGTGTTCATGGAGAAAATACAGCATTGGAGTCCAGAATATTCTCTGAAAAGAATGTGCTCATAACAAGTGTGGCCATAGCAAGACCAGCGGACTCAAATACTAAATTAACATTTGATCGAAGGCCTGAGATTGGATTCTCTTCTTGTGACAACAGCCCCGTCGAATACCCTGGCGCCAACATAAACCAGTGCAGCTCAACGCAGCTCAATGATTTGACTGCAGATGTGACAGATGATTTAACAGCCGTCAGCAAAAAGCTGAAAGATAGTCTGGTTGGGACCACAGTTTTCTATGAGCCAAATGCTGGATGTTTTCATGATAAATCATCTGGGTTTAATATTCATGGTCATGATGACTCTCCTGAGAACAACATAAGTAAAAATTACTGTGGGCATAGAGAGTTGGAAAATCAACACCAGCCAGATATCTTCACAGAATCACTTCCCAGGGTTTCTTCACATCTGGAAGGTATTTTCTTCTGCCAAAATGAAAGTAGCGTTAACTCTTTGGAAAAGAATCATGCCAAACAAAGCCTTGGTGTGCATTCAAGCGAAAAAGATCCAGGTAAAATCAAGTCCCCAGTTTCTTTTAATACTGCAGGGTTATTTGGAGAAATTCCAATATCAAGCTTTAACAGCCAGCTCTACACAGACACACCAGTCAATAAAGAAAACTACTTCACTTTTAATTGTTGTTCCGAGCCAGAAGATAACAGAACGGCATATCATTTGCAGTATTCATCATTCTTAGAACACAAAGACTGGAACTTGTTACAGGATGTGAGCACAATTTTACCGGATGAGCTTTCGAATTTTGAAGACCTCACCATGGAACGAGCAGAGAGTAAGAAATATACCCACATCACAGCCACATCTCCAAATGAGACCTCACCTCTTTTACCCGTCAAGGTTGGCGAGCATGCTGGTTCCTTCCCGGCTCCTTTGTCCGAAGACGAACTGGAAATCAAAAGACTGGTGTCAGAGTTGGAGAATCAGCTTCAGACACCCAGGATGGATAACGATGACATTGTTGCCCAAGAAAGCAGTGAGCAATACATGAATGCAGACATGAGACATCAAACTAGTCCACTCACACCTCTGCACCTGGATGAGGGCAACGGCAATAGGATAGATATGTATATACCAAATCACTTTGTCAGCGACAGAACTAATATGCATCGAAAAGCATCTTGCATGGACGAAGGCTCCATCCCGCCTAAAGCTACAGATCAGAGTCCAGCTGAGAAGATGGAAGATGATGAATACATCTGGGGATGTTCTTTCCAGCTTGTGTCACTGGCTGACGAGCCAGGTTTCAATACACCAACCAAAAATTGTGAAAGTCCACTGCCCCCTGAGGAAACGAGCTCTGAAGACAATGCAGAGATAAAAGCAAATGAACATCCGCACAGTAGCCAAAAATTAAGCAGTTTGTCTCCTGGGAGTTATTACTCCGATAAGTCAGATGAAAAATTGGAAAATGAGCTATACACAGAAAATCTAATTGCAAGTCTTGCAATAATGTCAGACACTGTACTGGGCAAAAACATGTTACAAAGTGACGCTGAAGGAAAAGAAACAAGTCCAATAAACCATCATGAAAATTCCTCTACTTCTAGTGGCGAACCAGACAAGCCTTTTACCCTGTCCCCAGAGTTCGGATCTTTTGAATGTGACGTGGCAAAGAAACAGTCAGACAATAGTACAGATTTGTTCATGCTCGAGAGCAGCGTGCCATCCACTGGCCTGAAGGCTGATGAAGCTATCCGTGATGAAGAAAATAACCAAGAAACATTTGTGAACAATATGCAGCAAAATATAACCAGTCACCAGTCAAGTGACAAAACCAAAGCAGCTTCCATTCTGTCAGAATCTGAGGAACCATCACCGATAGTTACTAGTCAGAATATTTCCTCTAAATGTTCCCCAGTAACAAAATATAAAGAAAGGAGCAGTGATAATACCAGTCCATTGTTTGCAACAGCAAGCTCGACTGAAGAACTCGACGGTGAAAAGCGAATGATGCACATTGCACAAGTTCCAATTGTAAATCCCTTGCAGCAACTTCAGCTCTTTGTTGCTCGTACTGCACGAAGCAACGAAGAGCTAATGATGATACCATGCTACCCAGTGCCGCTCCCTATAACAAACCCGTCCTCGAACGATAACAGCAACTCTGAGCAAAGTGAAGATATCCACTGCAGCTCTCACAGCACGGAAAGTCCTACATCTGTCAAAGAGGAAATAGTAGGCAAAAGTGACTATCACATCTTAGATCCTCTTGAAGATACTCTGAGTGGAGGAGGTATTGTGAGCCCTCCGTGTGTAACTGAAATCATTGTTGAGCCGATCAAAGAAAATGGTAATGATGAAACACTAACTGTAGTTACTGATCAGCCTTTGACACCTTTAGAAGAAGACTCAAATTCAGAATCTAAAGATGCTGTTGTTGGCACGGCTAATATTATGGAAGAGTGTGGCTTGTTGCCACTGGATCTGATGAATGAAAACTCATCAACCGTGCAAGGGGAACAATTTGGCAAAAATACAGACAGCACCCTCAAGGCTGACTGCAGCTCCGTGTCACTCACCTTGGTAAGAGAAGACAAAGCAGAGGGAGTAATGGATGCTGTTGTGGATAATGAAATTGCAGATAAATCAGCTGAAAAAGAAAAACAATCTGTAGATGTTTTGGAGTTGAATCTACAACCCAATGAGCCAAGTTGCTCTCTGCTCCAGAAATACGCGGTTCCCAAACTCTCTGAGGAGAAAGTAGCAAAAGAACATTTGGACAAAAACAAAATTCGCGAATGTGAACCTGCATTAAGAATTATCAACACAGTGGAAAAAACGGAATACCAGCTTTGTCCGTATGAATCATTAAAATCCCTTGATGGGAACTCAACAAGCACCGACAATAGTGATAATTTACCTGTAATGCACAAGTTGACAGAACCTTCTGAAAAAAATACAGTTTGTTCTGAGGCGAATAGCAAATCAGAACAACCGCCCCGCAAATTGCCAGAGGCATTTGCTGAAATTTCACCTGTAGAGAATGATGCTGATGATGAGCAAGAGTGCTCAAAAAATTCCAATGGAAATGTGCTGCACATTCAGGGATGTGAAGAATTGTCTTTCATACACTTGCAATACAATTCTCCAAACGTGAAGAAAACATCTCTTCTCTGTATAACTGGACCTCAGGATAACGTAATGGAAGGTGACATTGAAAGTGAACTGCCAACAAAGCAAGCTGCAAATAGTGATTGTGATTTAGTTCTGGTACCAAATGGAGAAAGAATTTCTTTGGATTCAGATTTATCTAAAAAAGATATAGGATCAACTACCAATATGCCAACCGATGCTAAAAATTCTACCACAAGCAATGGTTCATATCTTAGCAAAGATAGTATGGATGACAAAAAAATATGTGACCCAATTACATCAGTCCCTATCAGTCCACCTGCTTGCAAGCAAACAGATTCTGTTGACCATAATCTGCCTGAAGGCTTAGCTACAACATCACATCTATTCTGCGATGTACCTTTGGAAATCAATGATCTTTGCACATTACCAAAAGATTCAAGTGTTTTGGTAGAACATGAAGAGCAGTGCAATTGTGCCTGCATTGAGATTTTATGTCCACATGACAAAAAAACTATTCTCCCTTCACTGTCCGACAAATTGGACAAAATGCCTTCACCTTGCCAAAATGATTCTGACTTAAACATACAGCATGCAGGCTCTGCTACTTCCAACTCAATGGAAGCTTTGATAGATCAATATTCAGATTGCCTGCCTGGTAAAGAATCATCCGTCGGAAGAGGTAGATCAGTTGCTGATTCAATGCCACCAATAGTCAGCAATGAGGAGAGAAAATCCTGTAAACCTGAGGAAACCTTACATTGCCATTTACAAGGTGAAATATTTCCCAGTGGAATTAAGGAGATGGAAGGTAATTTATTCACTGATAAAGATAACTTGTTCATCAATTCAAAGTCTTTAACTGAAGACGATAAACTTTGTGGTGGACGTGTGGACCAACAGAAGAGCGAAGCAGCTTTTGGCATCACAGATAATGCTAAACAATTAAAACTATGTCCAGATGGCTTCAGCGAGAAACAATTTATGGAGATTTCAGAAACGTTTAGAGATGAAACTGTTAAAGAAAGTGGCGTCTGTGAAGATTCAGGCTTATTTCTTAGCGACAAAAGAACACAGACAGTAGTGAATGTACTGGGACAGGTTGAGGATGATTGTGATGGTGTAAGCAGAGGAGATGTATTGAATAGTTTGGAGTTCTCTAGAACACTGAATACTTTAAGTTCCAGCATGGCAGTAGATAATGTGGCAAATAATTCATTTACAGAAAACATTTCAAAGACCAATGCACAGAAATTAGTTGAATTCTCTGCTTCTTCAACACAGCATAATCCACAGTCAGTCATAATGTGCGATGTATGCTCAGCATCATTCAGATCCAAACAAGGTTTAATGAGACACAAAGCCATCAAGCATCGTCTGAAAAATGCTAATCAAAGTAAACTAACCAGAATTAAAGCAACTTCTACACAAACTAAGAAAGCAACTGTAATTTGGAAAGAGGAATTAAAAACATTTGAAAGCAGCATATCAGAAAATACCTGCACAATTGACCAAGAGACATTAAGTTCTTTGGTTAATTCAGTACGAGAAGAAAATAATGATTTTGATCAGCAGACTTTCTTGAAAGGAGATAAACACGTCAATGAAAATAATTCTGTGTTCACTTCAAACAAAGCAGTTGTATACTGTGAACCAAATGAGCAACATCTTAACAACACTGAAGCCAACACAGAGGAAACAAACTATAGCAGCAGGGCAGATTTAGCTGAACCTTGTGTAGTACAATCTGGCCTGGATTCTACTGCAATGATTTACAATCAAACTTTGGATGCAAAAAAATCTAAGGAGGGTAAGGCTGCAAAGTCTAAAAAACACAGACAGTCTAAACACGAGAATCCAAAGCAGAATTCTAATTCTGTGAATACAAACAACGAGAGGCGAAGGAAAAGGCAAATGAGAGACACCACTAACGGCATCGAAGCAAACCAGAAGGTTGAAAAGATTGAACTTGCACCAAGTTTGAATGCAATTGGCGGACCTGATGATCTTGTGAAATTATCTTCACAGTCAGAGCAACAAGTGGATGTTAATTGTGCACCAAAGGAAAGTGAGACGTGTCCACTGTTACAGCTTCAGGTAATGACAGAATCATATAGCAGCACTCCAGGCGAACAGCAGAGAGAAAATACAATAACAAATACAACAGTCAAAGCACACGCTGCACCAGACGAATGGGTCTCGCGGGATGGGATTTTAAACAATGGAACACTTTCTATGCAGGGAAAAAATGGCAGTGTAATTCATGCTTTACTGGATGACAACCAATGTGAGAAAGAAAGGTATAATGGTTCTACAACCCAGATGGATGTCAGAGACGGGTGTTCCTTCAGTGCAAACATTCAGGATGAAAATCATATAAAGATAGAAGAAGAAACTAGTGAAAAAGAAGTTAATTTATTGCAAAAGGATATCGATTGCCAACATTCAGATGATACAAGCTCTTCGGTCTTTAACAGTTCAGTGTCCAGCCAGGTTAATGGATCTCCATTGAAATCCATAGATGCAGACCCTCCAGCTTTAACAACTCACAGTAATGATGAAACATCCTTTGATAACACTCAGGGTATGACAGCATCGAAACACTGGAGGGAATGTTATTCTATTGATCGTGAGCTCCCCATTTTAGAAGCCATGCATTCCAATTCTGAATCCCGAGATCGTTCAAATCTGGAAAGTGCAATGTCGCAAATATTTCCTGAAGAAAATGCAATCGTCAGGAAAAAATGTCCAAGAGTCTATGGAAAAAGAAGCAAAAAGCCTAAGGTGGATACAGAGCTGAATACAACGGGAAGCCTTTGTGCAGACAGAGTGACGTCAGACAATGACAATGAGCAAGTTGCCACCTCCTTCACCAAAAGACCAGAGCAATGTGAATATGAAACCATTTCAATAGATGATACCATCATGCTGCATATAAGTCACAACAGCAAAACGATAGCCAGTAAAAAGAGTTCTGCCCATGATGAACCTAAAGTATTTGAAGAAAGTGCACATGAACGTAGAAGCGAAGATGCTTTTGAAGGCACGGAACTATCTGAAAAAGACAATGTAAATGTTATGGGGCTGTTGTATCATCAAAACTGCAAAATGGAAACCATATCTAAAGAAGCTGTAAACTCTATAGTGTGGAACAGTCCTCAAGAAGCACTATCAAGTACCTCAACTCATGGTAGCATAATCTCGTTTGAGGCATCTTCAGACAAAGTAACCAATGTAGAAAATAGCATACCAATAATTCAGAATGAATTGGAGCTACCAAAAACATTAGCTGCCCAATTGTTAGAGCCTTATGATAGTCTAGCCTCCGATCAAGGCAATCCTGCAGGTTTGGGGATAAGCGGGATCCAAGTATTAAACCATGACTATGAACTTTCAGATAGACATCTAATTCAAAGTTCCTCTGTGAATAAATCTTCTGGCTTCAGCGTATCAACCACTACCAACGAGGAGGCCAACAATAGTATCAAAGTTTCAAAAGTTCGGTCGGAGGATGGAAAAATGGTAAAGAGTCGTACAGAGATGAGCATCAAATCCAAAGATAAGCAGTACAAATGCAAGGTTTGCTTTCAGTGGTTTCTTACTATTGGAGAACTCGACTTTCACAAGCTCTCGCACAATCCTTCCCCTCCACCTACTTGCTACATGTGTGTTCAGAGGAAATTTAGCTCCAGAGAGCAGCTGAGGGATCACTTGAAAGAGAAGCATGCGAAAAACAAGGCGGGCATCTGGACTTGTGGCATGTGCCTGAAAGAAATCTCAGATGTATGGATGTACAATGAGCATTTGCGGGAACACGCCACCCAGTTTGCTCGAAAAGGACAAGCTCAGAAATCAGTGATCGGACTGCCTGGCTGCTTTAGTGAAGACAGTGCTATGAAGACCTTCTTCAACACAATCCTGAATAAAAAACCAGCAAAGTCCACAAAAGCTATAGAATCGGGAACAAAGTCTATGATTAAAGAAAACAAGGTGCTAAAAGAACATCAAGAGCCAACTTCGAAAATTAAAGAGCAAAGTGAAGCCAGTGTTAAAAATAAAGTGACTTTTGCAAGTGCTCTTAAACTTTCTACTTCATGGAATCCGGAGCCTATGAAGAAGGCTGAACCAATACAGAAGAATTTCTCCATCCATCCTGACTGCAAGGACCCTTCCAGGGATTGCCACCATTGTGGGAAGCAATTTCCCAAACCATTTAAACTTCAACGTCACTTGGTCGTTCACAGTTTGCATAAGATTTATCTCTGCTATAAATGTCCTATTTTCTATTTGGAAATGCAGGAACTGAGAGCCCACCTTAAAGCAGAGCACAGGGTGTTGGAAGAACCTGAAATCAAACACACAACACTGTACACCTGTGAACTCTGTGCTGACGTTATGCATGTCATAAAAAAGTCTTTCATCTGTAGCACTTGTAATTATACATTTTCTAAGAAGGAACAGTACGATAGGCACATGGAAAAGCACCTGGCAGGTGGAAGTAAGGCACAGAAATTCAGAGGAGTGATGAGACCGCATGTGCCTTTGCAGGATGGAAAGTTTGATCCACAATCAAGTTTGTCTCACAGTTGCTCAAGTATTTCGTTGCCACCTATTAAAAAGCAAAAGGTCAGTCACAATCGTATGATTGAAACGAGTTCAGAGAACAATATTCCAACTGTTTCTTCCGTTGATTTTGCACAGACGCATCTTAATGACAATTCCTTACCTGGACCCACAGACTTCTTACCAGAGGTAGTGAATACCACAACAGTAAAGCTCCATGATTTGGCAGCCAAACGTACAGATATAGTGGGTGATTTTTCAGAGCTCCTAGCAGAAATGGAACAATCCCAATTAAACATTGTCCCTCCCCATCCTTGTGTCTCCCCAGCTGTCTGCCATTCATTATCTAGTGACCTGCATTTGGTTAATTTAGATGGTCTACCTATGGCAAACATGGATAGCCAATTGTATAATATGGCGTCGTCAGGAAGTTCAGTTCACACGTGTGCAATGAAACTGAATGGCAGCATAGCTCAGGGTCAGCATCTGGCAAAGGACAAGCTGTTACAAACAGAATCCAGTAAAAGCATTAAACAAACAAATGATCTCCAGAAAACATCTTCCAGCAGCCAGGTCAAAATTGAAATAGCAGCCATTGAGAATACCAGTTCAAAACCAAATGCCCATGAATGTAAGCTGACAGACAAACACGGCATAGATTCAGACACAAAAATCAATCACAAAAAGCGAAAGGAGTACAAAACCTGGTCATCCAGTGTCAAACCCAATGGCAACTACAGAATCAGCATAAGTGAGGGGAACAAAAAGAGAAAGCCAGTCAGGAATGACTGCATTGGAGCCATGAGGAAAGTTGACATTCCCCTCAGTATTCAGAGTATTTCTACTGCCAGAGACGAGCCAGCAGGAGGCCATTTGATCTCCAGATCAAAACCTTGGACAAACAGTCCTCAACCTAAAAAAAATGGAATTGATTTCTGTCCGCCCAAGCGACCGGAAATGAGGTCTTTCAATGGAGAACATAGGCGTAAGAAAGAATTGATCTCAAAACCGTTACTTCATTCTAAGGGAGGATCTCAGTCTGTGAACAGTTCAATTAAAAAACATAGATTGATACAAGGTGTAAAACTTGTTGAATCACGTAATTACCGGACAGCAGAATCACAGAGTAATCTTCTCAGTCAACTATTCGGACAAAAAATAACCAGCTTCAAGATTCCTTTAAGAAAAGATATCTCGGAGTGAATTCATGCATCATAATGTATATGGATATTCAAAATTGAATCTGCTTCTAGTAGAATTATGGAAAATCATCAAAGCATTAGATTTCTGCAGGATTATTTCTGCATATAGCTGAAATGGTCTTGCACAGCTGCCTCTGTGAAATACTTAACTTTTTTTAATGTCTTGTAATCTCGTGCTATAATTCACCTGTTTTATCATGCAAATATTATGACTTTGATGTTGCTGATGAGAAAATTGTATTCGCTTTGGGCAGACCAAGTTATGATGGGTAATTGCCTTAAACTCCAGAGTAACATAGAAATACTGATATAATGTGCTACATCAAAACAGCAGTCATTCAGACTGTGCTATTTTATCTGCCGAAATATACAGAGATGAGTAACATTCCATTTGCATTTCTTTGTTTCTGTGGACTTCATTGTGTGGCTGTCATTAAAGCAACAGTGTCTTTTTTTTTGCTATTCCGTATAGACTTTGACACTCAATTCAAGCCCAGTTACATTTAAAAAATATATATACTGGGGCATATTTCCACCTGTTAAAATAATTGTGTGGGTGTGTGTATTTCTCAAATCCTTATGTCATTCCCCAGGCCAGAAAAGATGTCAGGCAAAATTTCACAGCATTGGAATATTTTTAATCCCCTTCAGTAGACATGTTCTTTTAAAAGCACGACTTTCTTGAAGCTAAAGTAAGACGTAGAAGAAACTGTTTGTAAAATAAAATTGACAAGCGCCATTGCTGGCAATCTCTTTCATGCACAGATCATAATCAGACTAGTCACAGATCTTTCATTTGCACTCTTCCATTTACTGACTCCTACAGCTGTCTGCCCATTCATTCTTTGCCCATTCAACTCTTGCCAGATACAGCCACACTGTGTTCAGCTTTGATCTTCCACACAGTACTCTCTCAGCTGGCAAAAATATCATCAAATTCCGAAGATATGTATCGTTCCGACAATCACAATCTTTCTGACGTATCATTTTCTTTACGTGCAAATAGGTCACTCCGTACCACTTTGATATTGGTTTGTCTATCTTGTCAACTTATATCCAATATCGTCCTTGGCAAAACATGTCACAAAAGCACCCAGCCTCTGCACTCAAGTCTTTCTCAGGATCTGTCTAGCTTTCAGTTGAGTTAACTGGATAAAATCCTTTGCACTCTTTGCCACAATGCTATATGTCTCTCCACCTCTTTTGTAGTTTCCATAATCCATTAAAACTTAGTGTACTGTGCATCTCTTCTTGCCTTCTTTGTCAGGATTACAAAAGTCAGTATTGTAAAAGTTACCAATGTTACGTCCATTAATGATGTCTACTTTATTCACTCTGCACTCAACCCTCTTTGGGTACCCTGATTCCAGGACAATATTCTTGGTCTTCAGGAAGCTGATGCTGATTGTTCCATTCTTTTCCATTATCAAACAGGTTCGAACTCACCAGGAAGCAAAGATCCATTGAGAAAGCAGCATTATTGCCAGTGCATCCTAATTTATTCCCATGGCTGGGAAATTCTAGTGTTTCCACTTCAAATTGCATCGCACACGGCATAAATCATGACCTGATTGAACTAGGTGTTAAGGCCTTCACGTGGAAGAATTCTGACATGATAGTTTCAGTAAAATAAGCCTTTGTAACGTCATACATCTCCTTTGAATAATTGTTCAATTACTTTAGAAACCGTTTTCCCACATGGCGCATTTGTAAATCTGCCCACTCCGAAAATCTTCATAAACTTGCTTCAATCCACAATTTTCATTGTGCAAATGAGCAAAATGTCGAAACTTTGATATTCAGTGTGAATGAGCTTGTTGTAGCTGCAGATACAATACACTGCATCGATGAACGAAAACTTAAATAGGTAACTGCTCGATTTGTTGCACATATAGAAATGTAAACTTCCTGCCCAGATTATAGTATGTACATGTGAAAACAAGTTGATAAGCTTGTTGCAATTGCTTACAAAACTACTGGGGTGCATTAAATATTTACAATTGTCTTAGATACAAATGAATGAAGTTATTGTAGTTCAGTTCACTAACTTCCTGATTTCCAAATTATATTATAGAACTACACCAAACAACCACACCCACAGATACTGCTCTGGTGAATATGCCCCCAAAACTGCCTTTGTTTCTCCTTAATAACGGTACATTTTACGTCAACTCTGAACAGAACAATAACTGGTGCTATTTTTCTAATGTGAATGTTGTCTTCCTTAGAGCAAAGGAACAACCAGAAAGTATCTTTACCTGTTGAAAACACAATAAGCTGTTATGTTGAATTGAAATCCTGTAGATTGATTTTCTTTTGTGTATAATTTTTTTTAAATGTATGCTTATTTCATTTGGAATACAAACTCAGGTGCAAGAAAAGACATTTGATGTTATTGATGAATTCCCTAGTTGAGGAGATATCATTTATGCACTGAAGTTATGATGCAGACATTTGGAGTGTGTTATGGCTGTCTGTCCTGCAAATTTTAGATCAAAGGTGCTTTATTCTGTTTGATGTGTATCTTTTTATCATATTGTAAAGTATTTAGGTAATTTACTTTTGGGTGCAATGCATATTTCAGAAATTTATTTTAGTATTTTTTTAAAAGAGCATATTTGCAGTCTTAAATTGTAAGTATGTTACAAAAGTGCCTTTTAGACCTATTATAAATGTTGGTTATTTCAACCCAAAGACGCATCTGTTTTACAATATTGTATACATGTATTGACTGAGTTTTTACAAACTTTATATGAAATTTTAAGCCGTTCACATTACCCTTAAAGTAATTCACTGTGTATATATTGCAATAGTAGTTTGCTGACTTTGCAATTAACAGGAAGCAGAAATGCTTAAAAACAACTTATATATTGGACTTTTTGACCAATTTGCCTATTGCAGCTTTGTGTAAATCCGCAGATGATATTTGCACGTGCACTTAAATAAATATTTTCAAGCATGTTTAATTATAGAGCAAACTGGTGTGAATTCATGTAGATTGGTATTGTATGCAATGAATTGGAAAATGTGAAATGATTAACATTTGCGGGTTTGGGTTACAGTGCAGTCGTGGCAAAAACTGCTTAGCATACATGTATGTGCACGTCATAAAATGTTGATCAACTGCACTTTGGAAGATCAGGAATAACCTATTCAGTAACGTCATTTGAAAGAACCATTAGTAGATCTCAGTATGCACTGAAGAAAGACTGGCCGATAACATTTGTACCAATCCATTTTCAAACCCAAAGCATTTATTGTGAATGTTACAAAATTATATATTATATATTATATATATTAAAAACTGCTTCTCTTTCTGATCTTCTTCAATTCTTCAATTCTTGTTTTGTTCCCTCGTCATCTGTCTGTTTTTGCGCTAGGACTCCCTGAAGCAATTAGGAAATGCATGTTGATAGTCAAACATTAGGCAGAGGTTGGCAAGAGCCAAAACTTGGGTGTCCCATAGTGTGTGTCAGGGTATTGCTGGAGTCTAACCAGCTAGAACTGCATTGCTTGCCATTGATATTGATATCTGACAAGCTTTTCCACTGCTTATACAGTTGGGATCACCTTATTCATTAGAGCTTCGGCTTGCGGGGTTAACAAGATCTAAATGGTGTGACTCCCTGCCCCCATTGAGTGATCTACCCTTCCAGATCCTGCTGATGAGTCGATGCCATCAGCCCAGCCAAGGAGGATAAATACAGCATAACACTGGTAGAAAAAAATACAGCATAACACTGGTAGATTACTAATACTCAGAGAGGCAGCCACCTCACTGCAGGGGTGCAAGGATTATTTTAAGGTAAGTAGGGGTTTATTAATTGCTCAAAATATAAATTTGAATTCAGTTTACACGCTCCTTAGGTGACACTTATACGAATACAACTGCAACATTTGATGATAAAACTACAGCTCATCACAGCTCTCTTACCACTGTCAATCTTAGCTGCATTGCTAGAAGAAAGTAGATGATATGGAATTTCCAAATGTAGTTGGAATGAGTGGAATTCCCAGTTTGGTTTGGAGACTTTTAAGCACGTTGATGAGTTTCCGCATGTGCCATACACCCAGCTGACCGAAATATTTTTGGGATAGTCCTTGACTTTAATACAGTGCCATTCACACCAGGAAGATGTCTCAAAGCGAGTTACTGCAGTCACTGTAAAAAGAAGTTCTCATGGACAACTGCAGTAAGTTGAAGGCAAGAGGTTCCCCACAGGAAGGGAGGGAGGGAAAGATAGCACTTAAAACCATCAGCACATGGCTTGGACGTTTTGGATCAGAACTGGCTGAAACTTCAAACACATTCTTCAATTGATATGGATGGCCAGGATGTTGCAATGAAAAGAAAATGGTTTGCCTTCACTTTTGTTTAAGAAAAGCACAGTACTGCTCTTTTCACCATAACCAGCACAAGCAAATATACAAATGTTTTTTCTTCCTGTCAAAAGCAGGGGTTTCAATCCTTAGATTATGGCAATTCTCAAGCTTTGATTTCCTTGCCAAGTGTCTGATGGAGAACCTTTTCCTCAAATGTTTTTAGTTAAATTGTAGAAATAACAAAGAAAACTATTTCTAAAGACTAAGAGGAAGTTCTGTACACATTCCTGCCATCTCCTCCCATATATGTTTGTGGAAGACTTTTTGTTAACCTCATACTGATGTCACTCTGAAACGTGGATGTGTGGTCAGCCTCACAACAGGTTTCTCTCTTTGCCAAAGCCACGTAACATAATTTCCTGGATTAAGCACCGGTGCCAAACATCAACAAGTTTGGTATGTAGGATTTGTGGGGATGCCAGGATGTCTCGTTAATGTTCTTTTAACATTTCCAAATTATGCTTGCAAAACACATACTTGGCAAATACTCAAAGAAGTTGATGTGTTTCATCAATCTTAATGCAGTCAATAATAGGCATGAATCTTTATAACACTCATATTGATTGTGCCCAATAAATATTAAAAATAAATACTTTAATAGTAGTCATGTAGTTTATTTTCAGTCTTTATAACTCATACATCTGTTCTCACTGATTCATTACAAGTTATTTGCCCTCTGTAACCCTTTCAGAATCTCTTCATTCTGCTTCCTCTCTCCCTGCCTTTAAAATCTTTTCTTAAGAAACAAAATTCCTTTACCGGGCCTTTAGTCAACAGCCTAATTCTCTCTTTCCCCCCTGATTGGTGCTTGCTATCATGTCTGTTAAGTATTTTGAGTCGTTCATTCTATATGTGTGCATGTTTTTACGTTTACCATTTTTCTAACATTGAGACAAATGCTCTTAAGATGCCGTCCGGTGTGAAGGGCACTATATAAATGCCAGTTATTGTTGGTGTTGTTATTATAGCCATACCACATTCAGCCAAACAAACATTTTCCCAATGATCATTTTTTAGAGATTGTGCAGGTGAGTTATTTCAGAACTTGTCAATCTCAACAGCAGAATCCACAGATGTTCCAAAACGCTGATCAGAGCTCCACCATATATTGAATATATCCTTGGGTCTTGATTTTCTAGTAGATATACCTCTGCTGTGTCTGTGGTTACTGGTGATGTCTCATTTTAGTGTGAGCCATTATGACTTGCAATATTGCACAAAAACAGGATATTTTTTGCCATTTACAATGAAAATGATTTGCAATCTGATAGCAACTGGAAATTAGATTTCCCTTACGTATGACATGATTTAAATTGTTTTAGATTATCAGATGACCCCTCTAAGAAGTTAGCATATCTATTTATATGTTTGAGGTATTTTTGTTCACAAAATGAACAACATTTCATGATTATCGGTGGAGTTTTTCCATTTGGAGAAAACCTTGTGTATAATGTATAATTGCTCAGATTCTCAACACGGATGATGTGCAGCATTTATCCTACAGTCAATTTCTGAACCTTGCTAAATTGTTTGCCTTTTTCCAAAGTAAAGTTGTTAAAACTTTGTGATATATTCTACGTGAAATTCAATTCTTTTGCAATTTGCACTATAATGGTGTGGCTGTAATCTACAACAATCAATCTGCTTTTCTCCAATTGGAAATTGTGCAGCAGGTACATCAAAGAACATGCTTCCAAGAATACTATCGTGTATCTTCATTATTAATCCTTCTCGTGCTATGTCATGAATATTAAACAAACGAAAATAACAAAGCACTCTAATTTGTGTACGAAAATGTTTTGTTATTCAGAACTTTGATATGTAAAAAGCTATCAAGATTAAAAGGCACCGACTCGCAATAATTTGCAAAATAGCCTTAGGTGATCTGTTGCTGAGGAGGTGCAGGTTGTTTTTTGTTGCAGCATTTACTTTAGGTCTCATGCTGAAACGCATCCATTGGGCCGATCGATAGACACAGACTGAGCCAAATTAACCTGTTCAATCTGAATTGTGTTCTTAATACTAAAATCAACTTGGTTAATAATTGAATTTCACCGGTTTCTAAAATGTTTTAGACAGCTTCCCAACAACTCAGTATGTAACCGTGTTGCCATATTGTGCAAATAAATGTTCCCTCTTGACCAGGCTGCCACGATATATTGTGCGTCAGGTATTTTAGCAAGACTAGAAGCATTACCATATTACCTATGTGAAGTTTTCAGCAGCGTAAACCACTCATAATTTACCACAATGATGTGTGGAGCTTAAATGAAGACTTTTTGAATTTTTAGGTTTCTCTTCGCTGGCAATGTATTTGTCAACATCAAATATACCATTGTTGTCAAAATCTCTTTTTGATCACTAATCTCTGCAGCTGTAGCCTATTCAATGTATTACCTTCAGATTTGATTACGGTTATTTTAAAACCACATATTGAACTGTTAATAGACATCAAACTGATGGGAACATTTCTTGAAAAAAAACATCTGCTTTGGCACAAGTTCATCTCCCACACGTTCCAGGGTTCATTCAATAGGAACAAGTGGACAAAGGAAATGTTTCCGGGAATTATTTATGAAATATTTTGCTGCCGTGGTGAAGTACAGGAAATTGTGATTTAGGATTTTTGGTATTCGAGAACCAAGGAACGACGAGAGATCTTCTGACCACTTGGCTAAAGTTCAACACCTATAATTTTAATAACACTACATCTGTAACTTACATCTGTCCTTTGTGTAGTCGATAGTTGTGTTAGGTTGCACTTGCAACAACAAAATCACATTTATATAGCACCTTTCACATCAGGAGGACATTCTGAAGCACAGGAGGACATTCTGAAGCACAGTGTTTCAGACCCGAGCTGGCATCGGAATCGGGGAGAGTGGAGGGAAGGGGGCTGACCAATGGCACAGTCAAAGAGGAGGATCTTGCCTTACAGTGTCGACATGTTTGGTACCAATTAGTTTAACTGTCTTCAAAACGGACACTTGTAAGCTCTCGGAGATTTTAATGCTACATTCAGACCAAGGTTCCAGACTGTCAGATCAATGCTCTAATCCTCTGGGCAACAACAGTTTTTTTGATCTTTTCCAAGTTTACAAAATGTTACCCAAACATGTGGCTGCCAGACAGTTTTGTGATGATGAGATCAAAGGAATCATTAACACAAAAATGGTCAATAAGGAAATTTTAAATCAATCAGTTCAAGGATTTATAGCACATTCTGACATTCTCTACCATTAAAATCATGGAACTATGCACAAGGCAATAAACACTGCACTGCTTGGTCAAGTGTATCATTTGTTTCGTTGGCAGCTTTCCCGCTGTTTGAATAATGGCAAGAATTACAGTGCTAGCTGGAGTCTCTGATAAAAGTTCTGTTCTAAATCCTTTCGATGTGTTGTGTGCTGCAGCATGTTTTCCTGTTTTGCACCAGTAAGCTTTTGTATATTGTCTGGAGTCCTGTAGTTCAGCAGTTGGAGCACTCATCTCTAAAACAAGAGACCTGGGTTCGATTCCCGGCAGAGTTAATTGTTGGGCAGGTTTCCATACTCCACACACTTCAATTTACCTAGCAGTAAGTAGGAACCCAGTTGTTAGTCAATTGGCAGATTGCTTTTCCAGGGATAATAACTGCTTTAAAAAAATTGGTACTTTCAATCCATGATTATTTGTGGGACACTCCTGTGTGCATTTAGCTGGCACGTTCCACCCACAAAATATACAGTCAATTCACTTTACAGTACTGCATATTCTGTGAAGCTCTTTCTCGAAGAAATGATAAAGCGCTATACCAAATGCAAGGATTTTTAAAAAAATTAAACGTTACCTGCTTCAAGGATGAATAGATGTCCTATAATAATAATGTAAGCATTATTTATTATATTATTATTATTTATTTTGCTCCATCAGTACAGATACAAGTTGGTCATTCCAACATTTCTTCCATTAGCTAATATTTATTTGTCTCCGAGGCTGGGAAACTTTTGAGTTTCTTTTCTGAGCTGAGCCACAGAGAGTTGAATGATGAAACCCATGTCAAAAGGTCAAATTTAATTAGGTTCTGCCTCGTACAATACATGATCCACACATATTGGACTGCAGCCCAGATTGTTGTGAGCTTTAGTATTTTAGCTGGGACTTGGTTAGATTTCCAACACAGTATAACACATTTATAGGCTGCAAATCACAGCACTTTGAGAAGATTGACCGTAGTGGGATGGCTGGCAGACAGCCCAGACCAAAAAGCTTGGGTTCTGTTGGAATGTTGTATCTGCAATTAATTATAGCCCCGAATGGTGGGTCAAATATATTGTATTATATATTCCGAAAGTATTTATACTACTAATTTAGTAGTGTGTATACAGTATTTTGTCCATACTAATTAACCCCAACCTGTAATACTCTCCTCTTTCTTAGAGAGCTTATCGATCATTTGTGGCAAGGGATCAATTGTGTGCTTTCCATTCTGTTACAAATGATAACTAAGCCAAAAGCCCTCAACACGACCTTCCAGATTTTATTATCTATCTCATCTTCCAAATCTTCAGCTCATTTATGTCTTTCGTCCATTCACTTCTTTCTTTCATATCTTTCACTTTTTGTATTTCCGTTCACTGGTATCTCAGTGAAACAAAAGCACATATCTGCATATTGTCACACGGACAATTTCTCACATTCTCAACCAGAGCAAGTCTGTCTGCTTGGGCATGGGATGGGGGAGTGGGGGGGGGGGGGGGGGGGGGGGGGTGAGAGGGAAGGAGGTGGGGAAGAACAGATAATATAATTGTAGCAGACAGCTGTTTTGAATACTGACATCTTAAGGGTTACTAAGATCCGGTACATTGATTCATAACAATATATTTACAACAACAACTTGGATTTATATTGGACCCTTCAAGTGGGGTAATGTCTCGGAGCACTTATTAATACCTCTCTTATCAAAACTGTGGAGGTTACTATTGATTGATATCTCAATACATAGTCTGCACTCACTCATATGTTGAAAACACTGCCAATTAAAAGTGTAAAATGAGTTTTCAAAATAAAAGCTTATTTGTAAAGCAATTAAGAAGCAAAAATGTAGGTTACTGCAAATTACAGATAATTAGCAATAGCGTAAAGGACCACAACTAATAATTTTGCATATCATGATGTTTTAGAACCTTAGAGAATGGAACTGCTGACTTACATTACACTGTAGGAATCCAACATTAATTGTTCACGCATTGATACGGGTAACGCTGTTTAATTTTTCAGAAACTGATAACATTAGGCAAGACACCTAGGGGGCATTCTTGGTGTGCGCTGAAACTGCAGGCACCATTTGTAAATAACAATAAGTATTTAATTTGATTAATTGATAGCATCATTTGGCCCGCCAACCCCCTTTTGTTTTGTTTTTTCGAGTCTTATATGATTCTCATGTTTTTGCCATCAGCAGTGAACTGCAGAGAGAAGATAAAGCACAACATTCTGTGAAAATGAATACATATGGTAAACTGTGGCTTAAATCTATGTGTTCAGCTCCTCCTCCCTTTTAATATGCTAAGGTTATGCTGCTTTATTGTTGAGCAATCCATTGCTGTTTTCAGTAATATGAAAGTATCTCTTCTGCATCTCTGGTGTATCAGTATATTCATGAATATTGATTGGACCAATGCTCTCATAAACAGTATTTTCTTGCTCGACATCTAGCCTCTCTGGTTATCAGACTCTCTGATCACAACTTGCCTATCAACAGCATGGAAATTATTCACAAGAAATACCCGAACTATCCTTTGTCTGAAATAACACACACATGGAATCATTTTTTTTAAAATTCAGTTCCTTTTGGCCATCTTCAGAAATTAGCAGTTTATCTCTCAGTGAATATGGGTTCCTGCAATCATTTTGGATTTACTACATCTGTGTTTCAGAGAAAAGAAAAGTTATTTTGGATGCGTGTTTTGTTATCAGAGTTTATGTGCAATACAGTATTTATTCCACGTATGACAACATTCTGAGTGCTTACGTGCCAGGTTTAATCTTACGTTCCGAATTCATAGGCAGCTGTGTGTTCTCTCTTTTTCTCAAGGTTGCTCTCAGGACACAGCTTGCTTTGATAATTAAAATTGTTGCTGTTATTTTTGTGCAGCAGTCATCATGAGCACTATGTGTACTTCTGCTTCTGAATACATATCCTCTTATTTACTTGTAAGAACCGTATGCAGCGTCTCTACTTTAAATAGTTTTTCGAGGGTTTCCTTTTCCACCCCTTTAACTCGCTCTGTCCATTTCCCCTTCCCCAGTTTGCAAACTGACTTGCAAAAGGCCAGATAACTTGTGTGATAGATTTATAAATCTCTTGCATGTACAACAATAATTAAATAATAATTGCAACATTCGGGGAAAAGTACTCAACAATAATTGTCACTTGTAGTGACTACATTTAGAGAGAAATGTGGCAGCTAGTTTGAACTCCCCAAGGTCCCACAAACAGCCATGAAAAAATTGGCCAACTCGGCTGGAAAATTGTTGGCCAGGACACTGGTAGAAATGCCAATTATTTTTAATCAGTGGGATCAGAAAAAAAAGCAATTGAATAACTGCAGATGGGATAATCTGCTGCAGTATTTTAATGTGGATAAATTAAGCAATCGACATTGGATAAAAAATGCAAATATAATATATAATAATACCAAATAGAGTGCATTGGCAAAGGAATAAGGATTATTGACTTTACACTGAGAATAGACTTACCATAACTTAAACTGGATTCTTTTATAATTCATTCAGCAATGCCATATTGTGTAGTTGTAGACACATTACCCACAAAAAGACATTGATGCCCTCTACATGTTCAAGACACGAGCATACCAGGATAATAATAGCCCTTGCATTTGACACAGCCCCTTATCATGTATTTGGGATGTCTCAAAGAGCTTCTCGGGATATATTATAACGTGGATCAGCTGTGGGCAAAACACACCCTGAAAAATTGTGTCTTTTACAACTCACCCTAGCCTCAAGACCCTTCTCTTCAACCGTGCCAATAGTCACCCACTTTCCCCTCCATCCTCCCTGATCCCAACCCCAGCTTGGGTCTGAAACACCCAAGGGGATTTTCTCCCGACGTGAAAAATTACAAATGTAATTTTGTTGTTGTTGTTGACCTTGCCCTTCATCTCCTTACAATGTGTGATGTGGAAAACTGCAGTCACCTCTCTGCTATCAGGAAGTTTCCTTCCAATTGCCATTCCGCTGCTTCTCCACCTGCCATCCTGTTAAATGGCCACATCCTCCTTGCTCTTGTGCGAGGAATAAAAAAAGGGCCACAAAAAAAACCTAAAATACTGTTACGGTGAGGCAGTAGAAAGAAGTAAAGTAATATAAACTGTTGTGAAGAGACAAAAAGAATGAACTGATGGCAACCGAGATATACCTATAGGAAAATAGACTAACACTCAGAGACACTTAGATAAAGATCAAAAGGCTCAGGGAGAGGTTGAAAAGTTGATGAATTGATGAACAGATCCAAAGATAGCCTTGCACCATTTCCTCACAGAATACCTCACCACACACCATCAGGTCAGCTTTGCTCTCTGAGGGCAAGGCCATAGCTTTATCCTTTCTGAACTTCAGTGATATCAACAGTTACAGTGAAACCACTAAATTATGGCAAAAATGTCCAAGGACCAAAGGGCACTGCAAAACAGCCAGGGAATCGCAAAAGACAATCACGGTCCGATGGAATGAATCATCCAGTGACACAGGCTGAAAGTAAATACAAAATGTTCAACGTGAAGTGTCCAATATTCAAATAGTGCAACTGGTTTCAAAATGTATTTTTTTAATAATAAATAAAAAATCCTTACATTTGGTATAGTGCATTATCACGTCTTCAAAATACATCAAAGTACAAAGCTTTTTTTTTAAATGTAGTAATTGAGTGCTTGCTTGATCATCTCTTCATTTGAGTTTGTTTAAATTCCATTTAACCATTATACACAGGTGTGAATACATTTTGTCCTATAGGCACTGATGGTTAACTATCTTTTGTAACGAGTACAATGCGCAGATTGTTCACTTGGGTAGAAATTTACTCTTTCTGAACGCCTTTCCCACAAAGAGAACCAGAAGCTGCATAAATGCAATTTGTTGTTGTTTTTAAAGTGAACAAGTTGATGCAATGATATGATTAACATGGAGCTTTCTAACAGTGGCAGCACCTTTTGGTATCTTTAATGTAAACCCACCTTGGTTCAGTTAGCAGTAAACAAATTAATCAGATGCTCTTTTTATTACTTACTGCTCTGTAGATATACAAAACTCGGGAAGAAACTCGTCATGTGTTCAGAGGGAGAGAGAAAAAAATATATATGCCAGGTTTAATTTATTCTAGTTTCATTTAGCAAATACTAAAGGTGTTGTGTCATTTTGGATTTGGAGCAGATTTCTGTCTCCAGGTTACGTTCCTGTAGTACATTAGGACTGGGCGGCAATTGAATTCAGAGCCAGGATTGGCCACTGCTCTTAGGGACCTGTTTGCCATTGTTCGGAATGTATTTAATTATGTATTTAATTAATAAGTGGAGGCAGAACTGGCCCCCAATGAAAGCTGAACTGCACCGCCGATGCAACACTTTATTTATCATACGGGTGGGGGTGGGAGGCGGTAGTCAGTGAAATGAATGCATCACCAGGGTGTCAAAGGATCATCCGATTCACATGCTAATTCCAGTCGATCCGATAGTCATCTGTTTGGAATGCTGAACATTGTAAACTCTGCCATGTCTCCCCGTTGGCCTTGGGTTCACCTCAGACCTTGATCTGAGACCTATCTGACTCGCCGTTCCAGTCACTAAACAAATATTCCCACACACATAGAAAAACGAAATCTGGGGTTTGGACGAAAACACGCATTGTTGGAGAAGTTTATTCCTGAAGAGTTCTGGCTGATGCGTGTGCCTACGATTGCCAACTGCAAAGAATTAATTGCAGTGCCTAATGGCAGATTAGAAAAGATGTGTTCCTGTTTGTCATTGCCAGATCCCTGCAAGGGGTCTCATATACAGATATATATATATATATCTATATATATATTTGTAAACAGCTAATCCTCAGAATTGTTCACTTGTGATTTTCTAAAGGCATTTCCTTGACAAATTAAATGTAACCACATTAAGGCAAAAAAGAAACACAACAAATTCAACATTGTCAAACAGTTTTTAGGATTACTGCTAAGTAATTGTGAACACTTTTTTTTAATGTAGAAGGAAACTTACATACAGACCTTGCAGACACTTACAAACTATGATCTCAAAAGTATGCCAATAATAATAATTTTTGCATTTAATATAGCGCTTTTCATGTCTTCTAGACATTTCAAAGCGCTTCACAGGATAGTGAATCGACTGTATATTTGTGGGCGATAAAGGTATCAATGAGGCAATAATGTTCTTCAGCAAGCAAAAGCTCAAAGTTTGAAAAGAAAGCTGAAAAAAAATCTGCCATTGAGAATATAGGTTTGAGCAATGGTGAACTCTAATATTAAATACAAGACCCAGGAATAGCCTACCTGATATTAACTGTTACTGTGGATAGCAGTTAGCACACATCTCGGTATTTCAATTCACGTTACGGTATATTCCGTGAAGCACTTTGAGATGTCGTGATGACGTGAAAAGCGCTATATCAAATGCAAGGATTATTATTATTATTTCAATGTGATGCTCAAATATTGAAGAAAATAATCTACTGGCTCGAAGCATAGTATTTATCTTTATATAACTGATCAATTGTACAGTCAATTAAAATGCTTCACACATAAGAGATTCTATTTCCAGTTTCAATCTATTAATTAAGCTGTACAATTCCTCAATGTTTAAATGCCAATTGGTCATTCGTTTCATAGTGGTTTGTGGGATATTGCTGTGAGCAATCGTGCTTTTGCGTTTGCCTACAAATACACAGTCACTCCATTTCACATGAAATCCTGTGAAGTGCTTTGAGACTTCCTTGCAACGTGAAAGGCGCAATATCAAATGCAAGGATTATCTAAATGTTCGGATGTATTGCGATTTCTTCTTTACAGTACTTTGAATTGCAGCCCCTTTCCTGATGGTGGGAAGGTTACTTGCTGATATCTCAGATATCAACTGGGATTTAACCTCAGCACAGACGTTCTCTGTGATCTATACTTGAATAGAATGTCAACGCTTGCTGATCGTTTGAGCAAAGCACTGGAGGCATCCTTTGCGACACTATCCCAGTGGAAGGGAAAGAAAAGTCAAACACTTCTCTCGTGAATTTTGCCTTATTTTCAAGGCATATTCACACATAGCTTGGGCAGGAACCTGTATCTATCATGCACAGTTGACCAAAATCATGCTTTTCACTAATGCCATGTTGTAGCTCGGTGCTTTGCAGACGAGGGCCCAATTTCACATTGTGTGCAGTATTTATCTTTGACCACAATGTGGTGCTGTTTGCAATCTACTCCATGCCTTATTTGCTTGTTGGGGTTCGTTAAGTTTTTGCCCTTGGCAGAGAATTGAAAACGAAATAGCAGTTTGATCATAGTTGTATCCTTGTAATATTTAATACAGGTTGAGAAAAAGATTGATAACGCACAGCGGGACAATTTTTGGGGGAGCCTGGGCAAGAAAGGCTGAAGACATTTTTTTTTTTAAAACTCCCAATCTGCTATTTCATTGCAGATTGAAAATCTCACATTGTACGAGAGAAAGTTCTTTTGGCCTACAAGAAAATTTACAAAGTTGTCTACCGAGTGTATTGGGCAAAAGAAAAAAAGACTTAGAACAATGACTGGGGAGGAGGGAAATGAGAAAGCATGGAATAGTAAAACCACCCTTTGACCTGCTCCTTTCCAAACTCCATGCCAAACGTACAATAACAACAAATTGCTTTTAGATAACGTGTTTCACATCCCAAGGTGCTGGTTACCTACCTATCACCTAGATGTTTGGAGAGAAAACTTGACACTAGTTTATCAACAAATCTCCATAAATCTACCAAAGCCAACATTTTCTCAAGCCACCGAGACTAATTGTCAGGTCCCTAGTAGCACTCTGGGTGAGACCAACTAACTCAGCATAACCTGAAAATGTATCTGGGGACCTTCCAGATCTGCAGTGCTCAGTGGTTATCGATGCAAACTTGCTGTATTATCAGGGGACTTTTAATCTTAGTTTGAAAGATTAGAATGCTGTGTTATAAACATGTAGCATCAGATTATTTGCCCTCGGTATGAACACATTGAGGTATCTTAACAAAATCCTATTCCTTTGAGTAAATAATTGAAATTTATTTGCTTATAGTATATCTGTTTGACTAGAATTTGAAAGAATTGATAGTTTTAAAAAATATATATTTAATGTTTCATATATTACAATTGGCTTTTGTTTTCTTCTGCAATTTGACCTATTGTCTGAAGGGCAGAGGCTGTGTTAAGTTATCTCATGGGAGTGCTATCTCCAAGTCACACAAGAGAAAGCAGTCACGCTTCACTCATTTTTATAGCCTATTAATTAGAGAATTAATTTAATTACTTGAAATTTAAATAAAACAAACGACAATATCTGCCTCTTTATTAACTGGTTAATGTTGAACCTCGTGTGAGGAATGATGATATTATATGCTTTCAAAACTCCTGAAATTTAGATATTTACCCTTTGATCCCCTCTGGGACAAAGTATCTCAGTACCACATGAGTGAGAGATTGTGAGCATCACCACTGTTAGTGATAGATGGCTGCTCCATCAGTAGTTAAATGGCTAAAGAGTCTTTATTTCCCTGTTTGTTGTCATGTGTAATAATTGTAATACAGTATTCTTATATTTGATATAACGCCATTCACATCAGGAAGATGTCTCAAATGGGCTTTATCGGATCCAATGTAAAGGACAGGAGCTGTGAATATTGTAAGCAAATGGGACAGGTTAATCTGCATCTTGCATTGGATAAGATTGTTATTGAGCTCTGAATGAAACTCTCAGTGTCACAGAAGATATTCCAACACAATTGTAGGACTCTGCATAATATTATGGTTAAGGTTTAAGGTTACTGGATTTTTGATGCTGTCATCCTATATGCAGCTCATTGGGCATTGCCTTCATGTAATTAAAAGCGTTTCTGAGTAATGCAATCAATGGGATTATGCAGGACACCAATCTTGCTGCCGTCATACATCAATCCATCACTCGCTCTCAGAAGGCTGAAATTTTTAAAAAATTATTACACGCCATTTTGTCAAAAATATTCAACTTTGATTTATTTCAGACAATTTTAAGACCTGTCATAACTCATATTGTTTTCTCTCCGACTTCAAAGAGCAGTTTCATTTGGAAACGGAAGGAAGAAGAGTAGCGTCATCAGAATGACATGGAAATGCCTCAACATGTTTCACAATGGTGCAGGGCTATGTTCAGTATGGAAGCTTGATTATTTGTTTGCTACAGTCTGTAAGCACAGTGTCTGTCCTGTCAACTCTGGAACTTCGGTTTCAATCCTGCTCGGGTTTTTATGAGCCACAAGTAAAATTAAATTAAGCCATTGGCCACAATTATATTAGATCAGGCATTTTCTATCTAGTGTTTAAGGAGTACAGAGCAGCACCATAAAACTGCTCACCATTTGGCACAAATTGCCCATGTGATGACTTTTACTCAGATCAACACAGCTGGCATGATAATAGGAAGATTTTTCACTAGTGCAAACAGTGATGCATGTCTGATGTTGGGATTTAGACATATTTTTCGGACAAAGTAGAGGAAGTTATATTTGGTGGCTCTGCATAGTTTGCTTGACCTAGAGGGTTTCACATTGATAATACGGGAAAGACTCCATTTCCCTGCCGTGCATGTGGTGAAGAATCCGAGTGTGGTCCAGGACTGTTCTGTCTTTCAAGTTCAGGTTCCTGCAGCTAGTATGTTACACTTCAAACTATTGCAGATTTGCCAGAGTGTCTGAGAACCTGTGCATCCAATGTTCACTTTAGTGATTACAGTAAAAGCCCGTTTATCCAGCACCCTTGGTACCTGGCCAATGCCGGTTAAAGCACGTGCCAGATATTCGTCCGAAAACGCAAAAAAAAAAAAATATTTTCAAACATTTTTCCGGATAAATTCCGGTTAATCGAATGTGGACCTTTTTTTTGCGATGCCGGTTATACGGAAGTTACGGTTGATCAGGTGCCGGGTAAATGGGTTTTTACTGTGTATATATTATAGAGTTAATAACACAAATTGTATTCTTCTTATAGGTATCAGATCTCTCCGAAAAAAAACTCAATTGAAAGTCAAGCAGGTAAAAGAGAGGAGGAAGTTGAGAAAAGGAAAATAAACAACTGAAATATCAATATTGTTTTTTACGTAATACTAATTGCAGAAACCTGCATTTATTAGCAACTGCATTGAACAAGGCAGGCAGTGAGAGCTACTCTGTATAGAAATCCGAAACTAACTGGTTGATGTATCGAGTGCGTTGGATTTCTGGACCTGGACTAGTTTGAGGAGTCGATACTCCATTGGTTGTTTTTGTCATAATAACAAAACGTAGAACGATTGATTCACTTTCCCTCAAGAGAGTAAGATTCAGTACATGAGGAAGAAGTACTACCTGAACAGAAAAAAAAGAAATGTTTCATGTGGATAATTATAATAATGCTTGCATTTGATATAGCGCCTTATCACGTCGGTGAGAATTGAGAGAGAAAGAGAGGGGGAGGGAAGGGAAGGGAGAGTTGGGTAAGAGAGAGGAATGCTGTGGGGCAAGAGAGAGCAGCCTTTTGCTGCTTTTGTTGAGCATTCTGTAGTTTGCCTACTGGAACAATAGTTGAATTTGTGGTAATGGGATGCAAAGTCTTCATTTTGACCGAGAAGCTTCAGTTTTTCATTCCTCCTCCCCTTTCTCTCTCGGTCACCCCTAGCTCAGTAGAAACTCTGTGGATTTTACGGTGGCATGCCTCAGTTAGTTCTCCCATGGCTTGTTGCACAGATTTCGATGCACATTTGGGCACATTGGCACCAACCCAAAGTTCCTATTTCAGTTGTGGAGGCGGCTGAAAGCTGTGTTAAAGCTGCATGAAATCATATGCAAATTGGACTCCAACACTCTACATAGCTTTCACAGTCATCTTTTTCACAGTGATTTGGGCAGCGGTTTCACAGTGATGTGCGTGTCCATCCAGGAGCCATCCCACCCTGGAACTGTTGAGACCCTGTTCTAACTAGGACATTGACCTCAATATCCCCAAACACTATGTAAATATGCATCCATATGTCTCAAGGACAAACTGCACACATAAAATAAAAGGCAGTGTAGCATCGCAGGCAGCGAGCTCCTATTTCAGTTTGCATTGAACATTTCTGGTTATGGTAGAACTCTCTGTAATCCTCTGTTGCACACAATTTTTAATTATGTCAGTCTTCCACAGATGGTGTTGATAGTTGTCCACCAACAAAACTCACAAACATTGTTAATTGCCTAAAGCTTCATCTGTGATGTATGCGTATGAGGCTCTAATTGGCCAGAGTTTCTTTTGCACCATCAGAACATGAGAGATGTATTTTCCCCGCAAAATAATCTTTATTCATAACGTAAGCAATAAAACATTCACACAATGACACAACTACAATTTTTTTGTAGTATAAAACTGTACAAGCTCACTGTCTAACATTTTCATAACTAACAAATCTTCTTATCTCTACTTAAGCAACTGGTCCGGATATCACGCCCCCCCACCCGCACGGGTCCCGACCAGACTGCGCTTTGGGACGTCCTCCCGATGTGAGAGACGCTATATAAGTGCAATTTTGTTGTTGTTTGCCTGCAAATCTACTGCTGTGTTTGCCCACAGAGCACCCACAGTCAAAACACATTACAGAATATGAAGCACTCTGCGATGTCTCGATGTGGTGTTATATGAAATGCAAGGATTATTATATCAAACATCACATGTGAGGGGCACTCTTGGGTTACACATCAAAATGTGTCAGTTCAAAGAAAAGTGCATTCCAGAGCATGCAATGTCACACAACCATGCTGCAGTTCTCAAATGCACATATGTGCACTGGGCATTCTTGAATCACTGAGGTGAAGTTAAAATGAGGGGAAGTGTATACATATTTATTCGAGCCCATTATGCTGATCTCAGGAATGACCCTCACACAGTTTAATGTCAGCTCAGAGTTACTGCAGAACATAACTGGTCAAACTTTGGCGCAGTACAGATAAGAGATTGGAGCTGAGGGTAGTGACCTATTGACAATTCAAGTTCCTGCACAGACCTCTAATGATGTCCTATTCAAGGCAGTTTACTTTCCTTTGTAAATGATTAAGTCCCAACCCTCTGCGATGTCGTGTGCAGTTCTGGGCACCCCATTATAGAAGGGATATCAGTTCACACAAATGATACATTACCACGGACGAGTTCACCAGAACTGAAATGCATATGAGGCGATTTAACAGACATTTTCAAACTGATGGATTGGATCCAATCCTAACATTTGACTTAAATGGTGTTTTTCCGCTATTGTTATTTAAATATTACAAACCCTTAAAGCAATAGTAAACATAGCAATAATAGAATCATAGAAATGTACATATGATAATGTGTTTATTTAATCCCATTGCTCTGCCCATCCTTCATATATCTGACTACTTTCCCTTGAAACCCACAATAGACACTGATGCTATCACCATATTTGTGAGGGCATTCCCTGTCCCAACAACTCATGGTGTGAAAAAAAGTTCTACTTTTGCTCTTCTTCCACCTATCTTATAACTATAGCCCCTAGACACTGGCTTTAATATTGCAGGTACTATATTTAAATCATTCTCTGGATCTTATATAAATCTAGTATTTAAATCTTTACGTTTACAATTTGTTTTATTTCAGGTTATATTAATCAGGTTTTTTTTTACATAATCAATGCTTTAATATGCTTTGAAAATGCTTTTCTTCTAACCCAGTACATGGAACCTGTGGACTTTGAATTAATGAAACAATCTTAAAAATAAAGTCATTAAACTCTTGGATAATATCTATTATGTCTGTCCAGAACCTCGTCTGTTCCTCGAGTTTCAACTATGATTATTATCATTATTAAATTTCTAGTAACAGGGGACACAGTTGAGTTTGGCAAGATAAATTTGGGATAAAATGGTGCTGAGTGAAATTAGCCTGTGTTTGAAGTAATTTTTTTTAATGCAAATCACTTTTTTTTTCCAGAAAATCATATCACTTTCTGAGAATGTTTTGACAAGAGGAAATATTGTTCACCCTGTCTGATGATGAGTGTACTTCCTGTCAGCTGAATGATGAGTCACCAGTGTTATTGTCTGAAATCCTTTGCACTTTTAACAATAAGACAATGCATGGAGGTGAGGAGTTGTCACTGAAGTCGAGAAACCGTTTTTATATGAAGGAAACTTCACATCATTTAATTCTTCCGCCCACCACTTCCATTCTCAGTCAGCCTCTGGATAGTATCCTCTGGGGCGAACATTACTGTACATTGTGTTTTGCTCTACAACTGCTAAAAATGCACGCTAATTAATTGTAGTTAATGCCATGAAAACAGTGTATTTCCAAAACAGTCAAAAATTAAATTTAGTACATGGAGTGTTTAAATTATAATTTGACTGTTGACCAGCTGACTACATAAAAGTGTGTTGCTGTCCTAAGGGTTAACAGAGAGAGGATTTTTTTTGCTATAAAGTAATCAGTTTTCCTTAGATAATACAATGTCGCTACAAATGGACTTTTAACGATGTTGGATTTTGAAGACAGCCTCAGATATAATGATGTCCACCTCTTTTTCTTAACACTAACTTGTTTGTAACTGAATGTGCAATTGTCTGTTTTTTGTTCTATATGCATTATAACAGGTGTTGTTTTGGTTGTATTGTGGTGAGTTCTATTGGTAAAGATCTGGCAGAAATTCCCCTGAGTTGCAACTTGGGTCAGGTTGCAACAAATCAAATATGTATCTTGCCAGCCTACCCTTCCTGCCCTCCTCCTCCTCCCCACCACTACCCAATGCAATGCGAACAATTTGGTTGGGTTCTTCCACTCTGTGAGGATCAGGTTTCAGTCGTGACAAAAGGAGAGGAACAACCAAAAAAAATTGAGAAGCAGGAGGCAATAGGGACATAGGAAAACAGGAAGAGGCCATTCACCGCACTGAGTCTCAGCCACCAGTTCATTAAATCTTCACAGATTTTTAATTACAATGTAAAATAATTTAGGCTTAGGCTCCGAGTGCTCTCATCCCCACTGACACTCTGTGATTGGGAGATAATAATAACAACAACAACAACAAAATTACACTTGTATAGCGCTTTTCACGTCAGGAGGACATCCCAAGGTGTTGGACAGTCATTGTTTCAGATGCATGCTGAGGTCAGGGTAGAGAGAAAGGGAGGGATTTGGGGTGACTGTTGGGACTGTCGAAGAGGAGGGTCTTGAGGCGGGACGTGAAGGAGACCAGAGAGGGGGCGAGGCAGAGGGACTGCGCGATGGAGTTCCAGAGGTTGGAGGCAGAGTGACTGACAGAGTGACTCTTGCCCATCAATGGTGGGATGGGTGGGGCGGGGGACATTGGGCAGGCTGATAAATGGGACTTTTAGATAATAAAAATAAACAATAAATATAATTAATATAAATAATAACAAATAGATTAGGATTAAAAAGTCTTAATGCCAAATACCAGCTGGATTTTTAATTTTGCAATGCCTTAAGTTAAATTCCTATTGTCAGCAAGGCAGTATCTCATTCACTGGATCGCGATAACAAATATTGAGAAATAGGGCAGTGACTTCTGGATGATTCAGTGGTGCAGCAACGTGATGTAATTAATACTTTCATCTGGAATGGTAAAATGTGGGATCATGTGCAACATTTTGGGTGTGTGTCTGATCTCAGGTAGGCTTCCTGTGAGCTCTGCCAGAAAAATTGGTCAATCAACCAAACTTATTTCAATACACTTCCCACTGCAGATGCAATGTAATATGATGGAAGCCTGTGGCAGAGGTGTTTTGTGTTGTGCAGCATCTTGAATAAAGAATGTTTCTCAGCACAGACGCATGACATATGCGTGTGTGAACAGGGCATTTGTGCTGATTTAAAAATGTAGTTTGACTTTACAGCTCCAATAATAAGAAAAATAATTATTGCATTTTATATAGTGCCCAATCGTGTCTTTGAGATGTCTCAAAGCGCTTCACTAGATATGGTGTAAAGTGAATTGCCTTTGTTTTTTTGTTGGTGAAACTCGATAGCGAATTGCACACAGCCACATCCCACAAACAGTCGTGGATTGAGTGACAAAATTACTATTTTACCAGTACCTCGGAATACAAATGACAGCTCGTTCCATTCTGTGCTCTCACTTACCCAATACTTACTAAAATCTTTACAGAGATTTTAAAATGAATAGTGCCTCATGCCAAAATGGCATATTTGTAAACTGACAAAAGGAAGAGATAAATTTTTGAAAAAAATCTTTATGCGTGTTTGGATTCCATTTGAAGTTCTGAAATTACTTTACTTTATCAATTTCGCTTTGTCAATAAATTTTCAGTAATACCCTTACATGTACCCGTAGCCTGAGACGCCGTCCGGCGTGGAGGGCGCTATATAAATCAAAGTTGTTGTTGTTGTTGGAGGTACGAAGATTGAGTAGTCCCATTATGGATGCAGGAAAATTATAAGCAATACAGAAGTTGAAGATGTTTAGGCACATTTTGGAACATTTTGTGGTTTTCTGTTTATATAGATAGTGGATTCTATTCTATGCATCTGTATTTTATTCCCATTGTTTCCTAAATACGCATCCTAATTATATTCTGTTAATGTTCTTTTTAAACAAAAAACCCACCATCTGCTGAAAGAGTTGATTAATTTCAGCGCAGAAAAATGCACTGATAATTCATTACACATAGCATTTAACATCTGTGCAGAAGCTGATATTCCTTACTATTTTATCAAATTTGACCTTCGAAGTAGTAAATGATTCAGTGAATTACCGAAGTTGCATCAGGCAATAAGTAAACAGTAACATTACAGCTGCAGCCACCCTGTAATGACTGCCAGAAACTCATTACTAATCACAGATCATTTTCTCATACAATCCAGCTAACATGACAGATGGTAGAAGGAGTGTTCAAGTGCGTTAATAGGAGATAATCTTCCTTTTTTACCCTTGCAAATTTTTTAACCCATTTCACACCGGCAATCTGTACGTACGTAATACTATAATTAACAACACCAAGAATATAGATTTGTGAATATGCTGTGGCTTCGAATTGAGAATAAAACTTATTGTACTGCAAACATCTCTGTGCAGGAGAATAGGACATGGGCGAGAGGTTGGAGAGAGGCTGAAAATAGAAGATTCCAAAACTCTGAATTAAACCATACAAGATGGAGATAAGAAAACGGTGGCTTTACACATATTCTTTTAATTAAGAGGAATTTGGGCCCACAAAACACCATTTGGATCAGTCAGAAACACAAGCAGAGCAGCACAGCATCAAATACGCTGAAAGGAAAATATAGCTTCTCACCATCACAATCAGAGCTCTCTACATACATTTTGTGCATGGCTCAAACAGGAAAATGTTGGTTCTGCAGTAAAAAACATTTATATAAGTACTGTACTTTGTGAACAGTTTACTAGATAAACAGAGCAGCATGCTGGATAAAGCATGAGGTGCTGGTGATAAGGTGATGATATATTTCCAACCAATGGAACTGAATCTTTATAAAGCTTGATAGAGTAACGGGAGCTATCTAAACATGGGAGGCATTTATAACACGCTCATCACATGCTCCAGTTTGGCTTGGCACATCTCCAATGTCATTGTTTATCTAACCAGCATTATAATCATCATTGATGCTGCTTTGAAGGTTAGCAGTTAAATCTTATAAGCGTATTGATAAGTTCAAAAAGTACTTTGAAATTTAAACGGGATGAAACATTGTGAAAAATGGTACCTAATTTACTTTTACCCTGGGTGGCATTGAATACCGAAATTGATAGCGGGAGCTCAACGGCACAATGTACATTTAAAGTTAAAATGTCAGAACATTTTGAAACCTTAACATGCCACATAAATAACTCTAGGAGAGGTTATAAAATTGTACTTGATAGTTTAAGCATTCTGGAGCCACTCTGGGAAGACTGATAATAATTATTGCATTTGATATAAAGCCTTATCACATAATCGAGATGCCTCAAAGCGCTTCACGGGATATTCTGCAAAGCGGGCTGATCATATATTTTATGGGCAAAATGTGACAGTCAGTTGTACACAGCAATGTCCCATAAACAGCCATGGAGTGAGTAATCAATTTGATTTGGGGGTTTTGTTGGCCAGCACACAGGGAGAAACTCTGTTCTCTTTTTGAACAGTGTTGTGCGATCATCAGCGTCCATCTGACCAGGCAGACAAGACCGCAGTTTAACTTGTCAGCATAATTGTCTGGAAATATCACATGCAACCACAAGATGAGAAGACAATTGGAACTTGTGTAAGCAATGCAACGCACTGTTCCTAGTATATTGCTCCATCATGTCACCTATAGTACTCACATAAGAAAACAAATCTATATCTTAAAGACATTTCTTTATTGGAACCAGCAATAAAATATAAATTTATAATGCCATTACTCTTAATTCTTCATCAAGCAGTACATTTGTTCCATTGGCACAAAATAAGTGTGAAATCAATCTTAGCCAAAGTAAATGTAGCACTGAGCAATTTAACATTTCATCTTATTTTTATAGCATCATTATGTATTAAAATCCCTGCCACACAACGTTTGGGTTCCGAATCAAATGTGGCTCCTTCATGAACCATGGAAACATTATAAGAAGCAGCTGAATGAACATTGGAGCCAATGTTTCATTGAATTGCAGTAGTGAAAGTAATTCCACAGTTCGTGACAATAAAAAATGACACCTGTACAGGCAATTAAGTTTTACAGTGTGAAACATTAAAGATATCTGTCAATGATTAACTTTTTGAGTGTCAATTAAATATCTTACAATGCACAACAACATCTCAAAAATATCATTGGGTTAAAATTACGACTTTGGCTTCAATGACTTTTCATATTTTCCATAGTTGTTTTTTCATTTTTATACACAAATGTGATTTGGTTGTTGTTTTAATTATCTGTAATATTTATCTCAGGAAACGCTGAGGTAACTTTCACACCTCCTTTGTAATCCATTTACAATGATCAAACCTTTGAATAAGAGGAATTTGTCCTATTACTGTAGTAAGTTTTCAGTCATTGCTGGTCAAGGGCTGTAGCAAGTGATGACATCTTCCAAACGGACTCCTGCTAATCTTGTGTACATACTTATTTCAATAATCTTGCAGCTGTAGACTTGGTGTAATATTTGCGGAGAACTGAGAGCAGTAGCCTCTTTGTTGTTTGTGACCTGGGGAAATCAAGGGAACTGGGAAGGAAAATTGAAAGTGTTTATACTTCAGGCAAAATCTTTGCCCGTATTCATCATGCTCAATGGGAATTGGCCCTATTTCAATTATAGGTCTATCATTGCTGAAAGGCCCATTCCCCCAAATAATCTTCAAAGGATAAATGGTGGGTTACCTGGAAGGGAAGGCATATCAGAGTAGATTGATTCCGTAAATAGACAGATAGATAGCTCTAATAGGAACAACAGCGAGATAACCATTGGTTCTACCTTGATTTCAATTGGCAGAGACAAAGTCACATTGGAAAGTATAGATTATGTCCCTGTGCAGGCGTGTTCCTCTTCCCTAGAGTTCAGAGAATACACTAAAGGCTAATCTAACCTTCACTCCAGCCTGCTATAAAGGAAGCTCTCGCAGAAACAAAACACAAAATACTATAGATGCTGAAAATTTGAAACAAAAACGGAAGTTGCTGGGAAAACCCAGCAGGTCAGGCATCCATGGAGAAAGGAAAGTGAGTCAACATTTCGGGTCTGACCTGAAGGGTCGTAGCAACTTCAGTTTTCCCAGCAACTTCAGTTTTTGTCTCCCACAAAGCTGGCTCTCTTGTTAGTGTCCATGAATCAATGTAACTGGGCATTTTACATTAATGCGCAGGCACCAAGTCCCATAAATTATTAAACAACAAAATTTCGACAGACAATTAGACTTGTTTTTCCTGCATAGAAGTTGGCACTTTACTAACCCTTATTAAACCTGTGAGCACCCAGGGAAATTTTGGCTTTTTCTCTTGTTGGACCTTTCCCTGATACTTCTCTGAAGGGAAGGATAATCTCTAGACGACATGAATTTTATGCGCCATTCCTGCATTATTAGCAACGATATGTAAAGTTTATTGAACGTTAGAGAGGGAACGAGCTTCAGACACACTGCATCTCAGAATTATTTATAAGTGGTGTTTATTATTATTATTAATAATGTTATCCTTGCATTTCATATAGGGCTCTTCGGATCAGCAGGCATTTCAAAGTAAAGTACTGTACTTCATAGGATTTACTGTGAAGTGCAGCAACTATATATTTCTGTAGGTGAACTACAGTGATTTACCATGCTTTTGCCCAAAACTAATAGAATAAAAAGAAAACTTCTATGCTTAATGGCTCAGGGATTTCTAATGGTTTTGCTGTCAGTCTCTGCATAAGCTCATTTGTGTCTGTCCTGTGACCAGGAAGGAAATGGAATGTGTAACTGTCCTGTGCTATGGAAAGCTATTTCCTCCCTGGTGACCAGAGTAATGTGAAAACCCACTGTGAGCACATGATAAATTGGGTGGTGCACAGTGGTACCTAGTAGCAGTGAATCAAATAACTTGACTTATTTCCTTGGTTTGATAGGTAAAGTTGTCCTATTGACATCAGGGTTCTACATAACAGCACTTTATGTTGTTGGAGAAAGATTTACTCTGCATATAGCCCTAAGTGAACCTCCCAATGATTGCTTGACACAGAGATTAAAGGGGTGCTTCTCCTCTGGTTTGGTAAATATACCATCTGTCTCTTCTGAGACAATGCCAGCACAGAATAATATAGGGCTCACCCACCAATGTTTCTCACTCCACGTGATGACAACAAAAATTTTGTTAAGGAAATCTTGGAATTGCATAGTCTAAGCTGACATTTCAGTGCAGTGCTGGGGGGTGAGGGTGTTGCATTATCGGAGGTACGCCTTTTGGATATTAAAGAGATATTAAACTAAAACTCTTCCTTGCCTGTTCAAGTGGATGTTAAAGATCAATGGCACCATTCGAAAAGAGAAGAGAGTTTCTGTCGGTTTTCTGGTCAACAAATCCCCTAGATAAAATCGGTCCCTCCCACCATGGGGACATTGCTAGGTGCAAATTGGCAACCACGATCTCCCACAACATACACAGTCTTTACAGTGTATCCTGTGAAACTCTTTCATGAGACATTTCGGCGATGTTATAAGGGGCCTTATCAAATGCAAGGATTATCATCATTATCATTTCCTCGACAGTAGTCAACATCAAAAACTCCTGCATTTAGCCAGGAATCACAAACACAACAGGGGAGTAAAATGTGGTATTTGATATTAGCAGCAGCATCAATGAGGCCAGAGCAGTGAATAGTACAAGAGGCCAGGTAGAGCGAGCGGTGCAGTGTGAAGCTGTGAAACAGTCATTAGATACACAGAACAGGTGGAGGAAGTGGCAGCTGAGCTTTCTCCTCTCTACCAGATCTGAATATTGAACATACAGTATTATAAACAGGTGGTATTCACCTGTCAGGTACAAGAGCATTGGATTCAATAGGAAATTCAAGGTCCCTTTCAATTATAAATAGGGCATTCAGCAGGAAGAAAGGAAAATAGAGCTTGTCTCCATACAGGTGTAAGGGATTGAAATAACAGGCCAATTTTATCCAAAGGAACATTTTAAAGTTGCTGTAACATAGGAAAGCCTTATCAGGCTTATTGCTATTGCTTCCAGCATGGTAGATTTGATTGATCTTCAGGGTGGTAAGAGACTGAGGTTGGAGAGTGGCAACCTGCTTTTATTCTGCCGCTAACTAGTTTTGTATTCATTCAGCTGTGCTGTGGCTCCATTAAAAGCAGATCACAAAAAAAGGGAAGGAGGTTTAGATTCTACTGAAGGCTGGAGAGACAAGGTCGTAGAAAAGCCCCTATTTGCTCCAGCGCTGTAACATTCACCTTGATGAACATGGATAATAAAAACAAAATGAACTGCCAAACTCCTCAATGCCACTAAAAGGGAAAAAATGGGACTGGAAGCAATTCCCCAAAACATTTAACCAACTTCAAAAAGTGAACCAAAGATAAACTGGCCAAAATAAAATGGTTCTGTAAGACCACCAGTGTGGGCCTTTTAGTGCATGAGATCAGCTGGCAGTAGATGAAGGAGCCACCCAGTGCCTCCAGTCTCTTGAGATGTAACGTTGAGTTTCCACGAAGAGGGCTGTTCCCGAAATATCTGAAGGCATTGTGTATAATGGGCAAAGTGAATGGTGGAATGTACAAGCCAGTGCTAATGGATACAAGTGTACATTGCGTGCACCAGCTGAAATGCTGTTGTTAAAAAGTCCGCAGGCGTGACACTGTCTGACTTTACTCATTCAGAGATGTTTATCTGACTCCATGCCTGTAAATATATTACACTCACTGTCATCCACGACTGTTTGTGAAACACTGCTGTGTGCAATGGGCTGCCGCATTTTGCCCACAAATTACAGTCACTAAACTTTACAGTATATTCTGTGAAGTGCTTTGAGACAAATTGAAGACGTGATAAAGCACTATAATCCAAGGATTATTTATATTATTATGCTCACTTTTTGCAGAGGGTTATACAATAGCCAGGTATGCTTGTGATGGAGTCCGATTTAAGCAGGTGCTAAAACAGTATCGGATGCACATTGTGCATATGCTACACTACAGAATATGCAACACATGATATTTTTTATTTTCAAGCGTTGCAAAATTCTTTTGAAATGTGGCGCGCAATGTCAAAAACAAATTTATGACAGCGATTTTACTGTCATCAATGATAAAGTGAATTTAAATGTTGAAAAAAAAATCCCCGTCTGTCTTTTCGATTAACATGTATATGCTAGCTTCATCCCAAAGCATTATTGTTTGGTCAGGGAAGAACGAGATGAATCAGTGATACAATCTGCTTAGCAAACTGACCCCAGATGGGTTACATGCTGGTGTGCATATAGTTCAAGATGTCATACAGCCATTACCTCTTTATACTCTGCTAGATTTTTGTGTATCTTCTTGGGGTGGGGTTCGCTTCTATCCCAGGGGAATTGAGAGCACTGATATGGAAACCTCTAACCTTTATGGTTGAAGGTCTGGTTCAACAAGAATGTTTTTGTCTGTCTCTTTGACCTTGTCGATGGTGCTCAGACTGCTTCCTCTCAGTCCCCCCCACCCTCTCGTCCGGTTCAAACACTGCAGAGTTCCAGCCCTCAGGTGCTGCTGCCTATATCAGTGTGTCTTCCTTCTCCTCCTCAGGCATCACAATGAATGCTTTGTGTAATTTCCCTGTTGTGGGTATTCCAGATGTTCTATGATCATCTATATGGAATACAAAAGCACATGTGAGCTATGCAACTAATAATAATAATAATCCTTGTATTTGGAAATGCTTCTCTCGTTGTGGATATAAACACATGTGAACCATTTCTACATTTTAGGAGAATTGTTAAGTAATATAGTATTAATAATTATACATAGATGCGTGAATATTTTACTTGCACAGCAATATTTTCAATCCAACAACTAGAACTTATGCTGCTGCTTACTCTTAGGGGCTTACAGAAATGGTGTGGAAACCTGAGCAAGGTGAAAAACAGGGATTGGGGTGAAGTGGGATGACCTAGGAATGGAGTAATGGCAATAAGAGATTTGAAGGTTCAGATGGAAATCTTAAAAATCTATCCTCTGGGGGCCTGGAAGGCAACAGAGCATGTAACTCACTCCCAAATATCTGTTATCTTGTAATGCATTGCACACTGTCATCTGACATGTGTGAAAGTGAAAAAGAAATTGGCAAAAGAGAGATTTAGGTCATAACTTTATGCTGTTATACTCCCAATATCAAGTATCTTAAGCATCTGGAGGAAGGTGACTTGCTCCCAGTCCCCTGTCTGTCTAGCGCTGACTGAGAAAAGCCTGAAGCAGTGTAAGTGAAACCTGCATCCCACCACCATTGGTGCTTCAACACATTGCACTCAACATGGTGTATTTCACTATTGATTCATTCATTCCTTATTTATGGATGAGACTTCAAGCAACTTTTGTACAAAACATTTTTTGCAATATGAATATGTTCCAAGTCATCTGCCAAGCCTTACACTTGGCAATCGATGCAGTATGCTGTATGGTGGTCAATTCTATAGCTGTCAACTTTGGCACAGTATTCGGAGTGAGATTTCTGATCAGAAAGATTAAGATGTATTGCAAACCCATTCGAACATACAGTGAGATGCAATTTAAAGAAAACTGTCAAGACGGAGGAAATGGGCTGGAGATTTACAACCACAGACGGTGGGGCAGATTACAGACTCATTCAGGCCATGGAAGCGTGCTCACATGTGAGAGTGGCGCACATCAGCAGGAAGGCGATTCTGTGAACCAGGACGAAAGTCACTGCTGAGAGAGGTGCCAGGAGCCTGAGTTGACAGAAGAGAGAAAAACAAACAAGCTCCAATCTTGATGAGTGAGAGCTGACAGCGACGCAACTTGACTGACCCTTCCCTTGCACACGCACACATTTATCTCCCCTCTAATACAGGTCACGACCTGAGCGGGGGGGGGGGGGGGGGGGGGGAGAGAGTGGGGGGTAAGGGGAAAGGGAAGGAGAGTGGAAAGACTTAGGGAGGCAGCCAAAGTCATGATCAAAGAGGAAGGTCTTGAGACCGGCCTTGAAGGAGGAAAGGGAGGAAACAAGGTGGAGGGATTGCGGGATGGACTTCCACAGTGTGGGAGCAGAGAGGCTGAAAGCCCGACCACCGATGGTTGGGCGGTTAGGGCGGTGGACGCGGAGCAGGCCTGAGTCTGCTGAACAGGGGATGTGAGCAGGTTGATAGGGAGACAGTAGGTCAGAGAGATAGGCGGGGGCAAGGTCGTGAATGGCTTTGAAAATGAGGACGAGGATCTTGAATTGGATCCTCTGGGGGATGGGGAGCCAGTGGAGACGGGCGAGGGTGTGAGTGATGTGGTCGCGGAGCCTGGTGCGGGAGAGTACACGAGCTGCAGAATTCTGAATGAGTTTAACAACAACAACAAAACTACATTTATAGAGTGCCTTTCAGTACAGAGCAGCTGTGCAATGCAGAGGGTGCAATATTGTATAGTACAGAGCAGCTGTACAGGCATTGCAGGGAGTGTAGTATAGTACTGTACAGAGTAATTGAACAGACAGTGAGTGCACTGAGAACAGTATAGTATAGATCAGCTGTACAGACAGTGCAGAGAGTGCAGTATAGTATAGAGCAGAGCGTACAGTATAATATAGAGCAATCACTACAGTGAGGCACAGTATAGAGCAGACAGTACAGTATAGTATAGAACTGCAGTGGGTACAGTACAGAGCTGCAGTCAGTACATTACGGCAGTGAGTACAGTATAGAGCAGTCACTATAGTACAGTTCAGTGTAGAGCTGTGGTCAGTACAGTGTAGAGCTGTGGTCAGTACAGTGTAGAGCAGTCACTATAGTACAGTACAGTGTAGAGCTGTGGTCAGTACAGTGTAGAGCTGTGGTCAGTACAGTGTAGAGCAGTCACTATAGTACAGTAGTATAGAGCAGTCAGTACAGAGCGGTGGTGGTGGTGACTGACGTCTCTTTGTTTACAGGTGTTGGGGAGGAGGGGGGGGGGGGGGGGGGCGGGGCCACGTGCTGACGCAGCGCGCGGTGGTTGTCATGGCAGCGGGGTGACGGGGTGAGGTCAGACGCAGGCTGGGCTGGGATGCGGTGTCTGGGTGAGTGAGTGAGTGAGTGAGTGAGTGAGGGAGGGGGGCAGGAGGAGGAGGAGGAGGAGGAGGGAGTCGCCGCCGCCGCTGACAGGGTGGATCCAGTGCGCGCTGCTTGTGAATGGAAACGCTTCTCTGCCGGCGCCCTGTGCTTGGCTCCCAGTCTCCGCGTCTCTCCGCCGCCGCCGCTCTTCGCTCCTGTCTCCGCCGCCTCTTCCTCTTCCTCCTCCTCCCAGACTGAGTCTCCTCCCCCGCTCCCCCCTCCCCCCCTCCCCCCCCCCCCCCCCCCCCCCCCCTCAACCCTCCCTCCTCCTCCTCCTCCCCGCTGTTGACGGTACCATGCTGCGGGTGCATGCGGCTCCTGTCCACCCGTAACCCGCGGCAACCGGCAGCCACAATGTCCAGGAGAAAGCAGAGTAACCCCCGGCAGATCAAACGTGAGTGAGTCGCTGCGCCTTTGCTCCTCTCTCGCCCTGGACGGCACAGCCCGGCAAGAGAGCCCTGGGCTCAGTTCACAAACTCCTCTCTCTCCCCCCCGTCTCTCCCCTGTGCCTGTGTGTCCCCCCCCCCCCCCCCCCACCTAACCCCTTTAATGACTTACTTCTGGTCTGAACTGTAGTGATGGTTTTGGGGTCTGGGGTTTGTGGGGTGTCTGGGGTGGTGTTGGGTGCAGGTGTCTCTTGTCTGTTTGTTAGTGATCCGATAGAGAGAGAGAGAGACACTCACACTCACTCACTCACTCACTCACTCACACAGGATGCCTTTCTTGCGAGCGAACCAGTGCGTGTGTGTGTCTGTGTGTCTCTCTCTCTCTCTCTCTCTGTCAGTTCAGTGTAAGCTTAAAATAAATACCCCCCCCCCCCCCCAGTTTCATTATACTTCTGTAGGTTTCTTGTATCGCAGTAATCAAGACCATCGCCTTGTCTTGATACTCTTGAGCTCCAATCTCTCTCTTCTCTCTCTCTCTCTATATATATATATATATAGTATATTATATATATAGACACACACACACGCACACACACAGAGGTTTTGCGTGTGTATCTATATGTGTGTATCTATATGTGTATATATTAGTGTAACAAAACATTCGCTTTATTAAAAACACTTTTTTTTAGGACTTTTTTTTTGGGGGGGGGGGGGGGGGTTGGTTGGGGGGGGTGGGGGGGGGGGGGGTGGTAGAGGAAACCTAGAACAAAAGTGGAGCTTGTTTGACTGTAGACTGGGTTGATGAGAAAACACGATAAGCCGGAGGCTTGATCTAGGTCCTGATATAGATTGCCAAGTGCGATAACAGTTCTTATCAGTTCGAACCAGACTGGAGAGGTACCGAGTAGGACGGTTTATACAAATACAAAGAAATAAATGGTCTTTTTTTAAAAAAACAAAATAGAGAGAGAGAGAGAGAGAGAACAAGAGACTGCTGATGTAATTGATTCCATCGTTAGCTATTAATGTGGTTGACTCCTTCACTCGAAACAACTGAATAGTTCATTAAAAATGAGGAGCGTGAAAGGCTCACACAGATAACTTTTCTGTGCTTTTATTCACCCAGGCTACCTGGAAACAGGCAAAAGCTTCATATTTTTCCAGCTAATTATCTTTAGCTAGGTTTTTTTAAAAAAAACTTGCAAATCACCTATATACAACAGCTCTCTCCAGTTATACAACAGTTCTCTAAATTGCGTTGATGTAGTGATAGTAACACTGGGAGGTGGGATGTTTTTGCTGTTCATCAGGAAGCTTGTTTTATTCATGTGAAAGAATACAGTACATTGGACGAAGCTTGATTGCACTGGAACACATTGCACTCTTTGCTAAACTTTGTTGTAATTGATCAAATACAGTTGACAGTTCTTTAAAAATGGAAGGCCTTTGGGTGATGGATAGAGATTGTGTGAATCCTGTTCACTATTTTAATATTATATGCTTTAAAAGAAGGTAGGCATTTTGCTCCCCCTTTTTGTTGCTTTTTTTAAAAAAAGTCTCACGGTGGCCCTACATAAATGTGTTTTTGTTTCCTTTCCATTAATCAAATGGAATACTTCAGCAGTAACATTTGTTTAACACCCAATTGAGTTAGTTTCCAACACCTTTTATCAATTTTATTTTCTGATTCAAGATAATGAACCGTGGTAGAGTAATTGTGGGTGGATTACTGTGGATCAGTAGAATTCAACAAAAAAAGCCTTATTATCAATGAGACATAACAGTTTCCGTAGCTAATGGTTGTTTTTTTTGTAAAATAATAATATTGCTTTCTTAGAAAAAACACTGCGTATTTCAGCACATTTGATATTTGACAAGTTAAAGTTTACGAAAGTATCACAATTGTTGAAAATTTGACCCAGTGATAGTGTTGGAAAAAACATCCTGTGACAATTCAACAGACTGACATCTGTTTTATGAATGTATACTATGACGCTGTTTTGAAGCACATACCGTACTGTATATAGTGGATAAAGTTGATCGTAGAGTTCAATTTTAAACAACCTCATACCTTTTTGTAGAAAATACGAAGAAACAATGAAAATACAGGAAAGAAATAAAACTGAACCTTCCTCCCACTAAATGATGCTTGCACATGCAGAAAATATTGTTGCTGATAACTAACTGGTAAAGATGTCTCATGCTTCACTGACGGTTCAATCAAATCATCGTATTAAAGTGGAGCTCATGCCATGAAGACCCAACGAGACTACACCTAGAATGTGTAGTGTAGAAACCAGCAGGAACATTCCTCTCTTCCCCCTCAACCCCCCCCCCCCCCACCCCCCCACTCACCCCCAGTGTATTTTGAAACCAAATTTAAATTTGTTTTAGACAATCATGATTTTGTGACTTATAATATCCACATTAAATCTATGGGATCAACCCTTCAAAATTAATCGTTTTGCTCTGGGAAGAAAAAATGTGATCCCCAATGGGACAACATTTTCGGGATTTACTTTGTACAGCTTTACTGTACATTATTATTTGTAACATGAAGTGCCAGCATTGGAAGAACAGTCTTATTTAAGTAATGGTTGTTCGCAATTTTAATCTTCAAGCAGTATGAAAATAAACTAAATGTTAACTGTCACAGATGTAGTTACGCCGGGCATTCTGCCCCTTTACCCCCGTCCATATCTACACATTGTATTTTGAACACTACAGCTTTTTATCATGGAAACAATCGGAAAAACTTTAATAAAGTAATTAGAAAATGATAACCCGTAATTTCATTCTCAATAGGGAAGTATATTGCTTTCAGATTGAGTTCTCAATCATGAAGGCTGATTTCAGATTTTCCCTCATGGTTAAACTTCAGTGTATCTTTAATTGTATGGATACCGCTCCAGACTTTGTATCGACTGAATGTGTCCCAATTTGTTCTTGCATACGGTTTCAAGGGACAATTTTGCAATATTTTACGATTCTAAACTTGTATCGAGGCAATTGTTTTCATTTAGCTGCCTCTGTGGAATTGTTTTTCAAAATTGTTGCTATTTTTAATCAATTAAAAATGGGGTTTTAATAACAAATCATTATTTTTATGTGGCTAACAGCCATTATTATGAGAATGTCTTATATGAGCTGCTTTGTAAAAGCTAGGGATGTAATGTACCTGGGATCTTGTGTTCTCTGTTAATGTTTACAATGTGGCCCAACATTTTAACATGTTTTTTCTCTTGTTTTGTTTCACATTTGTACGATCAATTGTACAGTATTCCTCTTTTTGCCTTCTGTGTACATTTTGACGTTCCACGTTTGTTTTCTTAATATCCTCGGTTCTTTTGCTACTTTTTAAAAATTCATCATTTTTTGCTTTCTTGAGTGCCTATTTCAATTCTGATTTCCTCTCTTCCTTGTTCTCTTTCTGCTTCGTCTCAGTTTCACTGTCCTGCCTGTGTGGTTTTGCCGCCTTCATTTGGTCATCGCGTTTATTAATCTTCTTTTCTAACCTCTCATTAGCTGCATGCCTTGCAGCGTGTGTACTTTTTAAAAAATATCCCTTTTGTCTCTACATCCCTCTTTAGTTCCATTCATTGTTGTCGAACATCATGACTTTTCACTTTCTCCTCTCCATCTCAACATCTTTCATTCCACCCCCTTCCCTCCTTTCATTTTCTGAGCTGGATAACACTCTCCTGGTATAGGCCTCTTGGGCAGGTTTGCTATATGATAATGCAGAAAGTTGAACTGGCCCCATTACTATGAAGAGATGGTTGCATTGATAAACTTTGATAATGGTGCAGATAGCAAGTACTAAGCGACCAATGGCTGAGCCCTGTCTCCCATTAGCATTCTGCTCCAGTAATCTGTACAGCTCTGACAATCACTTCTCCATTTCCACTCCTCCACTAGATAAGAATGGAAATACTGACTTCATGGGAGCTGATTAGGGTGTCTGGATTTCTCGATAATACCTTGATCAATTATGTTTCTTTTTCTAAGGGAAGGGGGTGTGGGGGGTTGTAGATTTAAAACTTCACATCTTTTTTTTCCACCCTTCCTTGCGATGTTTTATTAAAGGACCTTCCAGTGTAAAAAAAGGAACTGTGATAAAGAGCAGAGATAAGGGTTGGACTGTTTTGTGTAGGAGTGCATATCAATGTTATCTATCTCTTTTTTTCACTTTACTGAGCAGCCTGTTGTTTTTAGTCTTATCACACACAGTCCCACCAAAATGCCAGAAAAAAAACCTGCTCGGTGATGACATTTTTTCCCCCCAATTGTTTTTACATAAAATTAATTTGTTTAAATTAAGTCTGCTGAAATGAGGCGTGTATCCTTGCAGTAAGATAGGATATGATTGACTGTCTGGGTGCTTGCAGGGGAGTGAACATACCATCTTCTAACCTTTTAGATTTTTAAAACAAAAATGTTGAGGTTAGCAATGCTAAATGGGTTGGTTCCAGTAAAGAAAGGTGTGTCAGACTTCGGAATCACCTTGGTCCAGGCACCTAGGTGTCAGACCAGACTTGCTGCCTGGGTAGATTAATTACCTTATATTGTTCCTTGATGGTCTGCCTTGCACAAAGAGCACAAATTCTGACCACATCTGGTCCTGGACACTGTTGTGTGAAGGTGGTTGTCTGGCTTTGTTGAATAGTGTTTGTGTTTTGGGTTTCAACTGGTTCCTTGTTACTTTCACAAGCTCTGCTGCTCAAGTCAGTGATTGATATGAAGCAGTCTCCTGCACGCCTGCTGACAGAATTAGAAGTTTATCCCTTCCTGATGGCTTCCATGTGTCTGTCTGCTCTGAAGTTTGCATGAGGTCATCCCTGGTTCAATAAGGGGTCCATTTCTCCTTTGTGTGATTTTAGGGATTCTCCCCCCATTACTCTGATCCTTTGGATTCAAAGACCAGAGGATCACGCAACATGAACCTCATCGGATCATCTTTTTTCGGTTCTGTTCACTAGATCGGAGGATGGATGGGCCAAGATACAGCCTTTAGCACTATAATTCATAATCCGTGTGACTGAGGCAAGAGCAAGATACTTTCCAGTCTCAAGAGATTGTAGCACTTCATTTTTAGCTGTTTACCAAGACTTCAATGAAAATGAAAAGTTTTGTTTTGGGTGGAAAGTGTGTGATGTGCGATGTAGATGGAGAGCACAGCCAGAGCCACCGGTTGTTATTTCATACATTGAGTGGAACTGATGAGTAAAGTGACAAGTGTGCAACATGTGGCACGAGTCAATGAGGTGCATCCAGAGTCTCTTATGCAGTAAAAGCATTCAGCGCTGTCATTGTGTACTCCTTCAATTTTATTATTCAAAATGCAACAGTTTGCTATTCGTGTTGACTCGTGTGCAACAGGACCCAGCACTATTTAGTAATGATTTTCTACGCACCTTGTTGCTGTACTTCCTCGTTCTTTCGAGAGATTGTCTGCTCCAAGTCAACTAACAGGGCAGAGAGTGGTGTATAGAACCATGTTTGGGTCCACGTGCAAACCTGCAAAGTGCCAGTTTCAGTGAGATTTTGGACCGGCTTGTTGCGGTAGCCAATGGAAGAGGTTTGCTGCATATATTGTCCGCGTGGGAATTACAGCTCGTAACGAGAGAACGCTTTCATCATCTGCGGAATGGATTTGTTTGATCCTAGGTCCCAGAGGTGAAATCACAGAGTTCTAACGTCTTGTACTCCGTATTCCCCACTGGACCGAAATACATTTAAGTAATTTGTGTTCATATTTTGTCATATTGTGACTAAATCAGTAATGTATTCGATCAGGTAGTGCAACAATTGCTGTATTTATGGTCAATATTGTGACTGCCTTTAAAATCCTCCGTACAATTTCACAAGGCAGCTAGAACAAGGAATTATTTATTCATGCAGGAAACCAATAAATATCCAGAAAAGCTCACTTTGTTTTGTTGATGAACGGCATAATGGATTTCTGCATCTGTTGCCTGTCTTCTCAAACTGATTCACTGACTGTTCTGTGTAATGTAGACTAAGCTGCTCAACAAGAGTTGTGATATCTCTGGCAGACAAACTCATATTTGAGAAAAATATTACTTGACTGTTGCAACTGATGTGATTTACAATTTTTAAACAGGCAAATTCACAAAATATTCCTCAAAAGATTTGGTGTTTGTGTGTAAGTTGAAGATTTATATTTGCCTAAATTTATTTGGCCTAAACAAGGCACTATTTTTAAAGTTTTATCCCCTTTATAAATTAATGGAAAAAACCTGAAATTTTCATGTGGTTACAGAAAGAAATTGATTAGAGTAATAATTAAATAAAAGTCCTTGCATTTGACATAGCGCCTTTCTTATTGGGGGGTGGATCAACGACGTTTCAAAGCACTTCTCAGGATTTACTGTAAAGTGTAGTGGCTGTCCTTTGTAGACATACATGATGGGCAAATTGCACAAAGAAAGAACACATGAACATCCATGATGTGACTGAACTGAACAGGCACTGAACATCATGGTTTCTTCTGTAGCTATTTTATGAGTTGATGTTTTCTGTCAATAAACTTTTTCAGTAAGTTCATTTTCTATAACCTGATTTACGTCAGTCTTTTGATGCTTCTCCCCAGCTAATGTTTTGTTTGAGAAGTATTCCTTGGTCCACTTCTTCCCTAACCCTAGCATGATTCACGTCTTGTTGCTTAATACCTGTCTTGTTTCCTCGCTACAGTTTGCATATTTATTCCTTCCATGTGATGTATGAATAGTTTTATCTGTTATTTTATTAATTCTCCTCTCTCAGCTTGTCTCAGTTCTCCTGCTTAACATAGTGTCTCTGCCTTTCAGTTTTCCTTAAATATCTTTTTGTTCTCGTTCCTTTTTATTCTTTTTTTCCCTTTCTCTTCATCCAACTGATGGGAACTATTGTGTAAGTGTTGTGGGAGCCACATATTCTCAAGTGAAACAATCTATTGTAATCTATCACACTTTTATCTGTACTATCTGAGAACTGAAAATGGCCTGGCCTTGCAATGGCGCCATGCTTGTAAGCTGATAAAGTTACAGAGTTCACTGGTGATGAATGTTAAGTAACTACACCCCCATTAGATAGGATATGGACTTGGCAGAAGGACTAGGCATTTGAAACTAAGCTACGCTACATCACAGTCACTGGCTTTTCTCAGGCTTCCTCTCAACAATGGCTCTCAAACACTATTACCTCAGACAGTCTTCAGAACAAGCCTTTATTCCAATCAAAATGTGTTAATTAATCACTCCTATCTAATTGAGAATCTCTCTCTATTTGCTATTTAATCATTTAAAAAAAATAAACTAAATGGCTGGGTTGCTATAGATACATGATGGAAAGGTCAAACCGAGTTTACCTTATCATGATACAGACAGTTACTAATTAGAGATAGGTACTGAATTGGCCAAGTCTAACAGCATTTCTACCCACTATCAATGAGGCACACCAGTGAGATATTAAAATTATCTGCAGCTTCTGAAGGTACAAGTAAACTGAACACACCTACTGTTAGCTGCTGGATGAGTCATTTAGTGTTTGTGTTAATACTATAGATCTTTAGTCGAGGGTTCAGGGAAAGATGCTGGAAACTTGTTACTTTTAACAACTCTGATTGCTCTGTAACACACATCTAATGATTGTTGGCCCTCGTCAAATTATACAGTATTGACAAATGTTATTCTTAAAATGTCATTTGATACAGTAAGTTTAGTGGTTAGTGATGAATGTTCAGAATAGCTTTTTTTTAACAAATCTTATCTATGTGGCACCACTTTCACACCTCCTAGCAGCCTTGCAAACTACTGTTCAAGTTACAGAAAATGAAAAGCCAGCTAGCTAACCGATAATACAGCACTGCGAAGAGGAACTACTTAGCACAAACCATAATTCATTAGAGGATGCCAGGCGTTTGCTGTGTGACACTCAGGGTTTCATGTTTTATTGTTACCTGTTTAACAAGACTGAGGGAGTGAATCGGGATACATCTTATCCTTCTGAGTTCATTTAGTGATCGTATGGCTTCTCCCATCACTGTTGTGCACGTGAATCTAAGCACCCTAAAGTGGCAACCGTTGATTCTTACCTGTAAACGCTTAGGAAAGAGAGTTTGAGTTACAAAGAGTGATATGGCGTGGAAATAGGTCATTATACAGGACTAGTTCATGTTGATAGAGAACACCTTTTTAGGAAGACATTCTATTTTTAGTCAAATAATGCACTCTTCATTTCCACCATTTTTAAGGCTGTGAATGTAGCTGTGAATCCAGCCTTCTCCAGTAGGTATGTGAGCATTTTCTAGTTTTAATTTAAGTCACCCAGACTACTTTTTTTAAAAAACAGATTAGTACCCTTAGCGTTGCATAGCAACCTACAGATGAGTTGATTAAATTGTTCTCTCTCTTTTTAGATTCGCCACAATCCTTCCCCAGCCCCAGCCGAGAAAGCAGACAGGTAATATATACTCAGTCCTCATGACTTGACTGCCAGGAGGTACGTGCGAGTAGCCTGGAACAACTCCTCTTTTACCCCACCCCCACCCGCCCACCAAACCCACTCCCTCCTCCTCCACCGCACCCTCATTTGGAAGCAAGCTGAGTGGCTGAAAGTATATATCTAATGCTGCAGTTGTAATACAGGGAATTGCAGAATTGCTTCTGATAGATGCAACTCAGCAGCATCCTGACAGTGCCAGAGATGTGAATATTCCTGTAGTTTACCACATGGCATGGATTTCACACCATCGGGCCTGAACTCGTTCAGGTGGGGTCCTTTCCAAAAGCTATAAGATATAAAACTGTTCTGCCACCTGCCCTCCTGTGCTTGCCTGTATACCAGGGTTAAGCTCCTAGCCTACCCACAGCCAGAAAGAATATAATGTTGTGCTGCTCAGTGTCAGGAGTCACTTGTCTTATTTACCAGCTTATTTACTGGTCAGGGCGCTCGACTCGTTTAAACGTTCAGTGTGATGATGGGAAGCTACGGCGGGTAGTCCGGAAGGAACAATAAGATCGGAAGGGATTTATTCATCCAAATTGATCCGGTGATAATACTTTGTTCTAAGATTTACTCTGTCAGCACTATAACCGTAAACCCTGTCTGCTTATCCCATTGGGGGGGGAAGAATGGAGGGGCAGAAATCGAAGGAGTCCTGTATGAATATTGGTGAGATGGGTTGAAAAAAGACGATTTCAAACGTTTGGTCTGTAGAGTCACGGTTTTCACTATGAGTGTGCACTACACTCATTTATCCAGTATTTAGTTTATTCTTCTCGTAAACAAGTAAACTTAATAATAGCAGTAGAGTGGTGTGGACCACAAGTGTTCTACCTGCCTCTGCATCATATTGTGATTGTGAGAAAATAATGCCCGAGTGAATTCGTTAAGACAAATTTTTTTTGTTATCAGTACACAATCAGCTCCTTAATGAAAAAGAACACGTGTGCATTGAGCGCCTTATCGCTTTGAAACATCTGAATTAAGTGCTTCACAGAGAATTATCTTGGCAAGTGTTGTAACTGTTTTGCAGGCGAAATGCTGCAGCCATTGCCCCAGTAACTAAACTGCTGTGGCAACCATGAAGTGAATGATCAGTTCATCTTGTGGATTATTAGCCAGGAGAAACTTTCTTCTCTTTTTAGACAGGGTCATGCGATCTTAACATTCAGCCTAACTGCCAGGCTAGACCTTGGTTTCAATGCCTCATTTGAAAGACAGCGCCTCTGCCAGTGGGGAACTCCCTCAATACTATTTTAGAGTGTTATCTTACACGATGAGCTAAAGGCCCGACTTGAGACTTGAGCTTGGAACTTTCAACTTGAAGGCAAGAAACGTTGGCAGCTAAGCCAAACTGACACAACAGTGAAGACAATTCCCTGAATGTATTTGGATTTCCAAAATGGCAACGATTTGCTAAAAAAATAATGTGCAGTGTTAACTCAACATTAGCTTCACTTGCCATCTACAGGACAGCAACAGAGTATCTACTGTAACACTGGATTAATGAAATAGAGGTGAGACCAACTGGGTTCAATGGATAAACACTTAACAGCAACAACAAAAACGCTTACATTCATATAATGCCCTTCATGTAGGGTACTGTCTCGGAGAACTTGACAGTGGAGGAGTCTCACCCGGAGGCAGGCGAGGAGTGGGGAGGTGCTGTACGAATGATCAAAATACAAGCTTTATTAAAAGTATTGTGTAGATGACTGGGTAAGCTGTTAGATAGACCACATCTCCTGATGGCTCAGTAGGTAAAGGGATTTCATTGCCTCTTTTTCTTAGTGAACCATAAGAGGTTTGATTCCTGTAGGGAATTACCTGTTCTTCACCAAGGGAAAGAGTTGGCCCCCTGGGCTAGGGAGGGAGAAGAATTAGCCCGTGTTTCTGTTGCTTATCATGATAGTAATCCTTTATGAAATGTCTGTGTGGAATAATGAAGGCATCAAACGTTCCTGTGATACCCTCACTGTTGCACAGCCAGTTCTGCTGTGGGCAGCCATGTAGGCAACACTCTTACAACCACAACCAGGGCAATTGTACTGCAGAATGACATGTATTTTCAGGAAAAAAAATGGATCCAAAATTATTCAACAAAAATTGTTTAAAGGCTGAAAGGACTTGCCACTGCTGCTCCATTATTCCATTGTTACTTATGTGTGTGTTTGTGTGCGTGTATGCATATATATGCGGAAAATAAAGACTGACCTCTAAACCAAATAGTACCATGGACAAAGGTGCAGCTGTGTTGATGACACAGGCTTGAGAGTGGTGCAATTAATGTGTGTGGATCTGATATGGTAATCTGATTATACAGGAGCAGGGTTGTAGTGTGAGATCCCAAATTGGAGCGTCACGTGCACGGAAATGAGTTTGGCACTTTGATGGCACCACAGTGTGAAAGAGTGCATCAGTAAATCTGTTTGGTAGAGGACTTCTATATGGTCAACTATCCCATTCCTTCTTCTGAAGCAGGAAAACGTGAATGAAGCACTTACATGGGAGGGGATACTGGGGAGAGGTTGACAATGTTGCTGGGGTCTGTGCTGTAGCTCTGAGCCCGGATCCTGGTCCTTTCTCCCGCCGTCACCGAGTGACTGAAGTTCAGAGCAGCGAGACCCCAGGCCCGAGGACATCCAGGATCACAGAGAGGCTACGGCTCAGGCTGAGCTCTGACAAGTCAGGAACTCCCAGGGCTTGTCCAGCATCAACCAAGACGCAGTTGGTAGAAAGGAGCAGGGCCTGGAGGGCGCGGTCACCCCAAATCCCATCCCCTTTCTGTCCCCGACCCCAGCTCAGGTCTAAAACATTAACCGTCCAGCGCCTTGGGATGTCCTCCTGGCGTGAGGTGTAATTTTGTTGATGTTGTTCTATACAGTAGTTTGTGTGGCAGTCCTTTGCATGTCTGATTATTCATGTGTGTTTGGAACTTTTACACACTTTTACTGAGCTTTGGGAGTTGGCCACAAATAATGTAAAGTAGTTTGGATGATCAAGACCCACTCGGCTAAATGCCTCCATTCCTGATTTCAAATATAAACAAGAGCATGAGTTTATTTTTGCTTGAGCATGAAGTAATGCTAAATAGCTCACAGTTTATGTTGAGACTCTAGTGCAGTAGTGCAGGAGCATTGTGTTATCAAATAGCATGGTCCTTCCTTCAGATGAGATGTCACAGTGCTGGTTCAGATAGACATTAAAAGATTATGTGATGCTGTGTCCCAACACAATTTTCCAAATTAATTGGTCATTTTTTACATGAAAATGTGGGATACTGCAAACAAAATAAACTGCAAGCAAATTCACTGTTGGGTCTGCTCACGAGTACACAGTGTTACACTTGACAGCAAATTTGTGGGAAGCCATTCGAGACCTTCTATTCTAGATATATCAAATGTTACGATTATTATTCAACATGCACAAGTCTTCAGATGTTGTCACTAGACTATGAATGACTTCGTCTTATGCAGGATCTAACAATAAATATCAGAAAGTTATCAGAAAGGAATAAAAACCTTCAAGGCAAAGTTTGTGTTGCAGTGATTGGGTTTTTCAGCTCGTCTATCTGAGGGATTAGGTGGATATTTGTGACTGAAACTGAACCATCCAAAGAGGAGAAATTCCCATTTTGCAATTAAGACTCCTAATGGGTCTTGGAAATTTACCACATGTGTCTGCACCCTTAATGACCAGGAGATGGATTAAAAATAAAGTATTCAGGAGTCTTGCTTCTTTTTAAAAACTAAAGTATAGATAAGGTTGTGTTCCCCTTTAACACACTAGTGGTTTTATCTTCAAAGTTGCCTTTCCTCTATTGAATTGCATTCAGATGATCCAAACATTAATATCGCTTTGGCCTTCAGTGTAAGTGTCTGAGCTATATCTTTGTATATCTTTTCTCTGCCTTTTGAATTTCAATATTCTAGCCTAATTCTTATGTGTGCAATAATTGCACAACAATTTCCTTGTCCTGTAAATAGTGAAGTACTTTTAAATCCTGGTAGCGATGTCAAAATCAGAGGTGAAAGCTTTTATTGCAATAACATTAATGCATGAATTGTGTTTTTAAATAATCACTTCTCCTTAACTAAACACTGTCCTGCCATTTTAAATGGTGAATCTTATTAAAATGTTACTTTCTGCAACAGAAAAAGTTGATTTGTTTGCTGAAGTAGTTGATTATTGACCGATCTGCTACAGCCCAGCCACCCTTTTTGTAAATGGGTTTGATATTCTGCCATTAGATATTGTGGTTTCAGAAGCTTTCCAAGAAATAAAATGCATCTGTAGTGTGTTATTTTTTTTTCCCGTTCAGTTTTGAAGATGGATTCAGGGTCACAGACTAGATAACAGTCTGAAGGACAAAGAGATTATCTGTTTTATATCAAGTTCAGTGAATTGCGGGGGACCTGTTTTGTGGCAAGTTCATTCCATCATGATCACTCCCCCCTGTTCTTTCATGGTCAAGTTCAGGAAAGGAGCTGCTGAACGGCTGGGAGCTTTCAGAAGGGTTAGTGGGACTGATAGGCCACTTGCCTTGTTTCAAGATTTCTGGATTGTGGGAAAGTTTGAACATGCTGCTATTTTCTATCTGTTATCGGGACCCTTATCGTAGAGCTCTTGTCTGCATGCTTGGCTGGATAGTCTATGGTCTGGGTTCTGGCAGTGCTTTCCCCTGCCCCCACCCCTTAGCATAAGTGATTAAACAGAATAGCTAAGAGGAGTTAAATATTAAAAGGCAAAAGCTAGAAGACTTTATGCAAATTTGGACTTAACATTTCGATTAAAAATGAATGCTGGAAATTAGAGGTGAGAAACTGCTTTTGCTGATGAAATACAGTGGCTTTGATGTGCATTTTTAATGAAATTTTTTAATCATAGGTGCATACGCTTAGTGGGGAGAAAAAAGTCACCCTCGGGTGGTTTACCAACTGAGAAACTAAACTAACGCTGGAGGTAGGGCTGTGAAGTTCATGTTGGATATCTTGTATTGGAGAAAGTCCATTGATGTCTGTCATACAACATTGGTTTATATATATTCTTCATGGGATTGAAAATGTAGAGCACTACTGTCATCTAATGAAATAATAATAATAAATGTTGCATTTGATATAGAGCCTTATCATATCTTTGAAATGGCTCAAAGTGCTTCACAGAATGTACTGTAAAGCAAATTAACTGGGGGGGAGAAGCCTTGATGGACTGAATGAACTGCTTCTGTTCCAGTCCACAGATTGCTTTTTTTAAACTTTTTTTTCTATTTCTGAACCAATGTAAATACTGTTTGCAGCATGCAACAGTGGTTTATTTTGTTACATTGCAATACTAGTAGCTGTTGGTCAACCATGAGAATTTAACCTTTGTAGCTTTGACTCATGTACATAATTAGATTTGACCTGTCAGTTCAATTAAGCGCTCCTACTATATATTCTACATTAACCCTCTCCGAATTCCCCCTGCACGATACATTTTCCTTCACATTGTCCGGATGCATCAAGCATTTGCAGCAGGTCCATGATATGCCAAACTGTGCCATCACAGTTTAGATTAGTTTTAGTAATATTTCTCATGAGTAGGGAGCCATTTGTTCAACAGGAAATAAATTTTTGTACAGTACTTTACTTGCTCCATTTTTGTCATGTGCAATTCATTCCAGTCCAGGGTTCATTGACGAGCCAAATTTAAAAACGGTTCAGACATTACCGAAGAGTGTAGAGTTATGTGTAAAAACTTGGCCAAAGTCAGTCCAATTCAGAACTTTTTTTAGTCAGTGGCAAATGTTGAATCTTTGGAAGAATGAGACAGTTTTACATTAAGGTGAACTTTTCTTTCTACCATTTCATTTAATATTATTCCCTCCTCCCCTGAAGGTGCTGTCTCTTGCTGGAGTGCAATCCAAAGGTACTGGCCACCCAGCAATATCTCACCCTTTCTTCACATATGAGCCCAGGTGTGATTGCCAGCTGGCTGTACGACCATGAAGAAAATCAAAGCCCTGTCCTCATCCAATATTCAACATCCTTACTTCCAGCAGGAGGAGATAAAGATCAGGAGCAGAAACCCTCACCAATCTTGAGTTAGGGACGGTAAATGCAGAATTACTAGCAGAATACAAAGATGACAGTGATTCAACATTCATTGACATCAAATTTGCAGTTTGATTAAGAGGGGTTAAGGATGGTTGATGTTTTAAGTGCTCCAGGATGCCACCTATGTGAAGAGTGTTATACAAATGCAAGTTGTTGTATAAAAAAGAAGCATTTAATGTAGGCCTGGAAGAGTAGGGTTAGTAGATTGGACTTGAGAGCCTGGAGTTTTATTGGATTGTTGTAGCAGATTGAACTAGACTGTGAAGCCGACCTGTAGTAGGGCTACTTGATGCTGACAGTGTGTGGAAAAACATTATTTTGTGACATTATTGTACAATATTATTAATATTAACTACATTAGTCTGGAAAAACTGTCTTCAACTTCTTAAATACTGTCGTGAAATTCATGGCAGAAAAAAGCAATGATTTCCTGGTCACTGGTGTGAGGTTCTCCATAGTATTGCTGTTAGCTGTGATGTATAACTGATTTACATTGATAACTATTAAAAGTCAAGTGTCTGTCGTTCTATGTCCAAATGGTTGAAAATGTTTTTGTGCATTGCTTACTCTCGTAAAAAGTCTGAAATCTGCAGAGTATCTTTAATGAAGACTTAATTGATTCATGAGTTAAGAATAAGTTTTCTTGCAAACTGATTGCAAGTTGCTAGTAATATAGGATGAATGAATGTTCAAACAACATTTTTTGGTCGGAGAGAGGGGGAGATGTTGGAAATCCTGAGTGGAGTTTTTAACCCATTTTAGGGGGATAAAACCCAAATTAAATTTAAACCTCAATTAAATTTACTAAGTCCACTGAAATCCTTGTTTTTATTGTTTCCATATTTGGACAATATTGCAATTCAGCAGGAATGGGATCTTGAGTCAACTGAAAAAGGACTAGGTCTTGTGTATCATGGTGTTGCACATAACTGTGTTTGATTCCAATTGGATGTTATCATGAAATATGACAATTCTATCATTGAATTCTGATGTTATTTGTGAACACATGATAACCTGTTTGTTTGTTTGTTGTTGGCTTTTTTGTTAAAAACACAGCCTCCATCGAATTCACAATTTACTTCAAAGAAGTAAATGTTCTGGAGCAGTTATCTGAATAGGCCAACTGTGCTTATCTCTGCCATTATCTTTGTTTGACCCATACACATGAATCTTCTTGATCAGCTTATTTTCATGTATAGTGCTCTATTTGTAGTGACTTTTTGCAGACTTATCCATGTATTAGAAAACTAGTAATACGAAGGAGAACTGATGTAGACCATTCCAGGGGAAAAAAACCACAATATCCAGCTTCATGAATTCATACCCATCCCTTTGTGCTGTATATACTAATCTTGACCGGACATTTATTGGAGGGGTTGCTGGTTGCTTGATCATTGCTTTGACTTTGAATTTGAAGTTTAAATCTAAAACTAATGTGCCTCTGTCTTTTGCAACAAAATGGTGCCAATCTTCTGAAGCAGACCCCTACTTGTGGATGCCTTTGATTGTTCTGAAACCATCCAGCAGGAGAGTGTATGCAAACTTAAGAACATAAGAACATAAGAATTAGGAGCAGGAATACGCCATTCGGCCCCTCGAGCCTGCCCCGCCATTTGATAAGATCATGGCTGATCTTCTGACCTAACTCTAATTACCTGCCCTATCCCCATATGCCCTAATCCCTCTATTTTTAAAAAAATCTATCAGTCTCAGCTAGGGTCTGGCGATATATCAATATATCGGTTATATCTGATATAATTTTCATATCGATATGCCGATATCGGAATTTAAAATATATCAATATATCGAAAAATTCGATATGTAAAAAAAAATCGATATATCGCAAATATCGATATATCGTGTCCGGCGATATATCGGTACAATGCAGACTTTTTCAACTTACCTTGTCAATATCCGAATGCGCATACACACCGGAATGCGCGCGCATGCGCAGGACAAAAATACCCCGCGATATCGATATATATCGATATTCTGTATATATTGATATATCGGCGATATATAGATATGGGCAAACCGATATATCGATATCGGAAAATTTCAATATCGACGGACCCTAGTCTCAGCCTTGAAAATGTTCAAGGACTGAGCATCTGCAGCCTTCTGGGGTAGTGAATTCCATAAATTCACTACCTCCAAGTGAAGGAACGTTTCCTCAACTCTGTTCTGAAAGACTGACCCTTAATTTTAAGATTATGACCCCTGGTTATAGATTCTCCCACCAAGGGAAACAGTCCCTCACTGTCTGCTTTATCCAGCCCTTTAATAATCTTATGTGTTCCAATAAGATCTCCCCTAATTCTTCTGTATTCTGGAGAATACAGCCCTCGTTTATTCAACCTATCCTTATCCTCATAGGTCAGTCCCCTCATCCCAGAAACTAACCTAGTGAATCTACGCTGCACCCCCTCTAAGGCAAGTATGTCCTTTATTAAATAAGGAGACCAAAATTGCCCACAATAATCTAGGTGAGGTCTCACAAAGGCCTTATACAGTTGCAGCAAGACTTCCCTACTCTTGTACTCTAAACCTTTTGCAATGAATGCTAACATACCATTTGCCTTCTTAGTTTCTTGCTGCACCTACCTGCAAACTAATTTTTTGAGACTGGTGTACAAGGACACCCAAATCCCTATCTAACCTTTCCCCATCTAGAAAATAATTAGTTTTTTTATTTTTTCTACCTAGGTGAATAATTTCACATTTCCCCACATTAAATTCCATCTGCCACCTACTTGCCCACTCCCCTAGCCTATCTATATCCCATTGCAATCTTTTTGTATCATCTTCATAGCTGACTCCTACTAGTTTAGTGTCATCCGCGAATTTAGACACATTACATTCAATGTCCTCATCTAGATCATTGATGTAAATTCTAAATAGCTGAGGCCCAAGCACTGATCCTTGTGGCACTCCACCAGTTACATCCTGCCAATTCGAGAATGACCCGTGTATCCTTACTCTGTTTTCTACCCGTTAGCCATTCTTCTATCCATGCTAATATGTTCCCATTAATCCCATGGGCCTTGACTTTGTGCATTAGCCTTTTGTTTGGCACTTTATCAAATGCCTTCTTAAAATCTAAATATACCACATCTACTGGTTTCCCCCTTATCCAACTTGCTAGATACATCCTCAAAAAACTCTGAAAGATTAGTTAAGCATGACTTCCCTTTTGTAAAGCCATGCTGACTCTGCCTAATCTTGTTATGGTATCCCATAACGACATCTTTAATTAAGGACTCAAGCAAGCTAAGGACTTAGCTTTGTTTGGTACGTTGCTCCCACACAGGAACTCTAGTGCACACTGGTGGCTCGTGCGATGAACACAAAATAAGTCAAATATTGTGTGAAGTTTGCCACTGATTTTTTTGTGTCTATCTCAGCTTTGGCATCTTGTGTATCATTCAGTATCATTGGTTCAGTTTTTGGAAACAATGAGTTTTTGAGTGTTTAGAAAACTGGAGTGAGTGGTTGGGGAATAGACTTTGAGGAGTTTATGCAGTTACTACTCAACGACCATGTGATGGTACCTGAACCTTGTTCCACTAGTACTGGTCTATAAATTTATCCTAAAATGATCATTTCTAATAAGTTGCAAGACTAAATTGGATTTTGTTTTAAATGAGCAAAGCAAAATCAGAACTTTTTCTGAATTTGCTGATGGGAGGCTTTTTGGGTGGACTGGACTTAACATTTTAATGTTCTGGGTCTCGAAAGAAGAGTAATTTATGCATTGACCTACTTCCTGAGAAGAGTGGAAATATCCTTTTTCTTTATATTAAAAAAAAGCATTTTTGATTTTGAATTCCACTTAGAATTGTTCAGACTTGCACATCTTTTAAAAATCTTAAAATATAGTTTTTCCAAGAACCAAAAAGACTCACTTTAACTTAAATGTATAAGTTTTTTAGGCAGTGTTATCAAAGGGATATTTTATCATTGAGATGTCCGTTTTGCAAAAAAAAACTCCCATCTTGTGTTGTAAAGAAATCTGCCGACTTCTCAGCTGAATGATGCAATTTTTGTTTAAAAGCATGAAACGAGTTGATGAAATTCCACTATCAGCCCCGAACCAATATGCAAAATATCTTGATGGAAATCAAATAGCTATTATGTTTTCATTTCCATTCCTGCGTATTTGCTTAATGAAGAATAGAAAGATCAGGCTGACTGGCCGTGCCTGCACGGCGTGATAACCAGCCGAGGCTTGCAGCAATCCAGAGGAATAACGCCTCTAGTCAAATCAGTCTTAAGTGCCGGATTAATTTTATCTGGGAAGCACGGAGCTGTGAAGCTGTGGAAGGAGAGATGAGCCCATTGCTGTTTCATTTACATGGGATGGCTTTTTATCAGCAGCCAATTGTTTCAGAGTATTATCTGGCACTCTTTTAATTGCAGTCGAGCTGAAATTAGAAGAATTAGAAAAATTACCTTCTCTTGCTTGGAGCACCTTTATTCATGGATATTGTTGTGTGCTATGTACAGATTACCAACTGTTTTGTTATTTGACTGTAAATATATATGCCTACAGTCAGAGTTGGGCTAAAGACTCAGAATATTGAACAAAACATTGGGAAATTTTTTGCTGAAATAGAATTTCCCCAAATCCTTTGAAGGTCGAATTTAAAATTCCTGTAAAAGTATGTCCCTTGCACACATTTAAACTTTTAAACTGGATGGATTTATTTTGGATTTATTTTGGAACACATTTGCCACCAGTAATAGTTGAAGATCATCTTTGTTTCTTCCAAAGAATATTGTCCTCCATCCAAGGGTCTTGAGGTTATTTCTGAACCAATTGGCCAATAAATAAGTTTCACCAGTTCTTGTCTGGGCCACCAGGTGCAGCACCTTCTGATGGCAGAAAAGCTGCATTTTGGTCTCCAGAGAAGGAACAGGATTCATCTCATGTAGAGGGGCCTTTTCAGTTGGTTGATGAGCGACTGTGTCGTTCCCATCCCAAGAGAAAACTCTTTTTTTTTGACAATCTCCAATCAATTTATTAAAAAGTTTGGTGATTTTTTGCTTCATTAGAGCATCATTCTTTGCCATAACACCATTTTGGCAGAAACTTTGCATAAATTTCAAGCAATGGTGTTAGGATGAATGATTTTGAAAGGAAGTGTGCATGATTGTTTAAATGCTTTTGTATCATTTGACCAGAAACAAGTGATTTCTGTGTCTCAATCGTGTGTGTGTGTAAAAAAAAATGGGGTCTGGAAAGGGGAAGAAACAGGGCATGATTGCTCAACACTTTCCATTGTAGGATTTGTCCTTGAAAAAGCACCTGCAGACTGAAGGCACAATTTTCTGTTATGTGCATGTAACTCCATGTAAATTTGACTTAACTTTTTGTGTTCTCAGGGTTAGTGTCACCTTGTGATCTGCATTGTGTCCTAACTGTGATTCCAATGTACCATTCCAATTTACTCTCCTTTCTACAGAATTTCATTTGTCGGAGAATCAGTGGGATTACTGGTTGTCAATGGACAACGTTGCCATTATCGTAGTATAATATTTAACCTTTCTGTTTATATGAGACTTTGGACAGATCACTACTACACCACCTGCTTTTTTTTTATCTTTTAGAAACAGAGCAGCTGTAATATCTGATGTTAATGAATGAAGTCTGAAGTGTTGTACAGTTCTGAGTTCAGGAACAGTCAGATAGCTTTCAATGGCGACCAGGCGGTGTTGTAATATCCAACGCAATCGAATTTTAACAAGCTGTCATAAATTGTCTGATGAAAGAGTATGAGCTGTTTTAACCTTGGAGGTAAGGAATGGCATGCATTTGCTCTGGTACACAAGGATAGCACAATTACTCCCAAAATATTTATTAAAATTTAAAGGAATAGTGAGAGAGGCTGGTTTCATTATAAAGGAGGTGCTAGAAATACAAAAGGCAAGCTGTTCCTTTCTCAGCTTTTGTATGTTTCACAAGTAACAGCGGAATCTCTGCAGTGACATTGCATGAGATCAAATCATATGGCATTTAATGTTGGATTGAATGCAGATAAGTACCAAAGAGTTGACCTTGCACTGTTGCACTGAAAACGCATTGTGCCATTTTGTAGCTTGGACATTTTGCTCACTTTTGGACCATTCAATGTGTACTTTCCACGCATGCACAGCCGAAACTTTGAAACCACGGTCTTAAGGCTTGATGGAACTGGGTCAAAGCGGCATTTACATAAGAGTGGCCTCTAAATAAAGGATTTGTTGGACTGTGAATCAGGCTGTTCTAAGTTGGTTAACAGGGGATGGTTTATGGAACAGGTTTGACTATAAGTGATACCAGCTTAATCGGTCCATAGTTACTTACCTCCCATTGGAGGAGCAAACGCATTGCTTTTCTTGTCTCACAAAATATACAGTCAATTCACTTTACAGTATATTGTGGGAAATTCTTTGAGACCTCTTGATAAGGCGCTATATCAAATGCAAGGATTATTATCATTAAAGATGCTAATTACTGTTGTTTAGCCTTTCCCATATTTTGATGGTAATTACATTGTGGACACCTGCCATGAGCACTATTCTTCTTCCAGTAGAACTCTTATATGTTTTTAAAAAAGAAAATAAACTAGCTGTTTCTAGTTTAGTGAACAGTGTGGCATATTACCAACAGAGGAGTGCACAGACACCATTCAAATAAATGCTTTGAAAAAGAAGATACAGATCGTTGACTTATTTGATTTATTCTGATGCGCTTAAATTATATGCCAGCACCAATAAATTTCTAATTCAGCAAATGTAAGATAGTGATGAGCTGGTAGATGAGTGTGCAACTACATGACTGCAGTGACTATTGCACATATATTTTAATGGTTTGCAAATCTTGCCATTTCCAAAGGGTGGTTTTATACTTTTTGTTGCTGATAACTGTTCCATCTTCTATCTTGGTATGTACTTGATTAGAACATTAGAACAGAGTGAGGAGTTACTTTTTTTTCACCAAGGATAACTGAATACAGGCCAAACCATTGTTGATGACTGTTCAGTTATGATTTAAGGTCATTCCTGTTATTTCATATACTGAATGTGTCTGAATTTTGACTCTGTGTGTCAGGCGTTCAATTGCATCTGGAGCGAGGGGAGCTTAAACAGCCTGTCATTTGAGCAATCTAATGGTTAGCCATCTGATTAAATTAAACCATATATGACTGGCTACTAATGTGAATTAAGTTTTGATACACAATCGGATATTAATGGACTTTTGTATGAGTGGAACTCTAGACATTAGACAGTATCTCCTTCAAGCTGGGACCATTAATTTAACCCACCCAATGAAAAGCATTGTATTTGTTGACTTGTTCATAAGAAGCATGCCGCCATATCTGTTACACGGTGCCTCTTCCTGGCTGTTCAGTGTTTGATCCAGCAAACCTGAATTGGAATACCAGTATTTAACATACAGTATAAAACATTTGTTTTTGGTAAATTTGTATTTTTTTTAAAAAAAATGATGCATGTGCCTAGGTCTCATCATTCCTAGTGTTTTTAAAGTACCAGCTTATTTTCAGGTCAAAGCCTAACATTTCCAATAGCACATTTCTTTGAGTCTTCTTATCGAGTAAACATTTCCAGTTCTGAGGGTGTTGGCTCATGGATTCGGACGGAAGCAATTATGCCAGTTTCAGACAGGTATTGACTGAATTGGAAGCAGAAAGGGGCAAAGAGAATCCCCTTGCAAACAGTAAGGACAAGATTAACGTATCAATGTGAGTGGGGTCAATTAGGTTTTTGCTATTTTCTGCTACCCATATCTGGCTTTATCTGAAATAAAACAGAAATTTTTAGAACACAGTACCTCAGAACTTGTCTAATGAAGGGTTGTGAACCCGAAACATTGACTCACTTTCCTCTCTATAGGTGCTGCCTGACCTGCTGAGTGTTCCCGGCGATTTCTGTTTTTGTTTCAGACTTCCAGCATCTGCAGTATTTTGCGTTTTGTTCTGGCTTTATCTGACTGCCTTCTAAATACACACCCTGTTCACTGGCATCTTATGAACAAATTTCCCCCACACAAATCTTGCTAACCTAGTGATGTTTCATTTGATTTATCGGCTGAATTGGAATCAGAAAGTAGAAGGGGGATTTCCAATGCAAACAGTAATGAAAAGACTATTTTTAATGATTCACTTGTGATAGACCCTAAAATCTCAATATTAGTCTTGAGTGGAGTTATTTCGGGTTTGGCTATTTTCTACTCCCCATATCTGACTATTGCAACACTTAAAAAAAAAACTATAACAAGCCAGATTGGCAAAATTAGTTCCTATTTTATTACTGTGGTAATGCCACTACATCAATACCCATGTGTCATGAAAATGACATTCTGCATCCTTGAACTTATTTTAAACGCAAAGTTGCTTTTGGTGTCAGCCTGCTCAAACGTCATCAAAGGATAAATTAATTGGACCTGCACTGCCTCCAGCAATCAGCGACATTAATTCCTCCAAATTCCTCAAGTTCAATGGATACAACACAGAATCTGCAATAGAGTCACTTTTTTCTTAATATAACTTACGATTACAAAATGCATTTGAGAACCAGAGTGTCACTAGAAAGTGGGGGTGAACAGTCATTCATTCATGGCTTGTGACTGTTTATTTATGACTTAAGGTCTTTCCCTGTTGCTTGATGTCTGCTTCATCTCTGTGAGTCGGGTATTTATCTTGTCAGCCTGCTTGTGACATAAATCTTATCGTCTCCTTAATGTAATATGCATACAGGAAGAAACAAAAAAACACACTGTATTGCTTGAATTGTAGCTGTGCAATCAGCTTGCTGTAACTCTGGAGGCTTTCCTTAGGTGCACACCAGAGTTGAAATATAATGAGTAAATACAACTTCAAATATAACTAATCATGAACTCTTGAACACAAAAGTCATTTCCGACAGGATCAATTGAACGGTCAAATTTTGTTGTGCTGAAGGTGTGATGTCACCAAAGAATGGAATATCTGTGCTAGGGAACCAAGTCAGGGCGATAAATACCCCTTAAGGTACGATTACATATTCCACAGGCATTGTGGAATCCATCCAGCAATCCAGTTAGCGTTAAACGTCAATAAATCTAAAGAACAAATGTATTCCGACAGCAGAAGCAATTATCCAGATTCTCGCTTGACGTTTCAACAGAAAAACTGCATGATATCTTTTATCAATAATAATCTTTCTCTTCCCGCACCTTCAAACTCTTCCTCCCCATACCCACAAAAAAACTATTTGATTGGTAATATTCAATTAATTGCTTGCGATTTGACCATGAGAGAGCAATTGTTCATTAATTGTATTGGATATTTTAAATGCATATTGTTTTCTATTTTTGGTGCCAGTATTTGCTATTTATTTGATCTTGAACGTGAAAGCTACATGACTTTGGCATTTTTATGAAAATAATAATGAACATAATGGTACTTTCCAAAGCAATATGCTTCAGAAAAGAAATGTAATTTTTATTCTATTTTTTAATTTGAATTATTGGAATCACATGATTTTAATTTCCAAAGCAATATGCTTCAGAAAAGAAATGTAATTTTTATTCTATTTTTTAATTTGAATTATTGGAATCACATGATTTTAATTTCATTGAAGTTGCTTTTTATTCCTTTGCTGCATACATTGCACCACGTCAGTCAAAATAGTTATCTCGGATAGAGAGATATTTCATTCTTCCATTTCAGTGAGCAACCTGAGTGGTTAGGAGGAAATGTGTTTAAAATATATGGAATGCAGTATAACTTTAATGGACTTTTCAGCAAACTTTAGGGGTAATTAGCTTTCAAATCAATTTACTTGCAGTATATAATTGGATACAAATCTAGCGGACATTCCCATTCTAAAGACTTTAAACTTGGTATTGCAAAAGGCCAACATGGTAATTTCGTGTGCATAATCGAAGTCTGGTTTCTGTGAGCCAGCTTGATGTATGGTTCAGGTGGTAAAGTCTTTGGTGTAGTTTCTCATGGCATTGTTTAGCTCACTGATACTAAATTCCCTGCTACATGGAATCACTTTAGATTAATGTTAGAATTACTCAAATTTATGCTGTGGGTTTTCCAAATTGGTTGTGTTGTATTTTATTTTATGTTATTTAACCTCCCAATTTTCATGCAGTGGAATAGCAAGGTCCTGAGATGGTCCTTGAAGGAAGCAAGGCAGAGGGTGAAGCAAAGGCACTGTGGAGTGGTTGATGATTCACAAATCCATTATTAAATCCTATGAGATGAGGCAGGGAATATGACCCTGGTGGGCAGGATAGGGTTAGGGTAAGTGCATTTGATATACCACCTTATTGTGTTGAGACGTCTCAAAGTGGTTCGCAGAATTTACTGTAATGTGAATTGACCGTATATGTTTTGAGAGGCAGTTAATTGCGCATAACAATGTTGCACAAACAGCTGTGGATTGAGGCCAGAAAACACATCACAAACTGTTATTTAAACCAATACGCTGCCTTGCCTGTCTGTAAGCTCTGTCTGCTATACTGCACCATCAGATCTTCTATATCTTTATTTTTTGAGTCTGAGACGAACTGAGTATATAATTTTCTCTGAGATATTAAGAACATTTTGATTTCCCCAGCATGCAGTGGTAGTCATGCTGGCTGTCGCCAAAGGTTGCATGGAAGAGGGAGAGGTGTTACACAGATTCCTTAGATGCATATCAGTTTTATCAACTGTTGTCATCTACATTGGGATGACGGCATTATACAGTATACAGCAGATGGAGCTGGTTGTTGAAAACATGTAAAAATGATACTGTCATGGTATCTCAAAGGTTTAATCAAACTCTTGTGTAGATGTGAATGTGAGAGATTGCCCTTTAGTATCAAAAAGTAGCTGAGGGTGAGTTTGAGATACAATTGATTGATAATTTTGAAGTGACAAAGTCCAAGAAATCTGACTTGTTGGCAGTTGGTGAACTGCCTTTCTTGGTGCTAAGCTTTCTTTCCTTTGTAGGTGATAATAGGATGGGATGTGGGTTGACACCTTCTGTGAAAATTGTTTGTGCTGGTAATATTGTTTTTCTACTATAAAATGCTGTTGCAATTTAACTCCACATAAATCTAAAATCTGGTACTGATTCCATTTTGTGATGCATATAGGTCTCTTTTATATAAATGGGATGAAACCACCAAGGAGAATCTGTCCATATTTCCATTATTGAATTGATAAAAAGCCTTGACCAAATAAGGCTCCATATTTATAATTTACAAACAAGACCAAGAGGCTTTCCCACCTTACTGGCTTGTTACGCAGTAAGTGTTGCGGAAGTTTTGTGGTTCTGTTTTCCTCCTGTTGGTACAGCAACAGCAATTCCTAATACATATCTCTCAATGGTATCACATCTGACTAAGGATAACTGATGTGTTTTCTTCTCCTAACTCTCCTGCCTTAAATATTAGTCATTTTGTGAAGAAATGCCTGGTCCCATTTGGCACTGCCATCTACTTCTTTAAGACCAGGAACTTGGCTATAAGTGTGGAATATTGGACATGTATTTCCTCTCCTTTGCTCTTAGAGGGTTTTGCTTTGCCCTCCCAAACACTACCTTTTAGTTGGCTTCTGTTTGAATTTGGATTCAGTGATGATCTGGGAGCATCGGGTACATAATGGAACGATTAATGTTGCACCAGTTCTGGGCAAGGTTTACGAGTTGTATATCAATATTTGGTGTGTTTCAGCTGAACGTGGTAATCTTGAATCACCTTGATTTCCATGATGACAAAATGCACCTGTTGAAACAGTTACTTTATCAGAAAACCACATAGGACAGACAATTTAAACAGTACATTTCCCAGTATCCCTCTCAGCAGTTCTGCAATTGGTTTTTACTTCAGATTCTACACTTTACTGAGATAATGTACAGTTTAAAGGCATCAATCATGCAGATTTGATAATGAAATATTTCCAGGTATAAATTTGCTGTGGGCAAGTTGGCTAACACGTTTGCCTATAAAATACACAGTCACCATGTGTTGCAGTAAAATCCTATCAAGTGCTGTCAGATGACCATGAAAGGCTTCAGATCAAATGTAAGGATTATTGTAAATGATCAAATTCAGGTTATCAATGTTGTGAAGTTGGGACACAAAGGGCAGGCCTATAAGTTTGTAACCCTACTGCCTCGATTGAATTTAAACACAAAAACTCAGTTCTATCCATTTTAAGACTTTATTATGAAAGCGTTTCGCTTGCAGAATTATGGATAAGGTTCTAAGTAGATTTGTAATTTTTATTCCACGGAAGCAATCTGGTCCGCAGATTTCATTGATGAAGCAGGTGGGATGGAAGTGCTTTTGATCTCTATGCAATATTTGATTATTTGGAAAAGCAAAGTTTGGAAATTTACTGGTGCGCTGTCTTTTGCTTAAAGGTTCCATTGACGAAATGGAGGAAGGTGAGGAGAATGTCACTGATAACAGCATGTCCGAAAAAGCTGGTGTTTCAAACCAGGATGACTCAACAGACTGTAATACTTCCAACTCTTTTCACAGTGAAGGTAATTTGACACTCATCCTCATCATTGGACTTGATTTTGTTGTCCTAACAACTGTATATTTAGAACAGTAGAAAAATATAGAATTCAAATCTTATAAATTGTGTTCCATCCCTTCAAGGGTGACGTTAATATTCTTAGAATAATTATTTTTGGGTGGAACCAGATGTGGTTTTTCCCAGTACCCCTCTCGACATTATTGTCCTAGTGTTTGGATGATACTGCACTAAATTATTCCACTTGTCTTGATCTTAAGCTGTAAATCACATTTCTTAAACTTGGTATTATAATTTATCTGCCTTAATACAAAATCATTCTGTTGCGAAAACAACAATCTTTGCCATGCATAAACTAATTGCCGAGTTTCGCCCACAAAATATCCAGTCACTACACTTTACAGTATATCCTGTGAAGTGCTTTGAGACAACATGATAAGGGTTCATATCAAATACAAGAATAACTATTATTGTTAGTATTATTATTGAAAGGAAACCTGTTTGGTTAGTGGTAATGGATTACCAAAACACTTTTCTGACCAATCATGGTGTGCACATTGTGCGGCTTTATAATGTAGATATTGTACCCTGTTCATAAAGGGCATTCACTCTTATTTAACAAAATCAGGATAAACAATATGCAGGTGATGAGAATTGTGGTTAGCATTAATAGGCAGAGTCGAATGACTTGGGTTCATGGTGGTGGAGGAGTGAGAACATGGACATGGGATTGGAAAAATTATTTAATGTAACTCTTAACATCTATAAACTTGATAAATAAAGCTTGTGAGGAATTTGTAACTGTAAATCATTTGTTTTAGTTGCTGGGAATGAATCTAGTCGGGGCAGGGTTGAAAAGTGTCTTTTTTAAAAAAAGAAAATTTCACTTCTAAAGGATATATAGCGTTATAGCGTTTGCACTTCATAAGATACAGCACAACTATTTTTCAGCCAATCCATTTTCAGGTTGATGGCCCATGTCATGATTTAGTAATTTATGAATTCGATAGCTACACTCAATAACACTTTTTTGTTGCCTTATCGTTGGAGCACTTGATGTATTGAACATAAGCACTTGCTGATCAGTAAATCCGTCAGCTGTGCCATATTTAAAGTCATGTTGCAATCATTTCAAATTGAATTTTGGTGTCTGTAGTATTTTCTTTTGTGCTTGAGCAAACTATCACGAAACAATCAATTGATACATGTACTATACTTTGGGAAGTGTGAAGAGCAAGGATTCGATCAGGTGCTTTTATATTTCCGAGTGATTTTTAACTCTTCAAATATTGTAATTAAAATTTGTATCATCTCAAAATGCACATGACTAGATTTTAAATTTCTTCTATAATGGGGGTTTATAGGTTTTCTCTGGTGGGTAGGTCGTTAACCAGAGGATATAGATTTAAGATAATTGACAAAAGAACCAAAGGAGAAATGAGGAGAAATTTATCTACCAAGAGAGTTGTTACATTATGGAATGCACTGCCTGAAAAAATGTTGGAAGAAAATTGGGTAGTAAGTAGCTTTCAAAAGCAAATTAGATACATACTTGAAAAGGAAACAAATTGCAGGTCTATGGAGTTAGAATGGGAAAGTGGACTATAGTTCTTTCAAAGAGCTGGCACAGGCAAGATACACTGAATGGCCTCCATCTGTAACATTCTACGGTGGGTCTTAAAACACATGGTTACTGTTTATGACTTCAGATGTTGTGCAATAATGATAAGCATTTTGACATTGTACCATTTAGCTTAGTACTTGTTTGTGTGAATTCTACCAAGTTGTTTTTCATTTTTGAAATGCTTTGGAAAAATGTCAGGTGTTAATCTCGTGGCAAGAGCAGATATAGTCATAAGTAATGGAACTTTTTTATAGATTTTTTTTTGAAGGTTGGGTTCAAGGTTAATTGATGTGATTCCTATCAACTCATCAATAATACGCCCCCCACCACCCACCCCCTCCCTCCCTATTAGCCGCCACCCTCCCCCTGAGATATTGATATTGTTCTTATCCAAGTTCCTCTCAGAATAAACCGAAAATCTTTTAAACCAACATCTGCAAACTGAAAAATTAATAATCACTTGATCATCTTAATGATAAGTAACGGTCTGGTAAAGGAAAAAAAAGTTATTGATTCATTTCCTTATGATGTCGTTTTCTGAATCGTTGTTTGAAGAACTGCTTTGCACAATGTTCAAAGTACATCCTGAAGTGGGTTAGAAACCTCTGATTTGTCCATTTTGTCTGTTTTTGAACAATGCAAAGAAAAGGTGCTATTTTTTCTAAAAACAAACAATCTTAAACTTACAAGGCCGGTTATTAAATCTTGGGTTTTCTGATGATGGGTGAACAGCAAACCATACCTCTTCACTTCTGAAATTCAGTTACTGATGTTCAGGTCGGGTCTCGCAGGCTGTGTTATTTAATGTATCCAATATTGGTTACTGCTATCGTTGTCTTGAATTGTTTCCTCTTTTTTTCAAATCAGCCCTTAAAATCAGGTTTGCAAATGATCCAGGAAATAAACCCAATCTAAATCTTGGACTTGGAAGTCACCATGTGTGCGATTGATCGTTTTTTTTTGGCTTCATATGAATTCACTTTAAACTAAAAAAAAAAGGTTATTGTACTTTCCTGTGAATCCTTCATCTGTTTTGAGATAAATCACCAAATTGCTCTTATTTGTCTTGTCGTGATTCGCAGTTCACATTGCGCATAAATTCTTTCCATGTACTGATCTTTTGAATTTTTTCCCCCTCTCTTTCCTACTGGCTTCTACAGGTGTGCAAGTTATTGCTCTTTCATTGAGAGTATTATCTTTGAAACAAATCTCTTCTGTAACAAACTGATTCCATCATGTGAAGCTTTAGTCATGTCCTTGACTGAGTGGAACAAATTTATTGGTCTTTCTTTACTGTACTTGTTTTTCTGTTAAAATTTTAAAACTATTCTGTACCACTGTAATGGGTTCAAAATGTCCTATACCTTGCAATGAGATAAATCTTAGTCACATCTGACTGCTTAATACTCCTTTACTCATTTATTATTCAATTTCATACTGAACCTGGAACCTAAATCTAAAAACGTTTACTGGAGTTCACATCTAAACACATTGAGAAAATCATACAGATTCAGATATGGGGTATGCTGTATTTTCAACTGTATTTATTCACTATCTCCATAATGCTTGTAATTTACTCTTGAAATGTATTCTGCAATTCAATACATGTGTTATATTGTGGTTTAGTGGTAAGCAGTTTTAGTAGTGGTTATCCACTTTTGTATTGATGAAGACAAAAAGTTGGGAAAAAGATTGGATTCAGCAACACAGTTGTGTTGTTGCCAGATCAGATTGGACTAAAGGGAATGTTTGTTGTGCCCATGAATGAAAGACGTCCGAGTATGGAAATACTGTTATCAATTTTAAAGCATCTAGCATCTTCTTTAAGAGACAGTACAGTGTAAAAGTATTTCCTTCTCAGTAGACATTCTCTCTCATTCTCTCACAGAAAATCTGTACTCCTGTTTATGGTAGTAAAGTGACTCCTAAAGAGTTTCTATCAGATATTTGCGAGTAGTGGATATGAAATGGACATCAAAGCATCATTGGTGGAATTTTGTACAGTAAAAGCCTATTTTTCCGGCACCCTCGGGACCTGGCCAATGCCGGTTAAAGCGCCTGCCGGATATTTGGCCAAAAATACACAAAACATAATAATTTTTCAATGCATTTTTCCAGATAAATTCCGGTTACTCAAATGCAAACTTTTTTTGCGATGCCTGTTATACGAAAGTTACGGTTGATCGGGTGCTGGATAAACGGGCTTTTACTGTAGTATTTTTCTGAGGAGAACAATAACATCAAAATTACATTTGTATAGACCCACAAATACTCCATTTTCCTTTCTGATTATACACCAAAGTTTAGCAAAAAATATTTGGAAATGCTCCAGAAAAGGCAGCTTGCTTTCACCAGACTTTGTACTCTGTATAAAAGGGAAGTGCACTTTTATCAGATGTGAGCTTGGATAGGGTTGGGGTTAGGGAGTTTGGAAACTGATAAGATTGCTACACCTGGTACAGGTTTGTTTCACAAAGTAGATAAGTAGATAACAATATTAGGGTGGGGGAGCTTTAATTTGTAATCCTTAAACGTTTCCTAAAATTAGAAAGATGCAAACGTCATTCATTTCCATTTTTGCTGTGACACCCTATTGATAAAGGTTAAAAGCATTTCAATTTGTGTGATGCTAATCATTTTGTTATCCTTCCATATTGATAATCCAAAAGTTAATGACGCAACAGAATGTGTATTTATGACCCGTATTGATTTGAAAATGTTAGTTATCGCAGCTTCAATATAAAGACAAATATGCCCTTTGGGCGATAATCTATAGAACTGTCATATGCAGGTAACCAAGTAATCTTATCAAATAAATCTGAGGGTCATAAATGGAGAAAATTATCAAGTTGCTATGAAGACGCATTGTGCCTTGTTGTTAAGGTACGCTATTACTCAACTTATTAAACAAATAATTATAGTACATTATCTCAATTAGTTGGCTTGCTAGTTCTCTAATATGTATAATTCTATCCTTGAAGTCTGCCTGAATACTTTTTAATAGCCATGTTTGTAAAGAACACTTAATTGAGGTAATCTTGTATTCCTAATATTTCAAAAACAAAAATTGGTGAGCTTTGTAATCAAGGTGAGGAGATTTTGGTGCTGGGTACTGGAATTACTGTCAACGGGATCTGTTCTCTGCAGAGGAACTCTTGTTAGCTTTCCATGATGCTTCTTGAATCTGAGATCAGACAGTCACCATGTGAGGTCATGTGGGTACAACTATTGGCACTTTTAGCACAATGCTTCATTCAGTTCATTGCTCTGATACACCATCTTCTCATTTCCGCCAATCTTTTTATTATTATGGAAAATGTCAAATATTTGACATGAACTACCTAATATCTAACCAACTTGGCTTCACACTACTTTTGCAAATTGGCTTTCCATTTCTCCAAAGAGTGTTTGGCTTATCAGAGATTGTTGTTGGGTGGGTTGCCTGTGGCCCACGATTACCGAACAAATATATTTTCCTTAATTTTATTTCTTTATTGTGTTAATCACTGATGTAATTGTTTATTGTACTATTGCATTAACAACGGAGAGATTGTGCACTCTTCAACAAGCAAACAGAAACGTATACGTTTATATTAGTGGAGACACTAATCACCACATGGGGTTTCCAAACACTTTGGGCTTCTTTCTGAACTAAATAAACCTATTTAACAGCAAGAGAGAGAGAGAGAGAGGGAGTGCAATATATTAAGATCTATTACTCTTGCATATTTATGTACAACACTTATCACTGTTTAGGAAGACACAGGAAAGTTGGATTCCCAAGTGTGCGTGTATTTCTATTTTTTCTGTGCTCATCAAAATGATGGATGTTCCTGCTGAGGAATGGAAAACGTACTGCTTTAAGCGCCTGTATCCACATTGAGCATTAAGGTCAGGATATCTTGACCCAGGTGAAGAGCAGAAATTTAGCAAAATCTGTCCCAGCAAACTCTTTAACCCCAGCATCACAAGAGCACCTGTTGCTGGTGCGTCAGTGCAACATTTGTGATTCCCACAATCCATCATTTTTATGGCCTTTGAGCGAGATTGCTAATTTAGTGCCAATTATATGCGGTTTTGTGTTTATGGATTCATGCCCATTCAACCTTTGGCAAAAAGACCATGTTGTGATATATTGGGTCATCCTGTTTCGATATGTTTAATAATGTGCAGAACATTCTAAATATACTTTGGCTTTTACCTGTTTTATCCTTTTCCATTAAAAATATGTCTTAATGATAGCATGAGCTAGTTAATTAATGTGTAAACAACATTATCCACTTCATAGAGAGGATGCTATATTGAAGTCATGCTAAATTCATGCTAAAGTTTAGGTTGTTCAGAATTGAAAATTTAGGAATATATTTATTATCCTGTAAACATAGAGAGAAGCCACAGTAATCTCTCATATAAGCTTTTAAATGGAAATAGTTTGAGACGAGTGCAAATGACTCATCGAAAACCAGTGATTTACAGTTATTGTCCAATACAGCAGTTAGTTGATAGCTTCACGGAAGGTAATAACTTGCATATGTCCATGCATTCCACATCACATTTTGCTACAGAAACAAGCTGTGCTTCAAATTGAAGTGCAGTTGATGCAAGGTCTTTAATCGGATAAATGAGATCTAACTATTTTGATCTAAAATCGGTATTGTACATGTATACCACAAACTGCTAATGTATATTTGCTTACATGCAACAGCTGAGTTGTGATCTGGAGAACATTAAAATAGCATTCTATTTTTAAAATTCTTTATTTCATTGGCTTTCCTTGCGCTGTAGGTACAAGTAGGGATCTCCCCCCTCTCTCCGCCATTTATACTCTGCGATGCTGTGATGATGAATGGTTGCAATGGAGTTCTCATACAGGCACAGAGTGCATTATAATTCTCTATGCTGGTTTCTGGTATGGCTTCTATTTCCCATCGATAAAGTGCTGACCAGTGGCCACAAGCCTTTATATCACAAAAGGAGTTGGTGTTGTGTTGTCTGATAAACTCTGAAAGTAACATGAGTGATGAGCATTATTTCGAAACATTCTAGTGTACATACATATTCTAGATAATATATATAATAACAAGTATTGTACTGCATTTAACCTTATTAAATCTGATGCATGTTATTTATGATGTTGACCATTTTTAAAAATATAGTTTTGAATCTGTTTTGAGTAACCAGTGATCTATATTTTAGAGGCACCAGAGACTCCTGAAGGACCAGAAGTAAAGCGGTCAGAAGAGAACCCAGAGGAGCTGGCCCTATGGATGATGCCAGGTAATATCGTGGGATTGTGAGAACTTCAGCTTCAGTTAGAATGAGTCTTCTGCGCATTTGAATGTTACAGTATTTGAATGTATTTGAATGTTACAGAAAGATTCAATTGAAAATAAAACTGAAACTACATTTTATCCTGGGTCACAAATGGACCTTCATTGGGTTTTAAAACTCAGCTGTTCCTAATGACGGTTTGGATTAGCCAAACAGTCCTTGCTTTTTAAAATAAATATAAATGGCCTTTATGACCTGTTCTATTTGTGGCCAGATTATAACCAAAAAGGAATTAGCCTCATGATCTGAGGCTATGAACTGAACAACTAATACCAAGTGTGCATTTGATAGTGGTTAATACTTTTTTTTCAATTATACAAAAAGCTGTTTGGCAAAAAGCTGCGTTGTTGAGAGGGATAATGTGCTAGATGGGTAGATGTAGTCAAAAGTTAATGAGTGGCACCAACACAGATGTGCTAAGATCTCTGGCAGATACAGTATATAAGATCTGTCATACTGGTCTGAACATTGAAAACATGTTATTAAAAAGCCATGATTTGAAGTACTCTACTGAGAGCTCTAAGATTGGAAGTATTTTAAAGTATGGGTTTGATTGACTGGGATAGACAGAATGGAAGTATAGCCATCAATTTTGTCCATCGTATCTAGTCATAACCTGTCATAACCGATCGTCCTTTGGATGAAATATTAAACTGGGTCCCGACTGCCTGTTCAGGTTGATGTTAAAGGTCCCATGCCACGATTCGAAAATAGAAGGGAGTTTCTCCTAACATCCTGGACAACTTAGTCATTTGTGGGAGAATGTTGTGCTGCTGTGTTTCACCCCCAAAATACCCAGTCTCTCCACTTTACAGTATAATCTGTGAAGTACTTTGACATATCTCAATGATGAGATAAGGCACTATATCAGACGCAAAGATCATTATTCTTTATTTATGATTATTATAAATTGTGATACAAATCGAGTGTGCTGTATCTTTATGTATTGGCCAGGAAAGGTCTTCACTTAAAAAATTCAATTACAGTACATATATTGAAGGCCTGTCTTTGAAGCTGTACAGTGTTGCATCTTATGTTGAGAGACCTTGGATTTGAAATCCAAATCATGGCTGGCATTTGAACTCAGATACTAGTCTCTGTAACGCTTTGAAGTATTTTGTGGTGGTTTGGCATTCCATTATTTGGGTTTTATAAGGATCTGTGTGGATACTGCGATAAGAATGTCTCTTTACTGGTCGAGTGATTTGGGAATTCGACGGTGGCTTTCGAGGGATACACTTCCTACCATCCCAGCGTCCTTGCTGTAAGGAATATATGTTTGTAAACAGCTTAGTTTTGGCTCCTGGGGGATCACTCACTGTATCATGGATTGTTAATGTGTACTCTGGACTATTCTCCATTTGCTAAGCCAAGTGAATTTGCTGCTGTGTTGACTTTGAAATGCAGCACTTTCAACACTAGTTAGTTTTTATATTTTAAATACTATAACCTTATAATTTTATAATTGCATCACAGTTGTGCTGTGTGACCTTGGCAAATGAATGTGGATAACAGATTATCCAAGTATGCGCTTTCTATATTGCTGTTTGAAGTCTTAAAAAATTATGTTCACTTACAAAATTTACGTGCACTACACGTTACAGGAAATTCTGAAGTACTTTGAGACTTTGCAGTACAAGGTGCTATATCAAACACAAGATTATTATTAATTATTATCAATAAAAGTTGTGTTTAGATTCTGTCTACCCCCTACCGCCTCCCTCCCCCAACCTCTGGACAGGGCGGAAATTTTAAAATAACCACAAGAACCCACCCTGTTAGTTCTCACTGACATTTCAAGACAATCTGAAGCTGGTAACGTGTCTCTGACTGCTATTGCCACTCAGTGACAGGCCGAGTGACAAGATGCGATTCTGTACATTGTAAACGGGCCCACAGAGTGCAAACAGAGAACTTGCAAAACCCACAAGGCTGGTTAACATTAAAGGGATGCTTGAGGATAAGATCCTATGGTAAATTTATCCTTGAGTGGAAAAATACAGGTCTGTGCTCCATTTTAAAACCAAATGCATGTAAAAAGCTTGTATTTTTCAAACAAGTACTTAAGGATAAGGCTTCAGTAAAGTCTTATCCTCCAATATCCCTTCAATGTCAGTTTGGCCTGGGATTTGCATTTGGGTCTTTTGTCTCCTGCTCCTTGGGACATCCTCCTGACGTGAAAGGCGCTATACAAGTGTAATGTTGTTGTTGTTATTATACTCCACCACCAGGTATTTAAATTGATTATTCTATGACTTTCTTATGCAAATGAGAAAACATTGGCAGTCCATCATTTAAAGCATTTGTTTATCAAGTTATGTTCAAAACACAGTAAAGGTATCTAGTTTTCTGCTGAGTTACAGAACTATTTTTTCTTTCCTTCCCCCCTCCCCCGTGCCCAGAGGAGCATATGCTTACTAGCAAATATGATTCCAGGCTTCAGTTTATATACAGAGGCTTATATCTTTTGAATATTATGTTGTTGATAAGCATTTCATTTTATTATGTTAATACAGCCTGGGAAATAACACATGCCGAAGTTGGCAAGGAGTATTTTAAATAATGTTTCGCACCAAGTAACTAAATTACTTTCTAGATCTCATCCATCGTAACCAGGCTTAGGATGGTTTTTAGTTCCTTTATTCTCTTGCATGCAAATTAGTTTGGATCAAAATGCTTGAAGAGTTGTTTAGTGTGCTATTGTTTATACCAAATGAAATAACTGCATCGTTTTACCATAATAAACCATAAGCATCAGAATGAAATTTGGTGCATGAGATTATTGGTTAAATGTAATGTGTTAGAGAACAAGTGACTGATAGGTTGATTGTTGTCCAAACTAAGCATGTGAAAATTATATCTGAATTGCCATTTAAAGTGTTATCAACTAAGAGACAGTGTATATTTCTCCACATTGTCTTTAACAAGGTAGTAACATGAATTGTTGTAGAGTGAAATGCCTGTTGAGATAATTATTCTACAGTGGATCCAGTGAACTTTGGCACCCAGCAATCATTGTGTGGTTGATGCAACGGGATGTTTCAGTTACAGACTCAGTATCAATTCTGCTGCAGTAAATAAACTTGGAGGAAGCACTGAAGCAAAGCTTCATCACTGATTGCAACAGCTATCATCCTGGGGAACAGAAACTGGTTGCAAAGGAGGTGGGGCACATATTAGCAGGATCAGATTATACCCCTAGGAAGAGTCAACAAGCCCTGTCTGAACACAAACTTGACAGTTATTCACAAGCTTTGTTAAACAGCCTAATGTGCGTAAATGCAATTTCACCCTTTTCTGATTCTGTCAGAGACTTGACCTGTGTATGATATACACACACAGTTGGGGCAGTCCTGGATTGTCCAATACATCTGTACTTAAAATACAGTTGATGGTTGTAGTGGAGCTATCGTGTCAGTGGAGCTTTCAGCCACAGTAGATTGCATCATATTCCCCAGAGCTGGGTCAAGAGTGATGGAACTCAGCAAGGGAATTTCTCCCAGTATCCTGGCCAACAATCCCCCACAGATAAAATTGCTCATTCGCCGTGTGACTGTTTGTGGGACATTTATATGATCAATGCATATTATTATGTTACAAGACATTTAAAAGACATAAAATTTGAATATCATTTATTTTTGTGAAACTGATTATATGGCAGAATATTTAATTATAGAATGAACTGCTGATAATAGAGCTCCCAATTCCTCTCACCATGATTTGCACAATACTGTATGTTGTTGAAATGGAAACAAAAATTATATTATTCCATTTTGGACCCACACTTAATGACTGAGGAATATCTCACACCTTGAGGATTGCTCAGGCCTTTCCTTAATTGCATTGATGTCTTAAATGTATATTTCTGAATATGTTTTAACCGCAATATCTACCCTTTTTTATGTAAATTTATTGTATCAAATTGCTGTGGTTGTACCTACCCCATTCTGAAAGGTAAGGAATTGGAAATTTTGTTTCTCATAAGTATTAAGAATAAAATGGGCTAAAATTAATTAACAGGCCACATTAATTTTCAGGAATCATTTTATGCTTTAAATTTTACAATCAATCAACCAATCAATCAATCAGTCAAAACTTACATTTATATAGCGCCTTTCACATCGAGAAGACGTCCCAAGGCGCTGTACAGTTAGGTAGGGACAAGAGCAGGTGAGGGAGGGGTTGCGGCAGGACGAAGAAGAGTAGGAAAATTGACTGTATATTTGTGAGCGAAACACGGCAGCTAAATTGCACACAGCAGTGTCCCACAAACAGTCACAGAAATGGGGCCAGGGGAGAAAGGGGGAAAAGAGAGCAAAGGGGGAGAGGGAGGGAAAGGTGGTGTAGAGCAAAGTCAGGGAGGAAGAAGGGGGAGAAAGGGGGGGCAAAGGAGAGAGGGAGGTAAAGGTGGGTGAGGGGCAAAATCAGGGAGAAAGCGGGACAAGAGGAAAGAGGGAGAGAAGGGGATAAGGGGGAAGAGAAAAATAATAGCAATCAACAACTAACAACAGTCCAGCAACCGCTCCTTCTCCCCGCCTCCCGCCCGGACGATTTTCAAAACGTTGGGAAACAGGGCAGAGTGTGGCAACAGGCCCCAAAACCAGTCCGCACAGCAGCAGCCACAGCCGCAGCCCGATCGCCGTCTGGATCTCCCTCCACGAGATGATCCGCCACTTGCAGCACCGGACCGGGTGAAAGACCTCGCAGGGGAACTGCCCGAAGACGTCGTTGTCGAGCGAGTTCACCTCGTCCATGGCCAATGACGATGAAAAGCCCGTGGTCAGGCGGACCTGCCCCAGCTCCCCGCAGACGCACGGTGGTGTGTAGCTCTGCATCCTGCACAACCGGCCCAAATCTCGGTAGCGGTTTCGGTGAGCGGCGGCACTTAATCCTCCTCCGCCGCCGCCACCATCTTTAAAGGGCATGAAACTAAAACTCATGAAACTAAGACAACTATTTCTTAACAGGCAGACCGAAAAACAAGTACAACCATAAAGTAATGGGCCAATGAAAGGGTTTGAGTATTTATTATTAAGATACTGTGTTGCAGAATCATATCACTATCTCACAGCCTGCCATCGCAGCAGCAATTGTTCTGAATATTAATTGTTCTGTGGTCTGGAGCTGATGGGAGGATGATGATACATTGGATGATAGTGGGTATTTCAAACCTCCCCGTTGTAATAGACTGGCTATCAACCACATTCCAGCCATTTCACTTATCAGCTAAAGGGATTCGGGGAAAGAGTTGGTGTTTTTTTGAGGTCAGTGCTTGCAGTTGTGACTTGTGTTACTGGGAGATGCGAGTGATAGGGACTGGACATTTTATTGACTTAAATGTGTTGCCACCTGGAATTTCTTCTGATCTTAACGGTCATTATAATTGTAAATGACTTGGGAGCTCAAGCTCGTTTTCTGTATCTCCTTACAAATTAATTTGATCAGAAAATAATTTTAAAACGGTTACTTTTGCCTGAAATCCTCTTACCACATTGAAATATGTTAAGCATTTTTGTGCAGTGTGTTGCTTTTTGTTGTGAGACAATCACAACGCCAACACTAACAATATCTCACAAACAGCAAGAAGACTAAATGAAAAAATAATGTGAGGGAAATATTCTTCTGTTTCTCTGTAAAGAACCTTCCTGACCCTTTGTATTTTGTCTCTTAATAGTCACTATGGGGATAATTTTTAAAAAAATTATTCTGACAGCTTTCAAGTCTCTGCCCAAATTGATTTTCAATGTATAATTTCCAAACCGAGGTCTTTCCTTTTATCTGCACCTCACTGTGAGTACCTCAAGTCCACAATTCAGAGGTGTGAAGTGTACATGTGTTGTGACAGGCATAGTTGTGGCCCATTCCTACTAAACATTTCCTGGCTTCTCCAATGTTATGTACCTATCTGTTATGTTTCACTTGCGTTACATGACCAGACACTGAAGAATTTCATTGTGCCTGATCTGTTGCTGTTCCTTGTTACAATTGAGCAGTTATTTCCCAGTGGAACACACACTGATGTGCTTGTCTTTTCATCTGTAACACTACGGAATCCTTTGAGCCTTTTTCAATAAGGATTTCAAGTCCAAAACACTTCAGCAAACTTTCTAATTTCTATTGTACCTGTGTCCATTTTTGACACCTCACTTGCAGCCATCAAACTTTGTTTTTAAAAAAATTATTCTGCATGAAAGGCATTGTACAAATTCAAGTGGTGTTATTTCTAAATTCCTCAAGATGCAGTGGCATTTTGTGTAGGTTGACCTGGAACACATCAAAACATGCATTCTAATTTACACTTAATGGTGGCTTTGAGGCCTACTAGTCTCTTATATAAATCGCAGAACTTGTGGTAGTAAACAACTCGGTTGTTATAATCGGTTATAAGTTACTAAACGTGGTTACCCTACTTTAATTTTTTTTCCTTTTTAGCCGCTACATACAAATTCCAGCTTTCATTGCTTTGTTCCATGAATTTTTAGTCATCTTTTATATTTTTAGTAATATGCTAGAGCTCCTGTGGCTCAGTGGTTAGAGCACTTGTCTTGCAGGCTGGGGAGACCAAATTGGGGAGACCTGTGTTCGAATCCAGGCAGATCAGGAAACCTTGGGCAAGTTTCCTTACTCCACACGCCTAATAATAATCCATCCAAAAAAACCACAATAATAAAAATTGGTCATTTCAATCCGCGACTGTGTGTGGGACACTACTGTGCGCAATTGGCTGCCACGATTCGCCCACAAATATATACAGTCAATTAACTTTACAGTATATTCTGTGAAGCACTTTGGGACGTTGATAAGATGTGGAAAGCGCTACATCAAATGCAAGAATTATTATTTATTATTATTATAGAGACGATCAAAAAGCACAGTGACCTTTTAATCTTCGGTTTGTGAAAGTCGGTAATTCCTCTGGTGAAGTCATTTAAAAGTTAACATATGATTGAGATTGGGTGAATAATGAAGCCTCTGTATACATCCATTAAAATGTGAGCTAAGTTATGCAAACTGAATTTAAGTATTCCTTTTAATCTTCAAAATAACCTTGTATGCCAGAGGGTTCAATATTTTTCAGAACTTTCTGATATGCAAAGAGCTGATAAGTATAATCAGCACCGTGAGAGAACTGAAGGGCCTTCAGGACTGTCTAAAACTATGGACAGTTGAGGCTGATTCCTTGGTCTGTGCAGGGAAGCTGTTTCAGAAGTAAGCAATTCTTATCTGGGAAGAAGTCGAGATACTTGTAGTATGTGATTATCTTGTAAGTAAATGTTGCTCTTTCTCATTGATACACACAAAAAAATTACATACACACATTGCTGAAATTGCTCTGCCACCAAAATAGAACAATTTATTTACAAACATGGCCTTGTGCTGAGGTTTACTTTTTTTGTGTTTTTTGGGGGGTCGAGTAGTTTATTGATTTTTTTTCTTCTCTGTTGTAGCAGACTTACAACAAGATTGATTTAATACATGGCCAAGACATCTTACATGTAAGAACGAGCAACAAATGTAATCGGGAAGCATAATCTGAGAAGCAATTCAAACCTAATTCGACCAAATGAGTGGGGTTAAACCTTCACCTCGAGGTTAAATGAAGAGTTAATGAGAATGAACAGCATCTCATTCAAGAAGGGAGGGCTACATTTATCTCCTACTTATTCTTTCTCTGGACACACATGTTTGTCTTTTCCAGGCCTGGTAGACCTGGGGTATCCTCTTCTTAAATGTGGTATTTCAAATGGTTACCCTTATCAGTACTAGTTATTCCAGCAAGCACACAATTGAGAAGCTCAGATCAGGAAGTGATTGGGCGCTGGGGTTGTGGGAGGCCAACTAGACTGAGTCTGTGTCCTCCAAAATAACATCTACAGACCTACAAATCTTTTATTTTCAATATTGCTGTCCAGCCAATTAAACACAACTTCCAAAGACAACACAAATCTGCAGGAAGCTCCAATTATTTACAGTTGCAAGCTGTGCCATTTTAGTTGGTTGAACCCCAGCAGCAGTACCTCTGTGGACATTCTGGAGGAAATCCAGATTTCTGCGCCTAATACTCTAATAGAATGAAGAAAGCAGGATGCGATCCTCCCAAGGAGAGAATGCGCATTCCATTCCATTCCAGACAAGGGGAAATCTCTATGCATAGAGAGCCTGCATCTGAGGAAGTCTGTCTGGAACCCCTTAAGAATGGGGTGGACACTCTCAAGTATGGCTTGTTTCAGATACTCATCTGACCAAATGAGGTCTTTCACTTTGCGCTGATCTCGTCGTCCCACATACTGTTTGGGCATTTCAAAACCAGTGTTTGATTTACTTGACAACACAGAGAAAATTTATCTACAGGGACAAGTACCCTGGCTTTGATTGTGAATTCTCAATCTGTTCTTATCTGACATTGGGAAGAGGGTCTTTGTTTTCATTATTTGTACATCTAGCTCCGCAGATCAGTAATTTGTACTTGGAAATCGTGGCTATTATTTGTTAATATTTACCTTATTCATTTTAAAAACAGTTTTTTAAAAGCAGCGCCCACCCCCCCACCCACCCCCTTCTAACCCCAACCCCATGAGGGAAGGTAATGCATAATTTTACATTTTCTGGGTGAGAAGTATTATGAAAAAAGGGGATAGAATGTAAATCCTTCACTACCTTATGTTGTTTTGACCACTTGTGTCAATGGCTCCACTATTGGAGTCTGTTGAGCTCTATTGTGGAACTGTGGGAAAAGAGTGAATTTTTAAAAAAAAAATCAAATACCAAAACAAAGCAGTCATGATTTTTAACTGTACAAAATAATCACATTTACAGAATTTAGAAAGTCTTTGATCTGCGCGATTGCACTTGCTGTTAGCAGTGGTTGGATACTCCTCTGTTTTTTTATGATTCACTAAAAACAGGTTGTGACATTGCGGAGATGTGGATGATATGAATGTTGACTAATGTTTGAATTGTTCTATTATGAAAAAAAATCCCCAGGATGGGTGACTCACTAATGAGTGAGGTAGCAGTTGAACAAGTTCCTTTATCAAAACTGAGCAAGAGATTGTTTCTGAAAGGGACTCAAGCTGCTGTACAGCGAGCATTTTGTGAAAGAAAGTGAATGAATAAATGAAAATAAATTTTGGCCTGCTTTTAGAAAAAAAATAATGATTGCGTTGAAAAACATTTTGCGCCTATTCATATTGCTATCACTTTCCTATTTGTCTCGAGTTTTTTGGTTTGTGCTAAACTCAAGGACAGTCCTTTCTTTGGCATAGAAACCCTTTAATTGGCGTACGATCTACAAACTAATGATCTTACCTGTCATCGTTTTATCTTTTGCTCCCGTTGATTTCTCTTTAGTGGACTCCTTACCATCGCATTCCAGAGCTTAAAGATTAGTGTGGTCATTTACAGATTGTTCATTTATTTCCCCCATAATGGCATGTATGGGAATTTGTATTGTTTGATGGAATGCATTACAGATTCCATTTCATTTTTCCTTAACAGATCAGTTAACTGTTTCCTTTCTTCTGCCCATTTCACAACAATCTGAAATTCTTTAATGGTATGCACTCAGCCCTGACTGAAGCAATCAATTGATACATTCCTATTAAGCAGTTGAGCATCTGTTCAATTTCAGGATCATTTTTCTCTCTTTCTTATTCCACCCTTCCTGTCTTAAAAAGTAAACACAAATGTTAAAATTCGGTTGAGAACTTCTATTTTTTGTGCTACATTTATTCCATTAAGTTTCAGTCATTTATACAGCACATGGTTTGACAGTAATGATTTCACACATTAATGGTAAAGTCAACTGTGTCATACACTTGAATGATACTAGATACCAAATGGAGATGGAATAACAATGGTTGGGTTCAGGATATAGGTATGTTTGCAGATCTGACAAGTCCAGCCCAATGGATAGCAAACAAAAGTGGGATGGGCAACAAAGATGCTACAAGGACAACTAAGATACACGTAAACGCAATGCAACATGATCATTGACTCTTGGGAAACCCTGGCCTCCTATAGACAGCAACGGGGTGTTGCAGTGAGAGAAGGAGTCAAGGGCTTTGAGGAACAACTGTGCCAGTGTGGAGGCGCGATGGAAAGTTCGGCAATGTCATAGGGATCAACGGGGGACTCCTCCAGAAACGTGGTTATGTGAGACATGCGGTTGACAAATGCCTGCCACGTAATGGCTTGTAGAGGCATCAACACATGCATCTATCATGAACTTATGCTCCTTTCATTATTGTCAATATTATCCTTGAGTTCAAAGGACACACGGCTACTATATTTGAGATGGTGGCAGGGAACGGAAAGGTGCGGTGAGCTAGCAGATTGTACAGTGCAGCAGAAGCCTTTGTTCTCTTTTCGCTCTCTTCCAACTTTTTTTAACTGCTTTATGTTGATTGCCACACTCCAGCCCAGTGTAACTGCTTATCTGTGTGTGTAATATAATATATATACAATATCTGCTGATTAGCACAGCGGTTCAGGTGACAGTCTAGAGATTCCAAACCTTAACTTATTGACTTGCAGTGGAATGTTTAACCATTTAGGTTAGAATCACTGCAATCTTGCAAATCCAACTCCTTGAACGATGTGAGTTTTGTGTAATCTCTGCAGCAGAGTTGTGTCTTATTAGTAGTTAGACAGGAGTTATGTAGACGAAAGGGAAGTTTGAGTTCAAATTGTGTCTAATGGCTGAGATTTGCCAGATCTTTTTATCCTTGAACCTTATGACCATTTTGAAAATGAATCCTCTTTTGAAAAAGGGTGTAGCTTGAAACCCTCACCAGCATTCATCATATACCTTGAATTACTTTGTTTTTAACATTCAATCTGTCTTACTATCAATTCAGGGAGCACAAAATTAATATTTACTTCATCCAGGAAGATTTTTTTTCATATATACACTTTGATAGCTTGATGATTATTGTTCAATCTTCACATCTTAATGTTGATGTAATGACTAAAAGATGCTTTACATTGATATTATAAACCTGATTATTGCTGTATTTTGAGGTTTTGCCAAGCATTGTTCTTCTGAATCCAATTGATCTAGCCAAGGTTAAATGTAGGAGTGGCTTCCAGGAGAAGGAGGAGAGCTGTGTATTTAATAGAAATTTGATAGGAGGATTGATGCACTTTTTGTTAAGATGCATTTTAGCACCAATATACATAATTCAAGATGCCAAAGATGAGAGATCAACCCAGGTCTGATGTTGGAACTGAGAAAGTAGCAGGGATGGTCAGTCAGCCTGGTAATGAGAATCATTTTTCATTGCCTTTAAAGTTTAGGTCAGGGGGAAAACGGATCGGATCGTAGATGGAGCCCAGTAACTCAGGTGGAACAATCAATGACTTTCAGCCAGAGGGCTGAAGTTCCGATTTGATTCTTGAAGTGATTAATTGCCCTCAATGTGTCAGTTTGCCAGTTGCTGGCAGGTTGCTAGGTAAAGAGCATTACACTAAGCCTGTGCTGTACAGTATCTAGGGGGAAAATTTAATAATAATATTAAACGGAAAATTCAAACCAATGAAGGCCTGCTCTGATTTTGTGAGTAAGGAAAAGTGCAGATCCTCCCACCATATTAGCTAAGAGAGGAAATGTCTAAGAGTATGAATCTCGGGGTGGGAGAGGGGATGCGGGGTGAGGGTTGGGGGGAGGTGGGAAAGTTTCCAAAAGATAAGGTTTGCTCAAGTTTTGATATGGAGAAGGCAAAATCCTGGAACAGCCACCTCTACTAACAAGGGAGACTTGAGATATCTACAACTTATGTCTGAAATGCTCAAGGATTTAAAAAGGTATTTTTTATTCTCCCAATGCACTTCTGGATACAGTCTCAAACGCAAACTGAATATTGGGAATATTCTCTGCATTCAGGGAATTATATTAAAAGATGAAAACTCTTTTTGTTTCTTCATTTATCTTTTTCACTCCCTTTTTTTCCCCCTGAGATCTGTTTTCCAAAAAAAGCCCAAGGTCTGGTATCAGAGAGAACACTACAGTCTGTGGCTGTACGAGTTGTTCTGATGCGGCAAGAGGGATAAATTATTTAGATTATTCAGATGCTTTCGTTTGTACACTGCCAGATGTGTGGGATGGGAATCAATGATGTAGTTTCTTTTAATTTCACGGTTGTTTTCATCGAGTATGTGTGTATTGGGGGTGAGGGTGGGGGAGGGGTGGGCAGTAATAAAAAAAGTCTGCATTAAAAGCTTTTCTTTTGTACTTTATCTTTGAATTTTCACTATCATGGGACCGCAATTAAGAGTTATATAAATAAATCGATTGGCCATAATTTCTAAATATTGCCACCCCACTGTTTCAAAGTGAATGGTTGAAAACTTGAAGATTATTTGTAAAAAAAAGACTTAGACAATATGAATTCTACTTGATCATTGATATGCTACAAAGGACTCTGTAAATTGTTCAATTTAAAATGTTTTAATTTACATTGCTTTTGCATTTGCTTCAGAAGAGAAGTAGACATCTTAACCTGCACATTGTACGGCTGCAGCACATTACAATAAAGTGTAATTTATAGCTATAGACCCCAGACATAATTGTCTGCCCTCAGCCAATTTGGGATTTTTTTTCACGCTGCTGCGGGGGATGTATGCGTAGGTACGGTGGGGGGATTGTTAGCCCATTCTCTCTTGCAAATCACACCTGTAGGCTCTGACAAATAACAGTGTGAAGTGATAGATACAACCTAGAAAAGTCCTCCCCGTCCCCCCCCCACTTTGAAAACAGTGACAAAAGGCATTGAAACGGAGCCATTGTGCACCTGGAAGGCTGTAAGTTTGACCTCAGACACAGTAGTTGAGGAAAGATTCAAGAGCTGACTTCAGACGAGGAAAGGACAGAAGGAAATCAGCTGAAATCTTCAATACAAATTCAGGTTGATCAGTAGTTTTCATTTTCATTTGCTGCCCATCATGCAATGCAGCATCTGATGACTGGTAAATCCAATCACGTCTGCCATTATTTGCTGTAAATATAGTGCAGCTGTCAATCAAAATTTTATCAAAATGAGAAAGGGAACTTTATTCATAGGTTCTCAAATAATCCCTCGGCATAAAACACGTGACTAGAGTAGTATGCAGTGAGTATTGATGACAGAGACATTTAAAAAGACAGCAATTTGTCAGAAGACACTGCTGCTACAAGAAGATCCTATCTTTAATGGAGTCTTGTTTTCTTTCCTTGCTTAAATCTGGAATAATACAGTATAGCACTTTTTCCTGCTGCCAATACAGTATTACAAAGCAGGGGGAGAGAGAGAGAGAAAGAAAAGAGATATAGGAATGCTCTGAATATGCTATATACAGTAAAAACAATTGGATTATTTTAAAAACGTATTTAATATTTTGGGGGGATCCACCATTCCCGATCCCAACCTTCAGCTCAAATCTGAAACACTGACTGTCCAGCGTCTTGGGACGTCCTCCCTACGTGAAAAGCATGATGCAAATGTAATTTTGTTGTTGTACTGTAATATATATGCATGCAATGTATAGTTCAAATGCAGCATAAAAACTACATTTAAGCTAACCTTCAAATGACTGCAATGGTTTTACTGCGTTTTAACTACATAACTTTCCCACATTAACTAGGAACAGTTGACTAGGTATTATCCTGTCATCTTTCTGCTGCCTTTTTGAAAGAGATCAAATTGAAGTAACTGTCTATATTTAGTCATTGGATGTGCAGAAGAGTTTTACTGCTGCTTTTTCAGTGAAAGCTGTTTCAACAAAAAAAAGTTTGATCAAAGGACAGAGCTGATATGCAGGGTGCCATTTTATCTTTCTTACAAATTGTGCAGCCCTTGCTAGTTCAAGATGCCCAGCTACGATAGAGAATTTCATTATGACTGGACTGTAGATAGACATAGTATCTTTGGTCTTTAATTATCTCCACCTCACTGGTTATCCAATCAAGAAACACCCAACAGGGCTACACCGTCGACAGGCAAGACCTCTTGGACAGACGAAGCTTGTTCAAAACATTTATTACAATGTACAGTACCAGTAAAGGTTGCTGCACAAAAACAAAATGTGAATTTTCATTTACCAGTTTTTTTTAAAAAAGGAATTGAATTAATCTGGAAAGGATTAGAACATAATTTTTTTTTAAATAAAAGTTAAAGCATTTATCAATGAGTGTAAATCCAATTAGATAGTTGTGATGAGTGCAATTAATGTTCATACTTTTTTTCTGTCTAAATGTTAGTGAAATGTGTATCAAGATGTGTGGGAAAGCAGGATTCTCTGTGGAATGTTGGTCACTGACCCACATCACTTTGGACTGTCAATGTGCCAGATTTAATGGCAAATCGCATTTCATATTGTGAAATATAAGGTAAGACTTAACTCTGCTTTCATTTTAGTTGTATGATGAATGGATATGGATCAGGTACAGGAGAAAATTCCGATGTATGAGTTGACAAAACCATGAAAGATTTGTATTGTACAATATCGAGACACATAGATTGTTTTGATAATAATAATACTAATCCTTGCATTTGATTCACAGCACTTCACAGAATATACATACTGTAAAGTGAATTGACTGTATATTGTGGGCGAAACACGGCAGCCAATAGCGCACAGCATTGTCCTGTAAACAGTCTAGATTGAAATGACCAATTTATTATTGGTTTTTTTTGAGAGATTATTATCAGGTGTGTGGAGTAAGAAAACTTGTCCATGGTTTTGCCCTGTTTTGGGCCCATAAAACAAGACAAAGCAGATTCTTATATTTCTCTAGAAGAATTGGTAAGACCAAACTTTGTTCTCTATTGTTTGGCATAGTGTCTTTATAAAAATGTAAAGATATTTGTGGTAGGGAGGAAAGAGATGAACAAGGATCAGTGTTCTTATGGCTCAGAGACAAAGATAATTCTATTCTTTGAGGGAGCAGGGAAAGAGTATGAGAAAGGGGAAACCCAAATAACCCCGAAAGTGCACGTGATTATTTGAGATGACTAAAAGAGGAAGTTGCTAAGGCAAGATTTCCTTGAAGCATTTCAGAAATTTCGGAATTTTGCTACCAGGGCAGAATCGAAATGAAACTGGTGGCTCTGGATCCTGAGTAAGAACCTAATGTGTCAAGCGAATGACTCCCTTTCATTGTTGTTTTAACTCTTTATGTTGCTGCACTGTCCAAAATCAAGGACTTGGTTTCAAAACTAAAGTGGGGAATATATAGAAGTTCATTAGAAAGCTAAAAACTGGTTACCAAATAACCATTGTAATCCAATCGCATATGTCCAAGTGTACAGTTTATTGGAGACAATAATAATCCTTGCACTTGATATAGCTATGAATATTGAATCAGTTACAGCAATGTGCCTGGTAACTTCCCATTTGTACTCTTCATTTGACATGCATATTGTTTTGGTTTTCCTGGATCTGTTTTTCCTTTCCCAGAAATTACTTTGACACCTGTCTTCCTGTTTTCCATCACTGTTAGTTCTCGTTGTAGATTGGAGGAAGGAGGGGGAGTATTTTGTATCCATCCCCATGTTGCGTTCAGTGACGTCACTAACATTTCCTCAGCAAAGGATATTGCAGTGGTCTTAGTCATGATATCTTTGACAGGCTAATCACAGATCCCAGTTCCTCTCACACTTCCTTCTGACATCCCTCAACAGTTAGAATATTTCCTCTGCATATTGAATTGTTGGATGAAGATTTGGGCTTCCTAAGGGGTACAGTTTGATGATGTGGATTTTTGATCAGTTGTGCATTGTTTTGTTTAGTTGTGGAAGGACAAATGTCGCACATATAACTTGTTGCTGACAGAGATAACCTATTAACTTATCAAGATCAATTTATAACTAGAGCCAGTGTAATCATGACTAATGTATAACTAGGTGCAACCAGGGCACTGTAACCTGACGTGTATAACTAGGGACAATGAATCCATGACTAACCTTGCCTCAGATTTGATCTTGTGTTCGCTTGGAGCACTCAAAGATTGAGGGAAATAAAAACATCTGATGTAATTGTAATAAGTGAGGAGTCTTCTGTTTTGTGCCTGTTTATATTTTAAAAGCCAAATTTCTACAGAATTATAGATTTTTTTAATGCATTTCCTCACAATGTGAAATGTGACCTGCAACTTGCAGTTCAACATATCATTCCTTAGATCAATGGGACAATCTACAATGGGACTGTAATGTAATTCATAAATTCAAATGAGCTGAACCAAGGGAATGTTTTAGTTGAACCTCCAATATTCACTGATAGATCTTTTGTATTCTTGTGTATTGAGATATATATATCTACAAATGTATTATAGTGTTGGAACCTTAATAATGGCAGCTAAATGTAATATGCAATCATAATTAGGCTGGGCTATTGTGTTGCAGTTATTACCTTTGGAATAATCTGATTGTGTGATTCACAAGAGGGTAAAGTTAAATCATTTTGAAGCACATTATAGGGCGACTGAGGATATCTAACCAGGTTATACAGATGCGCTTCCGAGAATAGAATTGTTTGTTGGTTGCAGAGGAGCCCAGTCAGATGGAACATCATAGAAGCGTCTCTGTCTAAATGTGAAATCTGATAGTTCAGTGGAAAAGGACTTTTAGGATACTTATACAGGATATCCCACTTAATCTTGAAAGCTTGTTTGGTTTAGATACCACCCACCCTCCAGCTTGATTGACGTGTGCAATTTGTGCCTGTACCAAAAAATGGGAGTTTCGCAAACAGTTTGTAAGATTGTTTGCTAAAAAAAATGTAAAAATAATAATCCTGATAGCTTGATCCAAAATTAAAGTATTTGAGAGTAAAGGTAAACTGATTCACTTATTTTCCATGTTTATGGATGTTCCTAGTGATTCCACCCCCCACCCAGTAAGCATCGTAGGTCAGAAACCGTGCCTCGCCATGAGCTGCAAAGCAAGAAAGGCAATGCTGAAGAGCAAGAACTGATCAGCCTCCCAGAGCTGTGTTATATTAATAATAATAATAATAATAATCCTTGCATTTGATATTGTGCTTTTCAAGTCTTCTAGACGTCTCAAAGCACTTCACAGAATATACTGTAAAGTTAATTAACTGTATGTTTGTGGACGGCGTAATCCCAGGCAGTGATGTCAATCTGATCTGTGACTTTGTTTTGGTTAAATGTGTTCTACCCCCTGCAACAAGAGGCCTGCTCTGTGCGTTGCTCAATTTTAATTTGAAAGAACATGCAGAAAAAAACTGATTTAATGCCGCCGTGTGGGGTAAATGCTTTTTGTTCTCTAAATAAAAGATATGTCGAGCTGATAGAAGTTTAGATGTCCGAATGTAGCTTCCTCTTTAAAGTAGAACATTATTTGAGGAATAATTTGTATTGAAATTTTAAAGAGTAGGCCTATTTATTGTAGTGGGCACCTAAATCTGTATGCTTCAGTGATCAGCGTTTCCTTTGAATTGATTTTAAGCACCATTTTACCAAGTTCAATTAAGACTACTTTGTATTTCTTTCACAATACTTTGCACATGTGGGAACATTGGTTCAAACCAAGTTATTGGGTTGTGCCGCTGAAGGGGTTACCTTTCTGAAATATTCTTGATCTGAAACTTAATCACGTCTACAGATCAGACGCAGGCAGGTGGGAGGTTGGTGGAAATAAAGATACTGTTGTTTAGAATTGCTGCTCCCATTTTCTGGGCTATAAATTCTATTTTCCCTACATTGTTAAGGGACAGGAGACTGGATTGTGTAATAGACAAGGACTAAGGTACAAAGAAACTATTTTGTGGTTGATAGAAATCAAAACACAAGCACCCCTGTATTGCATACATATACTGGGGAGCTACTGGCTTTAGAAATTCCTTAACTACTTCAATCCCATATTAATAAAAGGTTTGTCCTATTTTTAAAACATTTTTGGACACATGCCAGAACTGTTAATTAAACCATTTGTTGACCATCAATTGTCAGAAAATATATTTTCAAACAGAAATGTCTTGAGGGTTAACTAGTATGTTCCAGAATAAGCATACCAACCTTCTCCATAGTGGGAAGTGCTAAAGGTTGTATGCATTCCTGTGCTGCAGATCAGTTTCACCATTTGTCTGCTAATTCTCTTCTCTACCATTGTCAAATATATACCCTTTAGAAATATAACTGTGAAACTGCAGGGGAGCGACATTCTGGATGGATAAAGATGGAGTTGAAGTGCTAATTGTTAATACATTATTAATAAAGGGAAATTTACGTTTCTATAATTTCAAAATGGAACATTATACAATTTGGATGCATCTATTTTTTCAATTTTCTGTGCATATATATTTGTGATGGGTTAACACAATTTGTTTCATCTGAAACTAAATGTGCAGTTGTTGTATAGTGCAATATAAATTTGAGGACACATACATTATAAAGGAGTAATATTTAATTAATGATAATCCTTGCATATGATAGAACACGATATCACATCAAGACATCTCACAGTGCTTCACAGGATATTCTGTAAAATAGATAGACTATTTTGAGGCTATAGTTATGGTATGTTACATGTTTAATTCTGCTTATCCAGATTTTAGGGGGGAAACAACTTGTGCGCATGCAATTTTAAAATAAAAACCTTATCTTATCAGTGCAAATTAAAATCAAATGATTTGAGAGAAAAAAATAAATGAAATGGAAATAATGCTTTAAAACTATTGTTTTAGTTTTTTAAAATGCAGCATTAAACAGGTTATTTATAAATGTTGTCTGTTCATCTCCATCTGTTATATTATTTCCCTTTCCTTTATTCCTTTTGACTTTCTATCTCTTCCTTCCTTGACGTGCATCATTTATCTTCCATTTCCTGTTTTTCTGTGATCTCAGACACAGACAGTCCATTCCTCTTCAGTATATTGTAACTATTACAAGACTATCTTGTGTAGGAAAGTTCCTCTGGTGTACTGCAAGGCAAATGCCGACCCAGCTGTCAATATGGTTCAGTTGGTAGCAATCTTGGCTCTTAGGCAGAAAGTTGTGGGTTCAAGATCTGCGTCAGGACTTTGAACTCTGTTTCGCCTGAGCCTCCCCCTCCTAATGTCGTGCTGAAGGTGTAATGCATTGTTTGAGGTGCTGTCCTCTGTTGTGATGTTAAAGCAAGATACCACCTGCTTGTTCAAGTGGACATTACAGCCCCCAAAATAAATTGTTCATTCACTTTATTTGTGGGACCTTCTTGTGGGCAAATTTGCTGCTGTAATCACCTACAAATATGTATCACTGTACCTCCCAGTAAAATCCAGGGAAGCACTTTGAGGTCTTGATAACATGATAAGCAAGTATTATTACTATTAATTCCTTTTAGTGTCTTTAAAAATAGAATATATTCCTTTTTTTCTTGTAATAACTGCTGTTACCATTTACCTGGAATAACTATTAATTGGATAATATTAAAACCAATGTGTTAAGGGAAATTCACTTGCAGTAAGCAGCAACTCAATTCTTTATCCAACGCACTATCACCAAGAAAATAAAAGGCAGATTTTAATGCTGATCACATTACTGTTATCTGGTAAGTTAAGGGAAATGGACGGGACAAAGGAAAAGCTCCAGTTGCAAAGAAGTCAAAAAGCCAAGTGGAGCACAATGATCTTGTTCAGATGGTGTGGTTTAAACTTCACTGATGCTTTCATTCCCGAGTCGCCTTGGCATTATTGGCAGAGACATATGACGGCAAGTTTAACTTTTTGGAATTTGGGTAAGGCTGTTTGAAGAGACACTCATTGATTCAAGTTAATGTCGTGAGAGCATTGTTGGGGGTGAGGAGTAATTGAGGATTGGTTGTCTGACTCTTGACTCACATTTCAGGTTGAAACAATCCCTTTTCTGTCGCCTTTTGGGGACAGGTCCTATATTTTGTTTCACTTGTCTTGAAGATTTGTGTTTTAATACGTGTGTGCATGTGCGTTTGTATTTCCTAAAGGACTTTGATTGTAAAGGAAAAGTGTATTTTGTTTGAAAATAAATCTGGAGGGTATCATCATATTTGAACCTGTTCCTGAATTTGTGAAAGAAAAGTTCACTTAATTTAAGAGCAATCTTAAGCTCCTATCTGCCTCACACTTCTGTCCCGAGGTATGCCTTTAGATACTTCATTTTAATATTCAAACACGCTCACTTTGTGTCGAGTCATTCGAGATAAGTTCTCAAAAGTTCTTAAAGCCGTGTAATCACGAGGACTGGACGACATAAACCAGAGCATTTCAACTTATCTTAGAACTGTGGATTCATGGCCGTGTGGCTTTGAGTTCTCTTTCTCCCCCTGACTTTGAAAAGATTAGTTTCTTTCAAGAGGCATGTTCTTGGCTTTCAGCAGCCATGTTTGAAGGGGTTACTGCAGGTTTGGTGCTTCTGCAGTCTTGGACCATGTCTGCTGGATCTCTATCATCTGTAGTGGAGCCAGGTTATATCGTGGTGGTTAAAGTGCCATAAAATCCTAAGCAGTGCTCTGATGGGACCCAATATTCCTTGCACACTTCAAAATGCCTCCTAGCTTTTTTGCTAGCTAAAAAAAAGACCAACATCCAGGTCGTCAGGTTGCTGATATCAGAAGATGACCTGGAAGATGTCCAGGTCATTGTCCGGTTGTTTTTTTTAGTGGGAGAAAGACCATCTGTCTGTGTGTTCTCTGGATTTTTTGGTAAGAAAATGTCACGGTACAAACCCCAACAATGGTACAGGATTTGGGAAACCATGTCATGCTAGTGCCCTCCAGTATAGCCAACCACACAAAGAGAAATTGGTGAATGCACTATCTCTCTCTCTCTCGTTGGAAGATATCATTACAGAGATTGGTAGGGAATTTCTCAATAAGCAGTTGAGGGAACTGTGAAGTTGTTCTAACCTGGAGGAGCATGATGCGAATGCTGCCTACAGTAAGTGGGCAAGTGAAAAATAGCCTAAACGCAAACAAACACATGGATTATGTAGACCATATGCGAATGAACGTGTTGAATCAGAATTTAGCCTGTTTAGAATTTAACATTAACTCGTCTTGCCAATAAATAAGCAGAATATTTCAATTTTGAACCACTTTATGTGCTTCCCCTGCCACCCACCAACCCTCACTCCCCGTCCTCCCCCCCCACCCCCACCCCCCCATTTAAAACATTTAAAACCATTCGGAGTGAGTTTTGATGTGAGCTGTCCATTTGTGAAATACTATACACAAATCTTGATTTTACGGTGGGAAAATGGGGCTCAAACACCTGGCTCAATTTTTTTAATTGAAAATATCACTTAAAGTTGTTGAATGTCTGCCCTTCACGGTTTATTTATAACATCTGTACATCAACTTTCACTTTATTACACAGTGTGCTTTTTTTGCCCCATCAGCCTCTTAGCAGTGTTGTTCTTGGTGAGGTCTTTATATTTGTGTTGTATGTGTGTGTGCATGTTTTTTTCCTTTCTCCGCAACCCCCCACCACCCCTTCTCTACTGCCCCTGAAGCCAGTGCCTCTTGCTTGCTGGGCTCCTATTTGGGGAGCCAACAAACCTCTGGTATTTAGTCCACGATTCCATTTCACTGCTTGAGCCTAAGTTCCGGGTGTTTACAGTTTTCTTCACGTGCAAACAACAGAACGGTCGTGCCAGGTTCTGTCCTAGTCTGAAATCCATAAATGCCGGGTAGGGTCCCTGAATAGTAGATGAAAGGCAAAGTACTGCAGATGCTGGAAATCTGGTATTAACATAGAAGTCACTGGGAACACACAGCAGGTTGGGCAGCATCCACGGAGAGAGAAAATGAATTAACGTTCCAGGTCTATGACCTTTCTTCAGTTCTGACGAAAAGGTCATAGACCTGAAACGTTAACAAATTTTCTTTCCATGGATGCTGCCTGACTTGTGTTCCCAGTAACTTCTGTGTTCATCACTGTACAGTTGGTCAGGAACCCTAGATTTCCTCCCCCCCCCCCCCCCCCCATTTTTCCCCTTACCCTCTCAAAGATTCAAAGATACTGAGGCCAATTGTGGCATCCATTGTAGAGCTGGCTTCTATCATTGTTAATGGATAGTTACTGTTTGCGGTTTTTATCTGCTCATGCAATGATCACTCCTTAAGTGAAAAGGTGGGAGGGGTGTGTGTGTGTTTGGAGTTGGGGGGAGGGAATAACAAACCCATTATTCACTGTAACTGGAAGTGACAGGATTAAAGATACACATCCTACATTGTGCTGAAATACTAAACCTCATTTTGACTTATTTCCCATGTAAAAAAAAGCTTGACCCATTTTGCAAGGTTGATGTGCCCCATTTAATCTTGCCCCTTGATCTTTTTAAATGTGGTACTTTAAAATGATTCAGAAATAAACTTATCAGAAATATTTCTGTTGTACAGCGCTGAACGTGCGTGAGAACAAAAGAAATCTATTTCTTAGATAAATGGTGCTGACAGTCACTGCTATTTTCTGCGACTTTATCAAAAGTAAACAGCCTGGATATCTTACAGTATTTGGTTAATGATCCCAGTGATAGGAATTATTCTGATAATTTTAGGGTCAGATGATGGAACTGGGTCCAATTGGATGGAGAGACTCGGGGCTGATGGAGAGATAAGATAACCAAATTGCATTAATGCAGGTAGTGAAGCAAACAAATCAGCGACTGCTATAGACACTGAGATAGGCAGCAAAATGGACTTTGTTACAGCTGATAATGAAAGATCATTTCAGCTATTAGTAGTGTCCAATATTCTTGCAGATAATGGATCATTGAGTTTCACATCAAGAAAACCACAAAGGCAGGGAAATAACATGAAAGGTATAAGGTTCCCTTTCCCATGTGTCTGTCTGCAACAAGAACTAAGAAAAACATGACTTATTTTTACTTATTTTAACCCTTAAAGTACTCGTCGACGTATGCTTAGCTGAAAAACTATTTCTTCGAAAAACAAATGACTAATTTTGATTTGTTTCCGCGTTAGCCAGAATGAACTTTGCTCACTAGACCTCACTTGATTTAGTAACTGTAGCCACGTTTGTCATTCACCTTTACTTCTGTCATGGTAAGTCTTTTTCCCCCCTCTTTGTTGTTTAAGCCTAGAATGCTTTAGGACAATCACCCAACTCATCCTAGCATCAGTAACTGTTGCTGGCTGGCTCAAATGCCTGATTGGCACCATTAGAAAAGAAAGTTACTGGAAACTATTTTCCAGATGGCCACCTTCTCGGCTGATATATATTAATCTAGTGGTGAGTGTGTAAATTTGATACAGTCCAGGAAAATGATTGGGCAGGCAGGTAATTTCTCTTCTGATGGATTAAAGGATGTGCTTTGCTTACAGGAATACCCGGCCATAGACCGCCAGGCAAAGGCCAGGACTCGGACTATACCTCTTAATATATAGATTAAACTTTCCGATTTAACCTTTAACACTAAAAACAAATCTGAGGCATTTTCCCAATTTCTTATTGAGAGGTTGACAGATGGATATTTGGATTGCTTTTTATTTCACAGTTGAGAGACACTTATTCATCTGCTAAGGACTAATTTCATACCTCAGTAATTTTACGTTTGATCCTCTTTTTACTAAATTTCATGTGGGGCTTTGTTTCATCAATTGTTCCTCCTGTTTTAAGAAGCATGCTTGGAATTCTACACGGCTTGTATTGTTTTATGCATGCACTGATTTGGCACGGCTAACTCCAAATAGTTATCTCGGGTAGCGTCCTACAATATTCTTATCCGTAAGTATTTTGAAATACAGTACTTCAAAAACCTGTATTTTTTTAAAAAAAAACTTATTCCTGAGGTGCCTAACCTCTCCAATAGGGCTGCCATCCTTTCAGCATTTTCTTGGCAACCTGTGGATACATGGCATTTTATTAGCCAAGTTCTGCCCTCAACCTCCCCACTGTTCATTCAACTGCACCAAAGCCTCAGAAATATTTGAAAGATAGTGACCTTGATTGGAAAGCCAGTCACAGCAATCCTGAGTTTATTGTTTGCATTTGAGATCACACTGTTCACGGCAAGAGGACATGTCCAAGCAGAATGGAGCTCCAGAATCTTGCCCACCGATGGGGAAGGGGGTCAGCTGAGGAACGTAACACAGGCCAGTGTATACTGAGCAGCGAGTGCGGTTGGGGCTGTTGGGTTCAGGGGATTGAAGGGGTTGGATAGGGCAAGACTTTGGAGCAATTTGAACACAACTTCCTATTTCTAATCCCTTTTACTGCTGGAAGTGATGAATTTCGCTTAAACATGAAGAGGGCATTTGTCATGCAGTTTGGATCTTAACCTTTGCGATCAACCTATTAGTTTCCTTTAGGTAACAGCAGGATATATTTCCTGTCATCCACCATTGAGTAGTGGGATGTAACTCCTGACCATCCCCAAAAAATCTGGAAACGTGTAGAAAGATTTGTAATAAATAAGTTTGCTTATTTGGAAAGATTAGAGCCATTCCTCAATTTTAGAAGATTGGAAAGTATCAAAACTGGTGGTTAGAGATTGCCTGAAATCAGAAACATCAGAAACATCAGAAATATGGGCAGTGATGTTGACAGAACAAACCTTTTCTGTGGGATTTTTTAATTAAAAATTTGATATTGGCAATTGGAATCTTTTTAAATAAGAAAAAATGGGGATGGATGGGGATGTGTGGAGAGAAATTATCAAGGAAAATGAAAACAAAATGATTCAATAACTACATAAAATTTCATATATAGAGTCTTTCATGTCAGGCGATGTTTCCAAGACACTGACTGGGACAGTCAAGGGTTTGTACCTGATTTAAAGCAATATCTTAGACTTTATTGAAACAGAGGAATGGGGGTGGGTGATAACCCTATATTTTAATACCACCCCTTAAAGAATCCAGGTTAAGAATCCAGAAGTGACATCTTGAATACCACTACACAACCTGGTAGTGGTATTCAAGATGTCACTTCTGTGTTCATTCATTCCAATGAAAATATTGTAAGCTCCCATTGCAGAGGTTAATTTGTCATTCACTGGTATCCTGTTTACATTTTTTTGGAACAATAGTCCATCAGGGGCTATAAAACCATTTGACAACTGGGCTTAGCTAGTACTGTAGAAAGGAAAAAGTGATGTAGCAGTAGCTGTGGAAGAGTTTACTAGTTTCCCTGTTGGCTGGGAAGGTTCGTTTATCTTTCGCAGAGCGTTTTGCTCTGGTGGGGTTTGATATATAGAAGATAGATGAGTGTTTTGACATGGAGCATGTCGAACAAACATTCTTATCTCTGCACCATGGTATCCTGACCTGGAATGAGTGATGAACTGAGGACAAGACTGGGTGCAGCATAACGGAGGTGATGGCGCTGTTATTGGCAGATGGAGGGTACGTTACTTTGTGCAGCGTGTCAAGAACGGCTAACCATACAGTATTTAACCTCTGTCTTTGTCCTTTCTGTAACAAAGTGCAAGTCGGCAATATCTTACAAATCCTTTATTGTGCACAGCTGCACAGATCAGTGCTGGTGCAATCTTCCAGTATTTGAGCATTGAAAAGGCAAGACATGCTGATAATTGAGCTACTAAACTATTTTTTAAAAATTCGAAATGATGGCGGCATTGACAATTTACAATAATAGTTGGATAAAGCTGCGTTCTGAAATGTTTATTTTTAATCGGTTGTTTTTATTACTAGACTGAATAAACTTGAGATTCAAATGCATCATTCAAACCATTGTGGATTTGGTGCCTGTGCTTAAGGGGACAAATTTCCCATTCTAGAAAGTGAGTTGCCTAAAAATGAATAATGTGCATTCCTTTATCCAGTTCCCTGGGTCGTCTGCCGAATTATGCATGTTGACCCGTTTCAAGATGTTGCTCTTGTTTTAAGCTCCCCCTGTGGGCTAATGGGTAAAGGCAGGACTAAATCATAGAAATTGGAAGATAGCAGCTTTGAATCCCAGTCAGTGCGGAGTTAGCTGCTCTCAGCCAGGTTACAAGTAGGCACTGCAACTGTCCGTCTGCCTCAACGCCCCAGGTCAGGGATGGATAAAGCAGCCAGGGCGCCTGATCCTGATTGCTATCCAGTACTGCTATGTGCACATGAGTAGACAACAGTTGAGGAAAGGATTGGACTCTCCAATCAGTTAACCTTCTCTCATTCTGCCTTTGCTGTCTACATAAAAAGCCTAGCCCACAAGTGGATCAGGCTTGTCATTGTAATTTAAAGGTGGCTGTTAAATTACACCTGTACACTGAGGTGAACGAAGATTGTAAGATAGCATTGATTTTCACGGTAGCTAAACTGTTATTGATGAAAATTACATTGCTTCATTTTTTTTCCATTTGCTGTGTTGTTGCGTGCCGCATCACAGCTATTCAGCAAATACTGTGCCTTTTTTAATGTTTATGTTTCTATTTTGTGTCATTTACAGAGTCACTGGAGCTAAACCACTTGGAAAGCGAATCACAAGTGAGAGCTTGTCAGACATTGTCAGAAGGCTTCTCCTGGGGTCCATATGAAGGATCAATTAATAGCAGTAACAAAAGTACTAAAGAACTTCATAAGTTGGTAAGGAATTAATTCTGTATGTCGGAATTGTTCGTCAAATGCTTTTTTTTCATATAATAAAAATTAGATCAACTTGTGTGCATGACTGGAGAAACTGATTCCATGACTTTGAGGTAAATATATGCAAGTTTCTGCATTTTAATATATTTCTGCATTTTAATGTTTCAGCATTTTCCATGTTTTCAGAGCGACTCACTTGGTGAGAGGGTGATGCATACTTTTTTTTAAGCAGCAACTGACCATTGAACATGCGTTATGGTCAATAAACTTTTAACAAAACAACTTGGTATCATTCCAGTACTTGTCGACTGCCCTACTCCCACAAGGGAAGTATTTCAGGGGTTATCTCATCTATTTTATTTTATGTTTCGTTTTAGTGATAATGAAATGACTTTCAGCATTCTCAGCCAATCCCTCCTCACTCTGACTGAACAGGCACAAAATTGCCCCAAATTTGGCAAACATTTTAACATTTACATTACAGAGGTTAGAAACGAGAACAATCCTCGCATTCAATACAGTACCTTATCGTGACTTTGAGACATCTCAAAGTGCTTCACAGGATTTGCTGTTGAGTGTAGTGATGCATACGGTCTTCAACAACCACTCGGGGGACTTGACCAAAGTGGCCTTCATGGAGGAGTTGGCCTCAGAGTAAGGGTTCATTGGTGTTTGAACTGGACTGCCCGGACCATTCCAGGGTGGTTGTTAACAGGGAATGGTTGCTGTATGGAGATGATTACCGTATATCTCCGCGTATAAAGCGCACATTTTTTCAGGTCGGAAGATCTCGAAAGTTGGGGGTGCGCCCTATACGCAGATACAAGAGATTTTGAGCCTCGGAAATACAGTAAACCGGAGGGGCGGCCGGCGCGCTGTCAGCCGGGGTTTGGTCAGTGTCCGGCGGGGGTTGGGAGGAGCGGGTGACGGGGCTTCGGCGTCGGCCGCCCGGGCAGCGGCAGCAGCAGCGGACTTCAGTGCTGTGCTTACCTTCTGCCGAACCCAGTCTGCCTGCCTCTCTCCCTGCCGCTCTCCCTCCCTCCCTCCCTGCCTGCATGTCTGCCTGCATCTCTCCCTCTCTCTCTCTCCCAGGCTGCCGGCCTCCCTCTCTCCCTCCCTCTCTCTCTCCCGGGCTGCCGGCCTGCCTCTCTCCCTCTCTCTCTCCCGGGCTGCCGGCCTGCCTCTCTCCCTCTCTCCCTCCCGGGCTGCCGGCCTGCCTCTCTCCCTCTCTCTCTCCCGGGCTGCCGGCCTGCCTCTCTCCCTCTCTCTCTCCCGGGCTGCCGGCCTGCCGCTCTCCCTCCCTCCCTCCCTCCCTGCCTGCGTGCCTGCCTGCCTCTCTCCCTCTCTCTCTCCCTACCTACCTGTCTCTCCTCCCTTCTGCCGGCAATATCATTGAAAATGCTTCCGGTTTTTTTCACCAAGAAAAGGTCAAAAACGGGGGGTGCGCCTTATACGCGGGTGCGCCTTATACGCGGAGATATACGGTACTTGAACTGGTTTGACAGTATTTGGCAGATGTATAATTGGTATTCATGAATGTGCAAAATAAATTTGTTCCGATTGTTTGATGCCATCCACAAATTATGATCCACCAACTTGCGCTATCACTAAATATTTAGTGACCTGTGAGACTTGCATAAGGAGCTTTGTGGAACTCCTGTAGCTCAGTGGTTAGAGCACTCACCTTTCAAGCGTGAGACCTATGTTCGAATCCAGGCAGATCAGGGTGAAACCTTGGGCAAGTTTTCTTACTCCACATGCCTAATGATAATCCATCCCCCCAAAAAACACGATAATAAAAATTGGTCATTTCATTCCACGACTGTTTATGGGACACCGCTGTGCGCAATTGGGTACCTCGTTTCGCCCACAGATATACAGTCAATTCACTTTACAGCATATATTCTGTGAAGCGCCTTGAGACGTCGATAAGATATGAAAAGCGCTATATCAAAATGAAAGTATTATTATTATTAAAATGCATTGGCTCATTCACCGCCCCAATGAGTTGCAGCCACAGGTAGCTGGTTTCCTTTATTCAACTATAAGCCCAGTTTAAGTGCAGCTTCCTCAACCTTCAATGTAAGTACAGTGAAGTATCTTAAGGAAAGGGGGTTTTGTGAGTGGAGAGGTAGAACTGATGTTGATTGCAATGTATTGCTCTGTTTAAGGGAATTATTAAATTGCAATATGTTATCAATAGTAATTTGAGGTGTGGCTAATATGTAGCCTGCAAAGCTGCTGAATATGACTGTTAAATGGCTTTTTGCCTTAATCATAAAAAAAAGTGTGGTTCTGGGTATGGGATCAGTGTGTTGCCAGCATCGCATTGAACATGTTTGGCAAAGGTGAACAAGCCCAGTATTGAGAATGTAATTGAATGTAAGATAGAAAGATGAACAATATTTTTAAGAATTGTGAAAATGGTCAAAAACTGCCAATGACTGTCCTTCAATTCCGTGACTTAAATTAACAGTACACTTCCAAGATTTGGGTTGATTTCATAAAATGTGTTTTGGTAGATAACAGACTGCCTAAGTTTCAAAGTGCCACTTCAGAAAGAACAAGTTGACTGAAAATGAGATGTCTTGATATAATGGCTATTTGTTTCAGTGCTGACTAGTGTACTATCCAGTGATATTTCTAGTAATCTATAATCCAGTGCTTTTTAAAAAAAAAACAAGCTAATGATCAAAGTAATTTTTTTACCACTCACCTCATATTATCAACTTGGCAGTCGTCATTTTTCCCCCCACCACTATTTTGTAAAAAAATAATATGGTCAGGTCCCAATTGATCGCTGCAAAGGAATCGTACATCCAAGTTGTGTTTGGAACCTACAGTTAATCTCTTTTCCATCTTCCCTTCCACATGGGCAATTTCCAACATGGCATCCTTCCAACATGGCAGTCAAAGACTTTGGTTAGAAGCAAACTGCCAGCTGCAAAGTGTTCTGAGCATCCGCAGGGCCTGTGTGGCTATAATCCCTGTTAGAATAACCTGCTTTGATATAAAACTTGCATAAACCAACCTATTCACACAAAGCTGGTTGCATTTACCTGCTCTGATGTAGAATTAAATCATGAAATAAACATATTGTGTGTCACACTTGTTCTGCAGCTTACTCTTTGAGTATTTATAATTTACCAAAATGCTCATTATTGAACGGAGTTCATATTTTACATTTTAGATGATACAAGTGACAAATTTATTCCATGTTATCTAATTTAGCTTTCACCTGTTAATTGCCTTTTAAACTGTTTAAAAAATTGGCTAAAGAAAAAGAATGAAACTGAATGAATTGAACAATTAGCGGTTGGCTTCTATGGCAACATTCATTAAATATGACAAACCCAAGTGTAATGTTTTTGTCTTGTATGCTTTGGCAGCATTTTTATGTAAATGTCCCGTCAAACAAACATTGCTGATATGTATAAATTGTTGAGCTAGTAATTAATGTACGTTCGTACATGGACCAAGGTTGTCTGGTCCATGTACGAACAAAACACAATTGTACAGAAAAAAAAATTCTATATTTCTGAGTTCATTAAATGTCCTGTTCATCATCTCCTTGAATTAAATACAGATTAACCCTTATCTCTCTAGTCTGGACTTATCTCGTTCAGGCGCCATGCTTCTGGGAGGCTGTTGGTACACCAAGTCCAAAATGATTGATTTCTGGCTGATACACACTCATTTCCAAGATTTTAACTTCTATCTACATTTTTGTTGAGTTCCGGCATTGTGCTTATCAGCCTCTTTTTTTTCTCTCTCGCTCTGAGGAACAGCAGCACTTTTTAGTCTAGTGAGGACGTAACCATTTCTCAGTTAATAGCTCATTCATCAGATGATTAATGGAAGATATGGAACTAGCCTTCCTCTTATTGTAATGGTTATTGTTTTACAAAAACCCTTCCAGTCCAGTGATTGTACTTCAAGGCATTTATTATCTGCCTTTTGACTTTCAGATTCCATAGCCTTAACCTCTGGAACTGCCTTCCTCTACCCCTCTGTCTCGTTCCCTCCCACTCTCTTATTTGTCTAGTACTGCCTTAAGATCTACCTCTATGACCGTACCTATGGTATGTCCACCCTGTCTCTCTCCCTTCTTCCTTGCTCGGTCGGTGTCTGACACCATCACTGTGAAGCACACCAAGAATCTATTCCAATTGAAGAGAATTGTACAAATGCAAGTTAAAAACAGCAATTGGCTGTCACGGTTTGTCCACAAAATACAGTCTATCCACTTTACAGTATATTTTGTGAAGCGCTTTGAGACATCTCAATGACATGATCAGGCGCCTGTCTCTGTAAATGTTGAATGCCCCTTACAGCAACACTCAGGTTAACTAACATCAGGAGAACACCTGTGGGCTGCTGCTCCTATATCCCTTAGAGTGGGCACCCACCTTGTTAACTGGTTGCTGTTTTTGACAAATTCTGGGTGGGTGGTTTTTAACAAATTCTAAATGCTCGGTTTGACAGCTCTGCGATCTTTGTACTTTCACCAAGAAAGAGCGAAGGAAGATCGACATCCAAATCGTACAGCCCTTGTTCATTCATAATGTTCATATAACTGCATAAATCCAAATTCCGCCTGCCCCCATTAATAACTACAACACCAGAGGATGTAATGTGCTTCCTGCCATAGTTTGGAGTCTGAGCTGCAAGACTGCATCATATTCCCATTTGATTAAGCTGTACTGCAAAAAAATTCAAACTGGCCTCCCTAAGATGAGTAGTACTAAGTCTTAATAGACTCTGGTTTTCTATACAAATCCTTATCAGCTGCTTGAAAGTTTCCACACCATCACTACAAAATCATACGGTCAAGGGCAAGAGTCAATGGGTCTGAGTCGCCACAGGAAAAAACATCAACAACAAAGGAAGAGGCTTTGATGCATAGGTTTGTTGGATTTTAAGAGGACTTGAAAGCAGCCTGATTATATATATATTTAAAAAAACATACCTTTAAGGTTATCATCAAATGATTAAATGTGCCTACTCCAAAAAGAATCAAGAGTGATGGTTAAATAGATTTTCTTTTAAGTAAATTAGTAAATAATAATAATCCTTGCAAATCCTGGATTGGTGCAGTTTCCTGAAGCAGATTATGAAAGGCTTTTGTGTTGCTATCCCCACGGCATCTCACTCCAATCATTGGCATCATTTCTATCTTTATCTTCCAACCCATTTTTTAAATTTTTTAAAATTATTGTGGGGCATTTCAGGTCAATTAAGAAAAAAAAAGCAGTGTGATGGATTTATGAAATTTTCTTTGCCGTCTGCTGTAACATTTAAGTCTTTTATATATGTTTAAGTTAAAGCTGTTTTCTTGATGTTGCTAATTTCAACCAAAATATTCAAAGGATTAATAGGGAGTCATTGTAATTGGGACATTTGTGATGTGAGTTTTAATGGTACTGACATTTAGATGACATGATCCTTAAAGGAGCTCTGCTTGAAACCCCATTTGTACAAAATGCAGCAATAAGGTAATGTTACTAAACCATTTGACGAGCCTGCTTTAGAAGTCCACTGTTTAGACCTTGTTGGAATCATGTGTCTAATCATTGCTTAGTACCTTTGGCAGTCCGCTTTCCTGTTATTGAGTTGCTGGTTATCACAAATGAGCCATCTTGCTTTGTATCCAAACTTTTTGATATTATTGAGCCGCTAAATGTTCTCTCTCCCTGTTATCTATGAAGTTTCCTTTTTTAAAAAAAACTCTTAAAATTTATTTTCCTTCTAAAGGGACTGAACCGTTTGATGGATGCTTTCCAGAACTACAAAGTGTGATAAATTAAACAGCTCAGCGAGTCTTAAGTATCTTAGCCCCTTGTGCATTGAGGAGAAGCCTGATAAATTAGTGATAAGTAGATGATAAAGATGTGGTGTGGATCGTGTTCTTGCATGATATATATTTGAGATGGTCTGGTTAATATTAGCTGCACTAAGCTCATGTCATACTTTTCCTTCAACTCCAAGAAAAAAAACCCTGCCCTTTCCTGGCCAGTACACCACAAGTACATTTAAGGTCTGAAGAGTTGTTTTTTTGACTGAAAGCAGCTAAGGAGTATATCTGAAATCCTAAACATTGTTCCAAAATTAGTGTCTACTCTTCACACTTGGTGTGCACCCATCAATTATATTTAGAATACTAGAACCTATATAGAAAACAGATTACGGTAGTAGCAATAATAATAATAATAATCCGACTTGTGCACAGCAGTATTCAAGAGTATTGGCATGGGACTTGAAACCACAGCACTTACACAAGTGTAGTGACTGTAATTGTAGGCAAGTGACATAGTCAATTGGCCAATCCACTTCATCCCGAACAACGCTCTTATCAAATGCAAAGCTTCTTATTACTGTACTATTATAACTCGCATAGAATCGATCTCTTGCTCTGCTATAATATGGAAGCAACAATTTATTTATACACCTTCCTATCCAAAATTGCAACAAAAAAAAGCCATTTTTTTCTGGTCCAGACTGCTTTTTTAAAAAAATGTAATCAAGTTCAGTTCACTGGACTAAATCAAGACCTGCTGTTCCCTATAGGATGCATGAGCTAATCAGACTGCCTTTTTGTTAAAACTTTCAGTTCTTCAGTAAATGTTGGATGTTGCATCTGGCTTTGAACTCTTGACTATTGTACTGATGAGTTCTCAGTAGCTCTTGGTTTGAGGCTGAATAATTAGATTTCATATCAACATAGCAACAGCTCAGGGATCATCCCAGATTAAAATTTTCACCATCATTAACATTCATAGGAAAAGGATGTGAGAGATTTTAGGATTGCAGACTTCAGCACTGTTGTTAAGCACTGAATCAGTTCTGAAGCAGATGAAATGGAAAGACTGGCTGAGATGAGGTCTTGCCTTTCCAAAAAAGTCATCAATTCTGCTGGGATTTGAGGCAAAATTAATTCTTGATTTACAAATTGGGCTTTTGAAAATCTATTGATAATGATGGATCAATATTGGATTAATAAGATTATTCAGTAAATAAAGGGGTAAATCCACTGAGTACTTGGATAATGAAATTGACTCAGAAATCAAGCTGTCTTGCATGCAACATACGGTAATAGAAAACCTAGCTAGTCTATCTTTACCTGTTTACCCTCATGTACAGTAGAGAGTAACTTGTACTGACACAGCATTACAAGAATACCTGGTTGCTGATGCAGTGCAAGATTCACCTTAAACAACAATTTACACTTATACCGTGATTTTTATGTTTAAAGATCATCTCAAAGACTTAGCAGGAGCCTGAGCTGGTTTAAAAAAAACATCAGGTGCCACCGTGGTGTAACAGCAGCTCCTATCTCATTCCAACTGGACTATCTCGGAGATACTGTCTCTACCGAACCCCTTTCCAAGTAGCATGGTATCTGATGAGACAGATATCCAACACCATCCAAGTGATGGGTCCAAGTTGATTCGTGGAACGTACTCGGTAGTTAGTTTTCAGACCCAAATCTCATTTTACCAGACAGGACTCGGAGGGCGGGGTTATCATACAAGGCATTTAAAGGCAGAGGATAAAACATTTACTCAATAAGTTCTGTTCAGTATCAAATTGACATTGCTTCATTAAGTATAAGTGCTTCCACGTGAGAAAGGAAAGCTTCATTCACCCAGCTTTGCTCCATCCTCAACTCACACAAGAGAGTATCAACTCTGGGAGAAATTAACCAAACAAGCAGATACTTTTGAAACAAGGTGTCTTTCCATGAGAATGAACAGACTGTTCAAAGTACCCATGGACCAGTGCCTCAGTAGTTATTTACAAACCAAATTGGTTGGTTGCAAATGTTGTATTCATTGTAGAGCATATTAGACAAGAAACCACAGTAATGATCACAGAGTTCTGTCTCCCTGATGGTTTATCCAATTTAGGTTAAACATTTTAAGACTTAGAATTTCTGTGGATGTGGGTGATCCAGCTCAGCTTGCATACATTGTCCTCTGCAGAACCCTTCATCAGCCTCTTGCAAGTTAATATCAAATGTCTTTGCTATGGTAACACTCTGCAGACAGGTCCTTGTTCTGTCAACATGTCCTGTATGAGGGATACTGGGACTAAAAGTGTAAGTGTACTGGAGGATATGTGGAGGTTGTATAATATCTGTGGCTTGTCTGTTATTGCACTACAGCTGTATCTCTTGTCTTTGTGTACATCCAACCATCACCAGGATCAATTGATGAGACATCTATTTTCAGTATGTTTGCCTTTGATCACACCTTGGCTTCTAGTACACATAGTCGTAGAAATAGTTAACTCCACTTCTATATATAAATCTCAGTTACTTTTGAAGCTAATTTATTTTTCAGTTCATCTCTTTCCTCAAAGTCCCACTCTCCCAAATATTTCAGATAATCATAATTTAAGAAAGGCAGGTACCAAGAAACCGTTACAGACAGCTGCGTAAGGAAATTTGGTCCTTTTATAGAATGCACCAATGTGTGTTATTTACACTTAATTGGGTTTTTATAGAAATTATAAAACGAGGAAAAAGGTATGAAACCCAGGATTGTTTTTCCAGCTGTACCTTGAAAATGGCATGTATCTCTACCCGAGGAACTGTTATGATTAGACACCCTTCCATATTGTTTGTGGCAAAACTGTGCCTTGAACCAGATGTGAACCTATTGCTGTCCAACTAAAAACCGAAGCTTTCGACTTGTAACAGTTAGCTGAGCAAAACAAAACCTAGAAATACAGAGATCTGCATGTCATTGGTGCCACCTTGTGGCTGAACACGTTATTCTGGAACAAGATTTTTCACGTAAGGGAGCATGTGTAACTAAAACATCTGGTACAGGTACTCTGCACCTTGGGACATCCTCCCAACATGAAAGGCGCTATGTAAATGCAATTTGTTACCGTTGTTGTTGTAGTCTCTGTATATATCAAACACCACGCTCACCAAAACACAACCCCAAGAAATGTGTTAGACAACAACTTGCATTTATATAAGCATCCCTCAAGCAGGATAGCATCCTAGACTTGGTCATTCACTTCATAGCTGTTTGTGGGAAAATTGGTGTGGATAAATAAGCTGCCATGTCGTTACAGTTAATTCTAGGAAGCGCTTTGAGAAATGTTTCTGATGTGAATGGGGCTGTATCAAGTTCAAAGATTGCCAATGTTATTACCATTTCCTAAATGGATTATTTTTCTTTAAATTAACAGAGTGCTACAGTACTACTTCTCGAGCTGAAAGATGAACGCTGCTGGTTAAGGAAGTTTCCAATAACTGTGAATGAAGATTTGGCCAATTGCACCATTTACTGCGAAGGTAGGCTCTTGATATTAACATTTCAAAGGAGACATTGTTCAACTTCTAAAGATTTGTTTTAAAAATCGTACCATTTGCAACCTTAAAAAAAATTATTGCCTTTCAAACTGTTTAAAATATGGTAATGGAAGTGCTCTTGTGAAATAGAAGTTAAAGCAAAAACTTTGCTGTTTGTTTTACTGATGCAACCGCCTACTGAAATACCTTTCTGAGTGTTGAATTTTGTTTTATCATATTGATGTTTTAACACTCACTCCACCCTGTGCCAGTGAGTACTAAAGGAGGGGTGATTTGTTTTTCTTGTATTTTGGTTATCTGCCAACACTCAATGGACTTTGAGGTGGGTGCGTTAATCAAACTTGTAAAAGTGATTTCTGCTCTTCACATACTGAATTCCTTTCCTGTTCTCTATAAAAGTATGTAGAAAACAGATTACCACAGTATTTTTTTGGACAGCCGGATGTATGACACATAAGAAAACCATGAGGGTGTACTTAGGAGTATGCAAGCCATAAGTATGCCATCTGAACATGGAGTTTTCACTGTGTCTGGAATGGTGTATGCAGTCTCTCTGGAGTGGTGCACCCTGCTTACCTAATTACAACATACATGCATATATATGTATATACTGTATATAGTGTATATAAATATAATATAGCACTTTCTCCGCAAGGCGGGGGGAGCGAATTAGGCTCAGATTGGCAAGAATCAAGGCTCAGCTCAATGTGTGTTGAGCTACTGTTGGACTTTGCCTTTAACCCGCCCCCCAAAGTGCATTGTGAGCCCTGTCTAGTGAACTTCCTGCTGTTTCCCTGCACTTTGCATAGAGCTGCAGTCTTTCATGTGTTTGTCTCCACATCTTTGCCCACATTAATGTTTTCTGAGAGGTGGGTGGGGGTGGATTGGAGGGAGAATTGAAAGAAAAAAAAGTTACCAACAAATAAATGAAAATGTAAGAGCGAAGATAAAATTCTGTGGAGGAAAAAGTTGATTTGATTGCAAGGGAGATCTTTCGCTGAATTGCAGAACTAACAATTCCGGGCAAAAACATCAACAGCAGGCTGATCCCAAAATATGATGATAGACTCCAGCCTCTGTGATCCACTAACCCAATGTGTGAAGCAGTTGAATTGGCTCTTTACCCATTTCAGTAAAATTTGCACATGAGTTTTAAATGAGGAAGTAGACACATTGATAGGGGAAATCAAATGATGCTGCTCAAGCAGTGCTCACGCAGCTGGGCCCAGGGCTTTCAGTAACTTGCAGAGAGAGTGTGAGTCTTGAGAGAGCTTTGATAAAACTGGTCATTCACCTCACGGCTGTTTGAACATTGGCTGCAGTGTTCGTTTACAGATGCACTGACACTAGACTTCACAGCAAATTAGCGACCACATTTTACCCACAAAACGTACGGTCAATTCACCTTACAGTATATTCTGTGAATCGCTTTGAGACGTCTCTAAGACGTGATAAGGCGCTATATCATATGCAAGGATTGTTATTATAACTCTGTCACAGACAAATACAAGGGATTTAAGATGGACTTTTTTCCAAACGGAACACAAAATTAGTCTACACTGTTTCAAGCAAGATATTAAAAAAATTTAAACATTGCTTGCGTTGTATTGCGTTTCTGCATTTTCTTTCACGTGTAAAAGTCAGGATACAGGTGGACTTTTCTAAGAATTGTTTATCATAATCAAATAAGGTTTTTGTTCTCTCCTGTTTAGTGCTTTTTCAATCCAAAGATGCAACCACCGAGCTGTGATAATAGTGAGCTGCCTGGTAGATTGGGGTGATAATGATTTGTCAATGTAAATCCTTTGTGGTTAGTAACCAATGTGGTTATGTCACTGTGTGGTAGTGATTACCTTAGAAGTACCACAATAACATTTATTTGCATGAGGGGGAAATAGTGAGACGTGAACTCTTCAGGGTTTTTGTTTTTCTCATGTTAGCCATGTGAGCTGAATGTTCTCTCCGAGATGAGTAGTGTCGTCTGGCGTGGAGGGCGCTATATAAATCAATGTTGTTGTTGATAGTGTAAATAGTAAAGAAAATAGTCTCCTCTCAGCCTTGCTTGCTGACACTCCTCATAGAAATCCTTTTCTCACCCACCTGCCCCTAATACATATACACTTACTTCTATGACCATGGCTTCAGTCTCCTTTCCCCTCCTTGGTATCAGTCACCACCACAGATCTAAAACGATCAGAGACATTACTCCCAAATGGAGGGCACTATGTAAATGCAAGTTGTTGTTGATTCCATCCTCATTGATCGTTGACCAGGGCCAATTGGTCTTATAAACTTATAAGTTTATAGGATTTAGTTATTGAAGATGTGAAGGGTGTTGCAGAAGATCCAGTGCATTTTATTTATGAGGAGAGCAGCTTGTCAAGCCCAAGTGAGTCAATTTCATACATCAAGTGGCACGAGTGAACTCTGTACAGGGAAATCTTCTCCACTTACTGTTGAAATACTGCAGATTGTGGTGCTATTGTGTTGGAAGTAAAATCATTCACTGCTGATGCCTTTGAAGTGTGTTCATGGTTTACAAGCCAGCAGTTTCCTCTGCAGGCACAGCTAGCTGCCTGTGATATTTAAGCACTTCCTATTGACCAGATGAATTTTCTACATATCCTCTTTAGAAGGAGACTGCTTTTGGGAACACCCTAGATATTCTTAATGCTGTGTTTTGTACTGTCAGGAGCAAAGGAGTTCGGCCATTATCCGAATAACTCCTCACTGACCAAGATAGCCTGGTTTCCCCGCCTCCTGGAGTTTCGCGATGGTCAGCCACGTTCATGTACATTCAGCACAACATCTATTAGTGCAGAAGGAGATACGGAGAGAAGAAGGCCTGTCAGAGTTTGTGCTTCATGTGTTGACTTGAGAGAGACACCTAGTGCCCAAATGTTTCATCTCAGACAGAACTGGATGCCCTAGTTATGTACAGAAAAGTGCTCTGTTCTTTAAAAGGCTCTTCAAATTGAAAAGATTCATTATATGGACCCTAAATGATTCTTTCAACTACTGTGATATTCCATTTGTTCATTTCCAATCTTTGAACTCCAAATACGCAATGCCTATCTTGATAACAGATATGCATCAGCTTTTCAGTTTATTACCCTTTTTGGAGGAAAACTGGAAGGATATCATGATAACCAGGTTTGTCAGAGGTACCTGGATGCTTAAACCTCCGTTCATCCAATAATGCTGAAGTGGAAACCTGAACAAACTTCACAAGGTCATCTGTAATCTGTTTACTCTGTGATGCTATCTAAATTCACGTTCCTCACTTTAAAAACGTATTCGTTTTATCTTATTACTTGTTCAGTGAGTGAACATCGCACTCCAGTGACTGATCTACCTTACTGCATATGACATTCAGAGAGAGGGCAGTGTTAAACCCATAATCAGAAGTGTTTCTTTTTATTTCTAAAATGATTTGAGTTTATTTTTTCTGGGAATGATGGTGCCTGTACTTCTCTTACCACAATAATAATTTAAAACGCTCTGAGACACCGTCCGGCGTGGAGGACACTATATAAATCAAAGTTGTTGTATTAATCCTTGCAAATCACTTGAAAATCTTTGATGAGCTCATCATTCGGTATACCGATTCACCTTTTGTTGCAAGTCAATTGGCTCTGAGCTGATGGTCCTAGTAATAGTTTCTGTTTTCACGTGTTCGAGCCTAAACCGTCATGTGGGTTACTCCGAACTATCTGCAAAGCAGCTACTTAAGACCGCAGAAGAAAGCTGTGTGTTTTTACCGAATGTTACTGTCTTTTTCTGGTGCTGTAGAGAATGATTGCTTTGGTATCTTCGTTCTGGTATTGCACTATTTTTGTAGAATTATTTATAAATTAATCATAATTTTTACAAACTTAACATTGATACTACGATGACCTCAAATCAACAATAATTGCTTATTAATGGAAGCGGAGATGTTTGCTATAGCTCTCACTTTGTTCAGTAAGTGAATGATCCACGGCAGTGTTTGCCCCATTCACCTTGTTGCATTTCACATTTGGACAAGAGATTCTGAAGGTCCTTGAAACATATTTATTGTTTTTATTTGTATAATTATTATCAAATTCACAATGTGACATGGGGTTTGGTAACACTTCCTGCTAAATTAGGGCTATGATTTAAAACTAAACGTGCAGAATAAATGTTACTAGCCCTCTGTGATTGGCCACAGTCTACCATTATCTAAGAAGAGATTGCCTTTATTGCATCCCATGGTGTAATGGAACAATTGATAATTTAATAATGAATGTGTTATTCCCCTGTGCAGGTGACCAGATTTGGTGTAAAACGACAAAGCCCATCGCAGAGGGGGAGAACTTAACTGCAATTATTGTCACTCCGGATCAGACCAGCAAGTCCCCGAAGTCAAACCACAGTGTTAAAACTGAGCTGGTGGAACCCGCAGAGATCTCTGACCCCTCAGCCATGTACCCAGCCACTTTACATTCCGACATCCAGCTTCTCCCTCAGCAGGCTGGGATGGCTGCCATTTTAGCAACTGCTGTTGTCAACAGTAAGTTCCAGTGCTTCAAGAAAAACTAGGTCTCATTAACTATTGCGATGTTAAAAACATCTTCCTAGTTGCGCTTTTTTTTGAGCTTTAATCATTGTTGTAATTTGGTGGTAAAGGCTAAGATGACCAGACTGTTAAAAGACTGTCGTGCTATCGCACAGTGGGAAAGCAGTCTGTGGCTTTAACATTTAGAATGGGTCTCATTTTTATTGGTGCCTCCGTGCTGATTGATTCCCAGGCAATTGGTAACTGGAGTGACCTAGAAAGGGGGTAGGTGTGTTCACATTCTACAAAAAGGAAGATTCCTATGACAAGTAAACTGAATTAATGTTTGAGAGTCTCTCAGCTTCCCTCCCTATGTAAGGCCCCTTTTTTTTATTGCAAGAGTTATACTAACCAAGCAGATTGAACAAGCCAATAAGTTGGCATCTGTTTTATTTCTGCTTTTCCGCATGAAACACACTGAGAGAATGTTAACCACAATGTTAGTCCTTTTAGAATTTTGAAAACCTTTGAAGGAGAAGAAAGGGCTGGGCTGACGTCGCAGCCTTTCAGTACATAACACCCTCCACCGCCACTTTATTTTTTGAACAATTGGTATCTTCCAGCATTAGTTGTGTTGACATCTTCTCAGTCTTGTGGGCCTGTTGTGTTTCCCTGGGATCCATTCAAAGCGAGGTCTATTAAACCTCAGATTCAAAAGCACAATACTTAACCCAGCCCTTCCTTCCTATTTAAATTGGAGCATAAATTATACCGGGAGGAGAAAGTCTTAAGGTTTAAGCCAGCGCCCTGTTCTCATCTACTTTCTCGTGAAATGTTGTGCACGTTGTGTTTTTTCACCCTGTTACAGAATCTTTTCTGAATTTGTTTTTTCAAATTTGTTTTTCAGAGGACATTTTTCCTTGTAAATCCTGTGGGATCTGGTACAGAAGCGAACGGAATCTGCAAGCTCACCTGATGTATTACTGTGCGAGCCGACAAAAACCCTTGTCTATTCCCACAGAGGAGAAACCCAAGGAACCATCACCGCACGAACGCATCTGCTCTTTCCCGCAGTGCAACAAAAGTTGCCCCAGCGCCAGCTCTCTGGAAATTCACATGCGTAGCCATAGCGGTAAGATGTCCCTCACATCTACACCTTTAACAGCTTTGTGGACTAGATCCTGTTTTTTTTGTGCTGTCGTTTCTGATTATTTTATTGGACGGATTCCATTTTTCATCTCACTTCTGCTCCATTATAGCAAGGCTACATTGTATAGGAATCAGTATATTGTGCACCACTGTTTCACACCTGGAAACCGAAACTAAAATAATTGGATAATGCAAATTGACTTCACTATATTAATAGAAGGTGGAAGGATAACTCTCATTGAGGATATTGATTGACTATAATTCTGTTCTCGACACACAACGATAACATTAGAGGCAGTAAGCGAAACAGCCTTGATCCTCAGCAGCATAAAAAACACTTGTTCCAAACGGTTGCTAATTCTATTGATGTCCTCGCATGAGATCTTTAGCACGTTTTTATAATAGGACATTATATACACAACAAAAAATGTGGTTAAGATAGTTATGTTCTGGTATGATACAAAATATCATAGAACCTCAGTTTGTCTCAAAATGTATTATATTGGGACGGTATTTGGCCCACATTGAATGGCTATTGCAGTTTAATGGATATTCACATGAACGAATATAAAGTGAGGTTGCCTGAGATGGCTTCCTGGTGGGGATTTATACTGGTGCCTTTTCTCCTGGCTCCGGTCAACTTGAAGTTACAAAATAGTGCCCTCTCTTTAGGTGGCTATAGATTTGCTGATCTTCTCTCAACCTCTTATTAGTAACAACAACAGCGACTAGCGCTTCTCACATTGGTGTAGTTTGACACAGAGTCGGTGAGTGAGGGGAGGTGAGGAAAGTCTGAAGATCACATCTGAAGAGTTGAGTATCCATGAAACTGTCCAGAAAGAATGTCCGTGGTGTTATACCCCACATGTGCTCCTCAAAGGCAGAGACATCTTGTGTTATGAATCCCCCGGGTCGTTAAACCGCCCGAACTATAATAGACTGCGTCTGAGTGATGGTCCTCAAGAAAACTTGGCCAAAGTTACCATCACTTTCAATGTTCCACAAAGCAAGTAGTGTGGGCATTGAATACAGTAGTGTGTAAAATGCCTAAAAGCATTTGTGAGATATTATCAACGTTAGTCTAAAGAGTGCAGAGACCACGGGAACAAGACAGAATAGTTTTACAAGCAATAAGTTGTGCTCTACTAATCTACTGGAATTCTTTGAGTAGGTAACCAAATCAGGGAGGAAGGGAGGGAGGTAGGGAGGGGCTATAATTTAAATTATATCGTTATTATAAGGTATCATGTTGGCCATCTAAGATGAAATCTTGCTCTGTTTCTGTGCTATTGTTTGGTTGGGCTGCTGGAGTGTTCATTTTTCTAATCAGTTTAATGAAAAGCATTTGGAATAATTCTTTGGCTGTTTGAGGGACAATTTGGACGTGCACATGTGTCTGCTTCCTACAGCGGGAGAAGGTGGGAGATAGACGTTCAGAGAAAAAATTTTTTTTTTGATATTCATGTCAATAGAAATTTGGTACAAAAAAATTACGAGAACAACTCTTTTTTTTTAAAAAAAGGCTGAAAATTACAAAGAAAACTTTTGTGAATCGAGGATTTTTTTTTAGAATTCTTTCAAAAGTCCTGGATGTCCATTAATACTGGCCCACCTGTCCCTTAAAGCTACCAATGCTTCAAACATCACAAGATTGGTTTGGGTCCAGTATTTTGGCCTCAACACTCTTCCTGGCAACTTTTTCCAGTCATTAATTACCCTCTGGCTAAAGCAAAACTTCCTAAATTCATATTTGGTGTTTAAACCTATAACTCTTCTGATATTAATTATACTCTGGTAAATGTTTCCATAAATCAGCAAATTCAGCTTTGAAATGATACAAAAAGTATGAAAATAATCACTAGCCAACATCTTGTAGTGAATTTAGCTATGTCGAATTGGTAAACAACAAGGGTAAATGGAAACTTTTTCTTAAAACATTGCACTTAATTCACCCAGTGTATGGATATTTTGATAATTTGTAGTTTAGTCCAGGTTGGAAGATTCTTCCATTTGAACATACTTCACAATTTCTGCAAACTCAAATAGAGAAAAACTATTTCCACTCGTGGGTGAATCTGTGACTCGTGGTCACAGATTTAAAATAGTTTCAAGGCGCAGTAGAGGGGAGCTGAGGAGAAATTTTTTCACTCAGCGAGTTGTTCGAATCTGGAATGCATTGCCTGAAAAGGTGGTGGAGGCTGATTCGATAACAACTTTTAAAAGGGAATTAGATCTTTATTTAGGGAGAACGGGTCTATTAGGCTATGGGGAGCGGGCAGGGCAGTGGGATTGAATCGCTCTTTTCAAAGAGCCGGCACAGACTAGATGGGCCGAATGGCCTCCTTTTGTGCCGTAAAATTCTATGATTCTATGAAACAGGAGATCATAACCCTGTCATTTATCGGTTTGTGGCTAATTTGTACTGAATTGTATCTCTGTCACAGCTGAAAGAAGGATTTAGTATCTAACAACCATTGTTGTGGTAGTCAATAGGGGTGGGCGGTGGAGGTATCTGATTCCATGCCTGGTATGTATCTGTCGGCGAGAGCTTATTGATCCGCTTGTAACCAATTAATTGTTGTATTGAAATTTTTGTCTTTGAACTTGGGTTTATTCGATTTTGTTTAAACCATTCAAATTGAGTTTTGGATAATCAGAATTTCCGTGAGGCTGAATTCAAAGCCTGAATTAATCCAAATGCTCATCCTTCAAATCGATCCAGAGCAAATAAATTGTGCAGTTAATAGGGAGCAAAAGTTCCTACCTGAGCAGCCGAGAGCAATTTGATCTGATCTCTCCCAGAGTGCAAATGGTCTCAACATGCATGAATAATCAATGATTTGAAATCAAATTTCTCAGAATTTGTATGTGGGTGGATGCGTACACATTCTGCAATTCTGAAGTTTCACTGTAAAAAAAAACCAGCACTTTATGAATGATAGTGGTGCGTGTAGTGATTTAATCTACTTTTGTCCAAGAGTAAAAATCTAATTCTTGCCTTACTGCTTTCCATTACATCTTTCTGTACAAAAAGTCACATTGTGTGGTGTTGACCTTTTTTGGTTGAGAATCTCCTCTGCCTGTATGCAAAAGCCATGTAAATGTAGTCAAATGTTTAAAAGTTCAGGTAGAGACAGATTTAGAGGGATGCTCGCAATGTACCCATTGAAGTATTATGTGTACACTTTCTTTACTGGGGAAAGACCATTGAGCGAAACATGTTTGGAACTTTTTTTTTGCAATGTCCCTGTTATAAATGACTGATATCTTTATCATTCAAAAGTATATATGGTACCCAGTACCCAGATCATGAATGTAATGTGGTGTCAATCCAGATGCTAAAACCTGTACTTTACTAAAAGCTTTGTGTGTGATTCTAAAAGTTAATAGAAAACAGTTTTACAATCTACTCCTATGATTCATGCGCCTACACAATGTACCTGTGATTCAGTTGGAATTTAATCTGATTATCAGTGACATTTTCTGCTGTGATAGCGATTCCAAGTTGAAATTATTTACCACTGCTGCAAGATTGAAACTTTTTTTTATATATACCGTTGTATTTATTTTTAAATCAGTTTCTGTTCCGTTGCCTTGATCCAGTGCATTTTTGTGCTCTGTAATTCAAGATAAATTCCATTTGAAAGGCTTTACTTTTTTTGAACACTATGTGGCATTTTGCATTTACTTAATTGTTAACAGCCTCGTGGGTAGAGGCCGTACCGTCCTGGCCAGTGCAGTATGAAGGTTGCAAACTAGAAAGTTGCAGGTTTGAATCTGCTGAGATTAGTTGATAGCAATCAATGTAGCAAACGTTGCCACAATCACCTTCGGCCCTAGCCCGGGGGAAATGCCACGGAACTCCTGATGGTGAGAAAACATTTGAGAAAAGCTTCACCAGCCAAAAGTTCAGGGTAACACTGTTACAAGGCGCTCTTGATAGATAGAGCTTGTGCCTTTATTCATTTGTTGCCATTATGAAGCAGTGTCCCATTTTATGGGCTGTGATTGAAGTTGGTTTTTTCCATGCTCCCAATTGTAGAAAGAGCAGTCTTCCCTCACCAAAGATCTGGAACTGTTCAGCAGAACTCCTACAATGTAAGCACACCTTATTCTAGCACAAAGTGACTAATTTGTACACTGCCCAGGATGTCAAGGTACCTATTGGCTCATTCACCTGCTCATTCACCACACTATCTTCATTTAAATAGAGAGTGAATAGGCAGAGGTGGTGGGTACAGAGTCATCTGCATTGTCGCTTTCCCCCCCAATCCTCCCACAGAATAATCATTTTCAGTTTTTAATCATCCACCCTAATTTTCAGACTGATGTATGTTATCTTATTGTGCTCAGGTGAAAGGCCTTTTGTGTGTCTAATCTGTCTGTCAGCGTTTACAACAAAGGCAAACTGTGAACGACACCTGAAAGTACACACGGACTCACTGAATGGTAATTTATTTTTTAAACCCCAAGATTTCAGCTGTAAGGCACTCTTAGTTTGTAATCTATCCCATGTCTAATATACTGCTTACTCGTGTAGTGACTTGTTCAGAATATAGGGCACTATTTGGCTCATTGGTCCCCTTAAATGTACTTCTCTTCAGTCACTAAGCAAATACTCAGATACCAGTGCTAATCAGTATTTACCAGTCTCTGATACACTCGGTTGAGATTAAGGACTGAAAATAAGAAGAAAATCATACAAATATTGTGATCAGTTACTGTCTAGTTTTCTCCTAATTAAATCCTATGGAAATAGTGTTTTTTTTAAAAAAACACAGAGTACCATGTTTCTAGTAAGTTAAAATCACAGGCTTTTTGTGGGAACATTCTGCATCACTTGTATATATGTAATTGGACTTCTTATGTCTAAAAGCCTTGGAAGCTTTTGCCCAAGTTTGAGTGTTGGGTGGCATTGAATTTCCTGACCAAAACAACAGCTCTGTCTTCGATCAAAAGCTTTTTAGAACAGCACTTTCTAGAAGCATTTGGCTCTAAGGAATCTTAATAGTTCAATGCAGTATCACTGTTTATATTGCATAAAGTCGGGAGAGATGGCCTGGAGTATTCTGAACACATGTTTGAGATGAAGTGATTACATGTGCACAAATGATGAATTTATTGACTGAGAATTGCTGGTTTACCTTGGAAAGGTTCCATATATACCACATGTGCCTGGAAGCTGGAGATTGTAGTGTTCGTCATTGATTTGTTGATGTCTTCATTCATACATGGTAAGGTCTAATATTCTGTCATTTTGCCTATCCCCCACTTTGCCCCCAAATAACCACCCACTGCCCCACTTTTGACAGTTGTCCTAAATTGTCACACAAAGCGTTGTTGCTAGTGCCAAGCTGCGGATGTAGAAATCAGCAAAGTTGCTATCGACTGAATCTCCACATAACATTAGCCGCAGCAGTTAGTCTTCTCAAAATGAATTGTCTGGGAAAGGTAGTGCTTTTTTTAAAATATAAGCTGCAGGGTTGAAGACAGTGAGGATTTACTGAGCCAGTGTTATCTTTGTGCTCAGAGGACGGAGAGTTGTGCACATGTATGTTTAAAGTCATATGCAGTCTCTCCTCTGTTCACCAGGATTGAAACGACAGTGGATTTAGTCAGTTTTACCCTAGGGTAAAAAGACGGCTTTACTTCAGTTGCATTTATTCATTGGCCAGTGTGAGGAATGAGCCTGACCTAGTTTCCTGCTATGTATCAAGTGCTGGGATTACTCTCACATCTTGGACCTTTGCCCAATTACCTAGTGCAGTCTATTGGTGTGATGGGAAAATGCATCGTCTCAGCGCAGGAACCACATTTTAATTGCTCTATGTATTGTGCCTTATCCCTCCTAATGACTTCAAGCACTTCACAAGAGTTTGTGTAAAGTTTAGTCACTGTCGTTTGTAGGCAGTCTGCACTTAGTTATGGGATTTTGCAATACAACCAAAATTGCTGGATATGTTGGTTAGAGAACATTTATGCTTGTGTCCAGTAATTCTTGCAAGTGAGCAAATGATCTGCGGGCCTTCCCCTCAGTGTGATCTACTCCCGAGTGCATCACAGAAGAGGTTCCTCAAGGTGATCAATGTAACACATGCTACAACAGATGTGCATATCCAGTTATTTGCAAGAGATTCTTTTTGCAGCTATAAAAACACTGTCAAATACTTTTTTACTGCACAATTTGTACATTATATGGCGCCCTCCACACTACTCTTGGTGGTGCAAGTTTTTGTTATACATGAGCCAGGGTTTCGGTTGAAACAGGGGTGAGACTATTAGGAATTTAAGAATTTAAAAGTGAGAGGTATTTAATTTTAATACAACTAGAATTTTACTATTGCTAGTTATGATAGACAACGGAAACTCTGATGGAAATGTAAGTAGTTTCATTGAGTGGAGGTTTACATTTGCATCTTTTGAACTCTTTTGGGTTTTGATACTCTTTAACATGATGATGGATTTTCATGTGTCGAAAAATTTGGCATTCATTCCCTCTGTTGGACTACGAGGGGGTGATTTGAGACCCAGACAGAATTTGTTAGTTTTATTACCATGTCACTAAGATGGATGGGCCAGAATAGTATGTTCAGTCATCACTGGAGACTGAGAAGAGGTAAGGATAGTCTACATCCCAATGTGCTCCTTCAGATAAAAGTCCAAGGACAAAAAAAAAATCAGTTGGCAATGTTATATAGATTGAATCGATTAAAAAGTTCTCAGAATCTCTAAGCAATAAGTCAGCTGCTTTAACTGTATCTCAAACGTTCAGTGGGCTCTCAAATAGCAACCCTGACTGCAAATATGAAAGGCGAGAATGCCAATGTAATGAGTGCAGTGCAATATAAATAACTTTAGAGACGGATGTTTCTTACTGTACTGTGTAGACTTTGCTACAGTATATGCATCAAGGAGGGTTGGAATGTGGAATTCCATTCCACAAATCATCAATCTAGAGATTCTTTTACATGGACACTTGAAAAGAGGAGTATTAAAGGATATGTGCGACAAGCAGGAGATTGAAATTAGATTGGATTACTCACATGGAGAAAAATGCCAGATGGGCCAAATGGCCTGTTTCTTTGCTGTGGTATTGAATCATCCTATTATTGAGCCCATTCTGCCACCTACTGTAATTACCCAGTAATAATATATTAGGATTATTAACCCAGATTGCTAACATAATAGATCTTTTTAGGTATCAGTAAGGAATTCTAGGTGATTTGATGAGCCATTAAGTCCTAATATACTGGTTAGAATCATAGAATCATAGAATTTTACGGCACAAAAGGAGGCCATTCGGCCCATCTAGTCTGTGCCGGCTCTTTGAAAAGAGCGATTCAATCCCACTGCCCTGCCCGCTCCCCATAGCCTAATAAACCCGTTCTCCCTAAATAAAGATCTAATTCCCTTTTAAAAGTTGTTATCGAATCAGCCTCCACCACCTTTTCAGGCAATGCATTCCAGATTCGAACAACTCGCTGAGTGAAAAAATTTCTCCTCAGCTCCCCTCTACTTCGCCTTGAAACTATTTTAAATCTGTGACCACGAGTCACAGATTCACCCACGAGTGGAAATGGTTATATTGCTTTATCCTTGTTCTCCCAGCAAATCCGCCAATAGGCTCATGATTTGCCAGTTTATTAGGTGAATCATCTTATTTTAGTGCAGGAGGCAATCCTGAGATGAATGGGTGGGGTGATGATGTGCCCCTCGCTCCTCAAAGATCTAGGTGTGAGAGAGTGGATGACAAACAGACAGCACTAAGATTATTGTGGTGTGGTTTGACACAGGTGTTTGTCAGGGCTGTGGATTTGTCGCAACCACAAGAGAAATCCTGTACACTCATCTGGTTACCAATCACATGGCCTGCCAGCCAGGTGCAAAGGGTGACTTATACTCCCTTGTCCCTCCTTTATCAGGTAAGAAAGAGAAGCACACTGTGGCATGTGTCTTGTATACATACTGCATTTTCTGTGCAAATCACCATTTTTGTTCGTAGAGTGAATGTAACTAACAAGAAATACTTTATAAGAGACAGATGCGTGTGTGCTTCATGTTCATTGCAAAAAACAATTTTAGCATCAACATTTAGTTTATTTTATTTTATCTCTGTTCATCTCAGGTTTGCAGGTCGCAGATCCTTCCGCAAGCCTGAAGTGCAGCAAGTGCGAGTTCGTTGGTGATTCCGAATCAAGCTTGCAGCAGCACAGCTCACTGCATCTCGTACAAGGTGCACTCCAGTGCAGTCAATGCCACAGGCATTTGAGAAGCACAACTGAGCTAGCCAAGCACATGGAGGGACACCAAGCTAGTGAATCTCAGCACAGTACAGAGGAAGCAAAGGGCACAGATGAGCGGGGCACTCCAGCTTCCAGAAAAGAAGTTCCTGAGGAAGTCATTCGAGCTGTGAAAATCAAAGAGGAGCCTCAGAGAGGTGTACATTCCCAATGTGAGAGTGAGAGTGAGAAGACCGTGGAAGGTCCGGCAAATCCGACCACTGATAATTCCTCCAGCGCCTCGTCTCCGAGGAGCACGCCTGTGGTCAAAGTGAAGTCTGAGCGCTCAAGCCCGACACCGGCCTCCAGTCCGGTCCATTATGGGGCAGCCTCGGTGATGCCGGAAGGAACCGTGTTAATACCGTACATGTTCAATCACGAAACTTCCACGTTTCCACAAGCTTCAGAAATCCTAGCCAAAATGTCGGAGTTGGTTCACAGCAGACTGAAGCAAGGGGTGAATAATTACCCGCTGCTTTATGCGGGTGCCCCCATTCAAAAAGGAGCAACCTGCTACGAGTGTGACATTACGTTCAATAACGTCAACAACTACTTGGTACACAAACGGCTGTATTGTTCCAGCAGGCACCAGCAGCCAGACAACACCACTGTTGAGTCTACCAAACACTCAGCACCTCCCAACATTGCTGACCAGGAGTCTCCTAGTCCAGCACCTCTCGTCGTCGAAACTCAGCTGGCTTCATCTTCTCAGACTGATCCAGAAGCAAATGTAGACGTTAAACCGCCGGAAATCAAAACGGAGGAGAATGTCACAAAGGACACCTCGTCCGAAGGAGACAGCCTCAGTAGAGTCAGTGAAGGTAGCCAGAGTCCAAGCAACTCCCTCGACGACTCCGAAGACGACCCCAACAGGACTGTGTGTGAAGCTTGCAATATAAGGTTCACCCGACATGAAACCTATGTGGTGCACAAGCGTTTCTACTGTGCTTCCAGACACGACCCTCCTCTTCGAAGGCCAAACAGTGGGAAAGTGCCATTCCTCCAGCAAAACGTACGCACTCGCAAACGTAGAAAGTTGTATGAGATCCACAGCGTCGGACATCAGCCCCTGCCCCCACCTCCTGCAAATGAAGTGTCCATCCAAAGCCCTTCAGCGGCCGTGCTTCAAAGCAGCGGGCTGCCCAACAATGCAGAAGCTGTAAAAATAAAGCAAGAATCTTTGCCGATCTCTTCAAAGTCTACTGATGCTCTCTCTGTGTCAACGGGTTACATGTTAACTCGATCTAGTGCAACTTCATCGCCGGGCTCCAGTTCGGATGTAGATGGACCCATTGATCTCAGCAAAAAATCCCGCATTCAGGAAGACCCTGGAAAAGTCCACACTCCACCATTAGTTCCAGCCCCCAATATTTTGACGGACTATCATGAATGTACCTCCTGCAAAATCAGTTTCAACAATGTCGAAAACTACCTTGCCCATAAGAAGTACTATTGCCCCGCTACGGCAGTTCTGCACAGTAACGTGGAACATCTTGCCAGAGGAAAGATACAAGCCACTGCTTCAGTGAAACCCAGAAAGAGCAACAAGACGGATGTTGCAGACCCTCCTATGCAATCCGAGGAATTGAACAAAAAAAATGTAAATGCTAAATGTGTTCCAGAAAGTCCACACTTGGCCCATCCGTATATTACTCCAAATAATTCTCCAGGAGTATATCACTACAGTGCAGAGGTTTTGCAAGATAGACCTCAGTTGTCCCCTCACATTAAGTCCTTCCCAGCACCCCAACGTACTCCAGTAGTTTGCCCTTACTGTCCACTTAATGGACCTATTGAAGGAGACCTTATTGAACATTTTAAACTTGTTCATGGCTTGCTGTTGACCAAACAGACTTCAACTGGGCATACAGCCGAGAGCAATATGATGGACACTCCATCACAAGGCAAACACCAGACAAACAATATTTCTGAAAGCAGCCCTCACAATTCTAAAATTCCTGCCTCATCTCTTCAGCCAGGCACTCAGATTCAGAAGAACATCTTGAATGCCAAAGATCAAAGAGAATCTGTCTCACCCCAGTCATCGAGTGAAAACCCGTTGCAGAACATGTCTCTTAAACCTATACTGACTGCCTCCCCTAAAGTTGTGAAAATCTCCCCTGTGCCTGATGTTCCCACAGATCCAGGCTCCAAATCACCCGTCCCACCCGTTAATGTGGACAAATTGCCCATCTCACCCGTTAATGTAGACAAATCTGTTCAGACAGCAATGTCTCTCCCAAGCCCTGTGCAGAATGGAAACCACAGATTCTGTCGCTTGTGCAACATCAAATTCAGCAGTTTGTCCACCTTCATAGCTCACAAGAAGTATTACTGTTCTTCTCACACTTCAGAACATGTTAAATGAGTTTTTGCACCTTGACACTGTATTCTCAATGTGTGATCAGAAGTTTGGCACAAACTACCTACATCTTTTGGACATCTTGCTGTACAGCTTTGAAACAATCATGAAAACACAATATTGGTTTCTGGTGGTCAAATTTCCAACTTACTAAATTGTTTGAAATCCCCCTCGATGGAGAAACTTTCAAATCTCATTCCTTCTGAAGCTAGACATTTTAAAACAGATTCACCTGCAATTTCATATGCAGTGCATTATAGGAATGTACTTTCTCATTTGCAGAAAATAGACAGTATATGTCAGCAGATTCCCTCAATAAGTTTATTGCAAAACTCAATTTGTAATTATTTTGAAAATACTACTACCGACAGTCCCGACCATTGCTTGAACCTGATTTAGATTTGTTTTAAGTTGATGTGGCCTCCGTAAATGAACTTAGTGCAGATATTTATGTTAGATCAATCAGAATTTCATGTGTCCTTTTATATTTTTTCCATTTCTCAAGAAACCATCAATCAGGCCACATCCTCTTTTTGCCCGGTTTATAATCGGCAGGGTTTCACTACCATTAAAAATAACCAAACTGATCATGAATTTCAAAGCTTATTTTGGCATCCTGGAAACGTTTTAATTACTGTATATGGCAGACTCTGCTGTGATTGATAGACATGGGTGGTGTTGAGCCTAATCATTCAATATTTGTATATAGTTGTAGTCATAGATGCTAGAAACCACTCCAAAGTAAATACTGAAACAGTAACTTTTTTCCCCCCACAAAAATACTAATGGTTGAGTACTACTGAAATGCTGAAAGGTGCCCCAATGGGGACAGCGTAGTTTTTAAATTAACTTCTGCAAGCTTGTTTACTCATATTCCTGAAAACTGTTTAGTTCTTCACACTCTTTATTTCTCAGTGCTTTCAAACTACCTGTAGGAAGATCCATAATTTTTTTAATTTATTTGTGTATTTATTAGTAGGTCTTTGGTCTAAGGCCAGTGCTAAAACTGAATAGCTAAATGTACTTCCAGCATGTCAGTGTTTGGATTATTGTAACTTTGCTAAGCTAAAACTGGATCTAAAATTGGCAAGTTAAAGGACTTTAAGGAAATATAATTTGGTTTGAACAGTTGAATTTTACTTCACAAAGTCTGTAGGTCCCAGTGTGTCTTGGGTTTGGTGGCTTTCCTTTGGTATTGAGATATTTTTGTAGGGAAAGCTCATTTCTGTAATGCACTTGACTAAACCATTAAACATGCCAGACACACGCTCTAATCTGTACTTAAAATGTAAATGATTCCTAACCTTCACCAATCTGGCAATTTCCATTTTTTTAAAAAAAAGGTCTTGCATTGTCAGGATTTTTAAAATCTTGGTGGGAGGAAAAATGCTGGAGAGTGAAGAAGTGATTGTACATGGTTTGTTGAGAGATGTACTATTGGATGATATGAATCAACTGTGTCCTTCCCTCTTTTTTTCTCACCTCCTTCCCTTTCCTACGTGGCTCGTCCAACCGAGAACTAATCAACTCATTGCATGCGTATTGCTGGGAAACAAAAGACTGTGGGTAATGAGAACACACTGTCACAAATCAAGCCTCTTAAATACAATACTGCCGGGCAGATTTATCTTCTCTCATGTGGGTCAAAACTTGTTACTGACCAAATATTACGTTTGTGGACTGTTACCTACAATGCCTTTGTAGCCATTTTACAAGTATGTTGTGGAATATTTTTAACATCACTCGACCTTATTTCTTCCAGAAGATATGTGCTACATCACTAAGTTCAATAAAAAAAACACACATTATTGTATCTACACAGTTTGTAGAGTGCAAATATTTTCTAAAGATTTCTGAAAAGACTTACATTTTAATGAAGTTTAGTGCCCATGTGGGTGTCTCCATCTGTATAGATTAAACATAATGTATCAGTCTCTGAAACTCCTTGTTGTTTGCATGATTGTTCCTATAGTGGAAAATCTCTGCTTTCGTTGCACGTGTGTCTTTCCTACAACTTTATGATATATAAGACTTTTTTTTTACTTTTTCAAAAGGTGCTGTTAATTTATTTATATAGTAGAGCAGTGTTTACTATGATGATCCGTGGAATAAACAATGACATAAGTAACTCCCTACAAAGCAGTGCTAAACGATTGTTAATTTTTCGTTCAAAAAACAACACAATTTTTACACTCTTTTTGCACTGCATTGTATAGATTCTGCAAAATGAAGTAGAGGCTATTTCAGCATATTTATGTTTTGAATTCAGCACTTTTATACATCTGACTTTAGCTACTGTAGTGACCAATAACTTTCAACTCTTTCAGTTGAAGGCTGCCTTCAGTGATTAATCATGTCTGAGACTGATCATACAGTTGAAGTGAATGTCATTCTTAATTTCCAATTAGGAATTGACACACTACACAATAGTTTGAGCTATGCATGCTAATAAATTGTCCTATTGGACATCTGAAGCACTACCGTGGCTCCTTTGTCTGTGTAAAGCCTTTTGTTTGTAGTGTGTGATTGCATGTCCAGAACTGAATACCTTTAATACTTGTCTGTTTACTTGCAGTTCAATGTTGTTGCATTCACACATTGCACCAGTAGATGGCACAATAAGATCTTATCCACAAAACACACACACATTCCATCTTATTGCAGTTCAGTCAAAGTTTGTGTTGGCTATTTTGCTCAGTGTAAATCCAAGAAGATAATAATCTTTACATTTGATTTACCACTTTTCACATCTTCTAGACGTCTCAAAGCACTTCACTGTAAAGTGAATTGACTCTACAGTATATATGTGAGCGAAACATGGCAGCCAATTGCGCACAGCCGTGTTCCACAAAAGGTTGTAAATTGAAGTGACCATATTATTGTATTTTTTTGAGGGATTATTATCAATAGTGTGGAGTAAGGAAACTTACCCAAGGTTTCGCCCTATTTGGAATTGAACCCAGGTTTCTTGCTTGCGAGGCGAGTGCTCTAACCACTGAACTACAGGACATGATGAGATGGGACATGACTAGAAATATTTTCTTAAATATTGAAAAAAATATTTGGATGCTAGTTGACTTAACAAAAAAGCAGGTAATGAGCAAGGGACACCCAGCCTTTAAGCCTGCCTCCTCCACAGACTATATAGCCCAACCTTTTGAAGATAGGATGCCCCAAATTACTGACAATATATAAAAATATGATTATTAATGTTAAAAATTAGCCTGATTGACTTTTTGTCAAATAACCTCACTTTTGGTAACAGTAGCTTCAGGTTGGCCACAAAACCTTGGGGTGAATGATTGACAATTGCACCTAAATCCCTTCCATTATCTTTGTTAATGTATTCGTTGGAAGATTATTATATTCCAGTCTTTAAAGAAGAAGCTATTTACGTGGCTCTCAAATTATAGGTCTGGTCTATAAAATCATAGTCTTCGCATTTGATACAGTGCTTTTCATGTCAGTAGGATGTCACAAAGTAGATTTACTAGAAAGCGTTGTGACTATTTGTAGGTAAAAGCAGCCACTGTGTGCAAAACATCATCCCCCAAACAGCCATGAAATGAATGTCCAATTTTATCCAGAAGATTGTTGGTCAGGATATAGGGAGAAATTCACTTCTCTTTTTAAATAGTGGTTTAGGATTTTTGTAATTTCCATCCGACTTTATAAAAGGCAGACAAAACCTTGGTTTATCATCTTATCCAATGGGCAGCACCTCTGACAAACAGCACAGCCCTGGAGTTCACCCTGGAATATGAGTTCCTGTAAATCTTCTAATTAGTAAAGAAATAACAGAATATGTCTGAAGCCTTCAGTCTGCTGATAAATGGGCTGTTTTGTCAACAATGACTGATCTGCTCAATTACATTTTAAAAATCAGGAAGTTAAACTCATCATCTTTACATAACTGACATTAGGCTGATACTGAAGTAAAACCAATTCTCACTTGGGAAGGAGGGAGGACATGTAGGGCATTCGGTGAAGGCATTTTCTGATGAAGCTATTAGAATCATCCCATTTTTAAATTGCGTTTCTTGAAGATTTCATTCACGCTAATATCCTGTATGACCTTTTCATACCAGTAACAATTGTTTAATCAGTGCCCTGTGACACTTATGCGTTACATGGCATCTCTTGTCTATGTGACCTGTAAAACTGTTACAGCCTGCAGGGTGATCTCAACTAATCCTAATATTTATCAGACTTTGCAGTGGGTACATCAGTCTCACCTGATCAGATCTGTTCATCCTCTGCTGGTCAGTAAATACTGACAGTCAGGAATCACGTTGACATCTCGGCTTCTCTGTAAGTGTCTTTCTTGACCTTTCACTCACTGCCAGCTCTGTAACAGCTTCCCTGCAATCATCTGGTTTTCATCTTCTTTCACCTGGGTTCAAAACCTAATCTGTTAGTGAAAGGTGAAGACAATCCTGCATTCAATCTGGCTTTAAAATGCGAGTTTGATCTCAACAGGACATCCCACAAGGTGTGACATTGCCCAATGTCTAGATGTGCTCAGTCTCCAGCCGCGCAACTCAACTGTAACACACGTTAAGATAATTGCTGTACAAAGTAAAGATCTCTTCATTTATAAACCACATGCTTATTCAAAAACATCTTGCCCCAGGTAGCAAGCCCATATGGGCCCCATATGGGACAAATTGGGTTGATCCATGCCCATATGGGCCCCACATGGGCTTGCTACCTGGGGCATTGTTTGCCATTATAAACATTCTGTGTCAGAATGCAGTAAATAAATAATAATAATCCTTGCAGCGAGTTAGGATGGCCTCACCATGTAAAAGGCGCTCTATAAATGTAATTTGGTTGTTTTTTGTTGTTGCATTTGATATAGTGACTTCATGTCTTCTAGATGTCTCAAAGCGCTTCACAGAATATACCTACAATTGTCTGCTGCGTTTGGGGCAAAACGCAGCAGACAATTGTGCACAGCAGGTTCCCACAAACAGTCGTGGATTGCAATGACAAATTTTTTTGAGGAATTATCAGACGTGTGGAGTAGGGAAACTTACCCAAAGTTTCGCCCTGCCTGGAATCGAATCCAGGTCTCTCGCTTGCAAGGTGAGTGCTCTAATCGCTGAGCTACAGGACTCCATGATAATCCATACATTTAACACAGCATCTTTCACATCGGGACAATATCTCAATGTACCCCACAGAATCTACTGTAAAGTGTAATGAATGTGTTTTGGGGATGAATCAAGCGAAGGGTGATTAAATGCAAACCAAGGTTCTCTTGCAATTTTCTAAACAACAAAAACTGTTTCTCCTGCAGAAGCAATATCCCTTAAAGCACCCACAGTTATTAAATTTATTCAACTCTGAAGCGCTTTGAGGGTTAGATTAACTGTTGAAAAATAAGGTCAGCAAACATTAAAGTCCACAATATATGAAGAAACAACAAAATTAGATTTATACAACAACAACTTCAATTTATATAGCGCCCTCATGCTGGATGGCGTCTCAGCGCGCTTCACAGCACTTTATAGAGCAGCTTTCACATCAGGAGGACGTTCCAAGGCACTGAACAGTCGGGGATCAGGACATAAGCATGGGAGAGTGGGGGGGCAAGGTTGAGATGAGGGAGGGCCGAGAGGTAGGAAGGCGGCGGAAGGCATGGTTGAAAAGGAGGGTCCAGTGGGATGTCCAGTGCCTTGGGACATCCTCCCGACGTGAAAGGTGCTCTGTAATTGTAATTTTGTTGTTGTTGTCTTGTGTCAGGCCTTGAAGTACTTTTAGCTGGCTTTATAAATAAGAAATGAACATGTTAAAAGTCACGCTCTGTCATTAGAAGGGAATAGCCTGATGTCAGTTGTTTAATAATTTTTTTTAATTATCGTGTATCTATCCATATAAATAGTGCTGCTACTTCATTTGCATCTTCCTCATGTGGTTGGGATTCAACCACTTGGTACGATAAAGGTCTTCCAACTAATATAAGCAGCTGAAGATTTTTTTAATTGTACCTGTACATGATATTCTCATGCTCTTAAAAGTGTTTTAAAGATTTCATTTCCTTTGCTGCAATTACAGCCCTAATCCTTCTCCCAATGCCTCAAATATAAGACTAATTATGGCCTCCCGTGGGTTGTTGTGTGGCCACAGATTTCATTGGCTCTTCACTGGAGAATGATTAATTCTGTATGATTTGACCTAGCTGCACCACATTGAGAATATCAGAATGTCAGCATGTCAATCCAACCTTTCAAATCATTCAAAGCTACTTTCTTTCAACCTCCCCCCCCCCCTCCCCCCCCCCCCTCCCCCCAGGCTCTTATTAATTAGACAGTCGGTACCCACTTAACTGTTCGGAATTAATTTTTCACAAGTTGCATTTTTTTCATTCCCTCTCACCTAAATTTTTCTTTTCACGATGTTGAATTACGGCAGTTCATTTGTATTTACAAAGCCATATAAAAGTATTCAGCATTTGCGTACAAATTCACAGTCACTCCTCTTTAGAGTATATTCTGTGAAGCGCTTGGAGGTATGCTCTCCTCATGAAAGGGACTATATCAAATGCAAGGATTATTATTTATTTAAGTATTGCTCTGCGTTTCATTTCATCCTTATTGGCCAATAATGAACACCAAAGTAATGTATTATTAATTAAAAAGGGGAATTAAATAGGGGGAGAGCAAAACTAGCACACTGCCCTACTGAGTAAATGGACACATGTTTGTGTGTGTTATCACCATCTAAACTGATCTTAATTAAAGCCACTGAGGATAATCCTCTACAAGCATTCCACAGCAGGGAACATCAGACAGTGAGTCAGGATGGAAAAGTAGACAATTTAAATTGGGTTCGTTTTCACATAAGACAACAATATAGAATGTGGCACATACACTGAAGTCAATAGTCCATGTAGCAGTTTGGGACACTTGCTACTGGCACAGAGCAACTGTCCACTCTGAATGCAACCAGTCAGGGCTGAATGTTGATCATGTAATGTTGATCTACGTGTCTCAAAATTATTTATATGAAGAAATAATTTTATAAAGATAATATTTTTATAAAGATGCTAGAAAATCAGGAAGGGAACCCGACTGCTTCAGGTCACCACATAACAATGAGAAAGTACAGTATCTAAGAAAGTCACAGTCCAAACTTTTGGGTGAACTTATTTCAAAATAAATTTAAAAATGAAAGCAGAAACAAATTTAATTGAGAAAAAAACAATATAGGTAAATGTAGTCTCCCTTTAGCCTTCTTCTTTATCGATTCTAGAGCATCATTTGTTCTAATCTCATTCCCTTTACATTTCTGTCAGTGTTGCTGCTCTCTCTCACACATTTTCTAATGAAGCAAATAGTCTCCGGTAGATGAGGCTAATGCATTGAGTTTCTCAAATTGTGAGAGGGATGTTCTTTAGCTTCACCAATTATGTTGGTAGTTTTTGTGAAGGGCAGTCAGTCTGTACTGTCCCTAGAAAGAATTCCATCTCCCGATCCTGCACTCACTTAGCAACGGGGGACGCTCTCCCGAAAGGTGAAAGGTGCTATACAAATGTCATTTTTTTTTGCTGTTGTACTCTCGTGGATTCATTTGCACCTCCTTTTTATTTTGCGCTCTACCGTTGAAGGATTTCATCCCCTTTTCATGTTGCTCAGTTAAGTTCCAATGTATTTAAAAGGCCTGAAACATCAATAAACTAATTAAGCTTTTGAGATCCACTTCATTTCACATCTTTAATGATTACTAAAGCTAATGGATCCTACTTAAAAATAGCACTTTATTACTAAACTGCAGAAACTTGCTATAAAGCTATTAATATATCTTTAACCCTCTACCCGCCAAAAAAAACAGTATACACTGCAAAGTGCTTTGAGACATCTCAGAGACGTTTTAAGGCATTATATCAATTGCAAGGATTTTATTATCTAACAAAAAATTGGGTTGATAAACTAAGTAGCCGTAGGGGAAGGCAGGAGAATATCACACTACTCCTCTCCGGAGAATTTACAATGTTGTTCTGTAAAGTGTTCTCCGAATATTGGGTAAAGGGTTAAGTTAACAAGACCAGCAGCTCATACTAAAAGTCTCTCTTTATGATATCACAAAGGGCCATTGCCCCTTGGGGATATAGAATTTTTAGTGTGGGTTAAGAACAACCCAAGATTACAGTTGTTTAAGCACTTGATCCAAATTCATTCTGAACCAGTGCCTTGGAGTAACTTACTTGTCCCATCAGCTAACTCAGCAACGCGTCAAATCACCAACACCGTGTAATGATGTATATTTGCCCCCTTTTCGCTGGAACCAAACTTTAGGATTTGGAGCAGGTCATGGATGAAATTGCAGTAGATTCATTGCAATTAGCTGCTCCAGAATGACTTGTTTCTGTTTTCTCAACCAGGCGTCAGCCAACGTCTCTGGCACTCAAACTCTTGCTCTGCCTGCAATCATCTGCTCAGCAATATCTATGAGTAATCACAGGAATTAAAATTCTTCTGTCATCTCAACTTTGCACAGATGAATGATGGGGTGTGTGGGGTGGGGGGGGGGGGGGGGGGGGTTTCTCCCAAAGTTAATTATTGGAAAAGCCATTCCTCTTCTAATGAAATGTTAGAAATTCGCAGCACTAGTGAGACGCAATAATTTGAACCTTTTGATAAATGTCCTGTCAATGGTGGAACTCTAAACCAGTCACTGGCTCCAACCTGCACAGAGGGTGCATTCCATTTCAAGAATCGGTCTCTGGGATTTCCATGTAATCATGAGAGGTGCATGAAAATCTTAGCTTGGTTTGCTTGTATATTCTTCAGCATGGCGATGGCTTTGTGCATGTGTCAGACACCAGGCTGACTGAAAAAATACTTTGAGCAAATAACCGAAAGTATAAATGTTAAAAATAAAATGTAAATGCAAATTGTTGCCCGCTGTTGTGATGACTGCATCACAGAATACACTGGCTTATTACTGTTTTATATATGTGTGTGCAAGCATTCACTGTAACACACTGCTCACAATGCCAAGCTCACAAAGACACTAGATTACAGAGTTGCATTGCAATTTTACTTGTCAGACGCGGTAAATGCAGATCAGTGATGTAGATCGGCACTGCTGTGACAATTCAAAAGGCTTTCAGGTACTTTTCTTAGATGAAGGCGTGTACATAATTCACATAAACAGACCTTGGCTTTTATGAACGAGGCACTCTCTTATGCTTGCGTGGTTAGCTGGTTAGACTCTAGCAGTCACCCCCAACACTCACTCTGCTGTCCCCAAGCCTTGGCTATTGTCAACCTTGGCCCCACTACTTGATAGAATTAGGTAAAGCAGTGTGTGGCGCTCCAGGGAGAGAGAGAGAGAGAGAGAGAGAGAGTGCACATTCTATTCCAGACTCGGGGATTTCTAGGAGTGTGTGGTAAGCAATTGAACTCTCAATCTGGTTTGAATACTCTTGAAGGCACGTTGATGAGTTTCCGTATGACTCAACACACCCAGCTGTTCTAAAGTAAATAAACATTCAAATGATATCTCCAAGTGTATAAACTTTGGGCTTTTTAAAGATTGATCGTATTTTATTGGTTAAAACTACTTTTTTTTGTAGATAATAAAAAAAAACTACAAAAGTAGCGAGGGAAGAAAAAGGACTGTAAAGGACAAAGGAATAGGGAAAGAACATTCTGTGCAAATCCATCTCATTTCATTTCTCTGTTTGAGCTAACTTAAGGTGCTGTGATTATATTCTGTGAAAGTGGAGCATCATTTATTAAACAGCAGCTTTGTGTGATAGAATGATTCCTTGTGTGAGCTCAGTGCTAATTACCGATCACTCAATCCATACAGAGATCTCTGAGCCACAACCACTTTGGTTACTCAGTAGCCTGGAAACTTACAAGGGAGATTAGTATCGGATGCAATTGCCATTTGATTGAACAGTACTAGAAAAGACTTCAAAAATAACATTTACTCATTGATAAGAATGCGAGTCCTTTTGAAGCAACAATAGCTCAATGTAACCACAGGTAAAATACAGTCGTTACATTTATAAGTGAGCATTGTCTGAGACTGAAAAACAAAATCACTGAGAGAGGCAGAGAGACAGGTGCATGACTCAGCTGATGTGGGTCTGGCACTGTCGGGAACAGCTTTGTACATTGATCTGCAGAAAGGAAGGCTGGAAGTCTGAGACAATAAGTCAGTCTGGGAGGATTGCACAATCTTTGCTTAATTGAAAATAAGATCTTCCCCCAAGGCGGACCAAAACAATTCTGAAATGCTCCATATGAAAGAGCTCACGCTTCCATATTCACAATACATCCACTGATAATCCTCCTCTGCTTGGATTCCTGTGGTGTAAAAGGAACCCTACCCCCAATTCCTCCCTTCAGTGACAGCCCTGAAGGAACACACTCTTCTCTCTGAATCGATTATCAAAGTGTGAATGATTCTTTTTCTTGATCTGTAGTGGATTGAATCCAATCTTTCTCCGCTCTTAACAGAATGATCAAAGTGGGTGGTGTCTGGTTTGGCTGGAACTGTAAGCCTCTAAACACAAGCCATTGTGGTAGCTTAGTCTTTGTGGAGTCCTGACTGTTCAGCAACTTGGGATGTCCTCCCGACTTGAAAGGCTTTCTGAAAATGTGGTTGTTGTTTTCCTGTAGCTCAGTGACTAGAGCACTTGCCTCACAAGCAAGAGGCCCGGGTTTGGGCATAAACCCTGGGCAAGTTTCCTTACTCCACATGCCTGAAAATAATCTCTCAAAATAATAAATAATAATAATAATAATAATTTGGTCGCTCAATCCAAGACTGTTTGTGGGTCACTGCTGTGCTCAACTGGCTGCCGCATTTTCCAACTAAAATATACATTCAATTCATTTTACAGCATATTCTGTGAAGAGCTCCAAAACGTGATCAAGAGCAACATCGAATGCAAGGATTATTATTATCATTTAATAGTATCCTCTTTGTCTTATGATAAGATCATCTGAAATCAGAGCCCAGCTGCCCAGTGTACCAATAAGCAGATAATTTATTTTTATTATTTAAACGTTCTATTCCCCTCCCCCCAAAAAAATCACCAAAAATAATTTCCAAGTTTGCCTCCTCTGTTAGTGAGAAAAGAGTTGCAATGAAGGGGACAGCTCTGTGATTATAAATGTCTCTGATACTGGTGGCTATCTGTAATTAGTGGATGGCTCTCTGAGTGGAAAGTCATTTTGTTACTCATTTAATTTCATACTGCAAGAGTATCGTTCTCTCGCTCCCTCTTCATTTCTAATGGGGAAACCCAGCAAGAAAATTGTCTTCCTTTGCTCGTGGCGGGCCTACCAATAAATGAGCAGCAACACCCTGCAGAATTTAATTAGTTAGTTCATTAGTTGGTTTTACTTGTAATGGAGGGGCAGGACACAGGAGACCTTGCTTGGTAGATCCCTCGTCGGAGAACACACTCTGCCTCGGCCACATTTAATTGAGTTGCTCTACAAACGCCCTTTGTTTTCAGCGTTTTTGGCTTTTGACCAGGAAAAATTGTGGGAGGTGGGTTTTAACACAAATGGGATATCCTTAGGACGAGTCATTGGGATGAGAGTTGTAATGAAGACAGAGTGATAGCAGTGGAGCACGACATGGGGCCGGGGGAGATAGACGGATACTTAGGCAGTGGAGGTATACTGGGTACGGCTAAAGGGTGGGGTATTGGGATTGAAAGATCTGATGAGATCTAATGCACATGTGGAACAAATTTGATGGACTGAATGTTCTCCTATTCCTGTTTTCCTACGTTCCTAAGCAGTACAGTGTATCTGCCAGCTGAGGCGCATTCTTTGTGTCAATTCTGTCAGTAGATGTGGATAACATTCAGCTGTGTCAACCAGTCACTACTGGGAGGAAATCTTCTGTGACTACCCGCGTAACATTCGGATCTGCCAGCTATTTCTGACCGTTCTTTCCAACAAATCCTGGGGAAGAAGGTTGAAATTGTCCCGTGGGATTAGTTCAAAATCTAATATGCCTCGTAGGAGTACTTCAATATCTCCCCAAATCCAGGCAGATATAGTCAAGATTCTCGGAAAGATTTTCAGTCAGATAGCCTGTAGTGGGTTGGCCTGAGGGCAGTTGCCTTGCAGAGGCTATATCTCAAGTAAAAAAAAATCTCTGTGCAATAACTGTAATAATGCATCCGTAATGAAGAGAAACTGTAGCCGAACACATACTCTAAATTCTGGCAAGCTGCAGGCAGAGGTTTCAGGGTTCAGCCTCGGGAAAGATATTGAAGAAAAACACTTTCGCTTCACTCATTATTACCCAGACTTGCAAACAAACTGAAGATGTATTAGTTCTATAATTGTTGGTCCTCCATGCGTGACCTCCTGGATTAAGATTTATTGATGCAGAAATGTAATCTCCTCGTTTATAACAATTCCCAATTCCGATCACGTTACTCAGTTTTCACAGTTAGCTGAGCCCTGATATACAGGACCCAGTCAAGCACTGTGAGACTCTGGGCAAGCTCACTTAAAACCCATCTGTTCATTAGGAATACATTAACACTGATCTATTTGCAGCCCTGTTTCAGATCAAACTTAATGATACGGATTTGTGCATCTTTAAAGTCAAGGAGGCATGAAATCACTGGAAATCAATGCCTGATTTCAATGATTTAAATCTGTTGCAAAATAATAGAAAAAAAACATTCACAATTCTTGGTTACTATTAGTTGCTGTTGTTGTTGAGTTGATCTGTGCTACATACGCCCCACCTCCCCTGAGCTCTACCAACCACTGAGATGGGAATTGCGTTGCTTCAAATTTGTATTCCCCAGCTTAATCATCATAGCGATTGTCAACTTCAGGAATAAGGGAATCTCTGAGGCAGGGTTGCTTTGGGCAATCAGTAAATCCCACATACCCATGGGACCCATGGGAAAACCACTCAGATATTAATTACCACTGATCATAGTGACTTCCTTAGAAATTATCACACCTCAGCCACCCCCCTCCCTCCACACCATCTTCCAATATACACTATTTGGAATCTGGACAGACCATGTGGTTGGAACATATCTATTCTGCCAGTTTAATATCAAATAAACGGTGAATTATTTCAGTTGCATGGTCCGCTGAATTCAAATTCTTTCTGACATAAATTGTGATACATTACGCCATTTCTAAAGAGTGCTTATTGAATACTGGTGCTTATCAGAAGAGAAATGGAGCCACCAAGGCAATATTTTGAACACCTTCCATCATTAATTCAGCTAAGTGAAAAATATTGAAATAGGAAGGAAAGTATAAATAGCACAGTCACTTGAAGAAAGGAGATTTACCAGAATCTTTATTCTTATTTAGCATCAGAGAGGGATTTATTTTTTTTGCAGGTTAAATTTTCATCATACGTGGTCTTTCCCTTGAGTGCTCAGACACCCATCTTGGGAAAACACCTAAATGTAGCTATCAGCACAGTGACATCTTTCTCTCATCCCAGCAAGGAGTACCTCAAGCCAATACATCCCACAGCAGTATGGCTGAGAGTACAAAAGGCACTTGTGGGAGAGAATGTGCTTTGTGCATATTTTACTTCTGGAGGAATGCAGCCCATGCAGATGAGATATCCTTCATGCTATCATGAAGTAATGTAGGCTAACTATGCCATTTAACCTGTGCAAACGTCCATTGTCAATGTTGCTGTATTTAAGTACCACAATATTTGTTGAAATCTTTTTGTACAGAAAAACAACAACAACAAAATTTCTTTTAGTAGATGGCCTGAACATAACATGCAAATGCAATGTACAACATCCCCAGAGAGAGCTACTTTTTGCAGTAAATGTGTAGATTTTAAACAGACAATGGAATATAATTTAGCAGAGCAAACAATATGAAAATGTAACCTTTTCTGGCTTCAATTAGACACTGCGCATATGACGTCAGTACCAGTAGTTACCAAGACATGTGACTGTTTTAATCTTCAGAAAAATGCCTTGAATGCAACGTGATGGTTCAGGCGTGGAGATGAACTCACATGTTTGGGAGGAAAGCTTGTCTTCTAAAACAAAAGGCAACAGACAATGGAAAAAACAATCATTTTCAGTTGAGATTCCTGGCAGAATTCCTAGGAAAAAATTTGATGATGTGTGCACAGCTTTCCTAAGCTTGCTTTCAGTGGTCAAATATTGATGCATTCCAATGTGTGCTGTGCACGGTGTTGTGATATGTATTCAAGCCCTAAACGCAGAGTGCTATTCTCCATTGCACCCGGTCGCAAAATCTTTCTTTTATTTTGCAACTGACTCCAGCATTTCGCCCACAAAATATACAGACAACCCACTTTACAATATAATAATCCTTGCATTTGATATAGGACTTTTCACGTCTTCTCGACATCTCAAAGTGCAGAATATACCGTAGAGTAAACTGACTCTAGATTTGTGGGCAAAATATATATTGTGAAGCGCGTTGGGGACATTTCAGCGACGTGTTAAGGCCCGATCTCAAATGCAAGGATTATTATTCTTATTTGTGCAGTGCTTGGGAGAAAATGAATGGGTGTTTCTACAATGAAATCCATGCTGGTCATCGAAAGAAATATAACAATTGGAGGAAAGGAGCCATTGGTGTGGACCAGTAATTAAACTCCAGTATCTGTTACACTTTGACACAATTTGAGAATTGTTTTTTTACTCCACTTTCTTCAAAGGCATCCCCTTTTCACGGCCAGTTTTGCCTTATTATTGTAACATTTGCCCTTTGACTTTTCGACTCTCCGGATCCGTTTATCGTGTCATTGAAAAATAAGCAGGTTTATTCACCTCCAAAGAGTGAGTTGGGAATCAGCTGTTTGTTTCTGACCTGGGTCCGATGACATGGCACATGAAGCAACAGCAGTTATTTCCTGACCAAAAGTAGCGTTTTGTTGATGTACTATAGAGCGTTTCATGGTCTGCAATGTCAGTCAACAGATTTCTTCATTTCCCCTGCAGTTTCTTGTCCTCCTGGCGTGAAAGGCTCTATACAAACATAATTTTGTTGTCGTTGTTCTTGTTGCTCGGGTTTGAGATTAGCTCGTAGAGACGCCCACTAGCATTTGTTTCCAAAAGAGGAATGACTTTGACGATGTCCCTCAGCATTTAACTGCTACTGTTCCATTTCGCATCAGATTGATCACCTCAACTGAGCGGGTATGAACACATGGTATTGTGAAGTTGTTTTTACTAGACTACTAGGTGTGTTTTATTTACTTTGCAATGAATGTCTTTCCCCATGGCAATGACCTAGAAGGTCCATTTGGCCTGAGGCCTGCTGCTGGTTTTCTTCCCATAATTAAAGCAGTGACTGATTTGAGCAACTAATAAGAAAAAGTTAATTGGCTGGATCAAATGAAACTCTTATCAGGAAATAATAACTCACAGTTCCTTCTCAGCCAACAGATGCTTGGGGTGACATTATGTAAACGTATGGTGAGAGCAAACCACAAATCATTCAAATTTCTCTCTTGTAAACAACGCTCTCAGTAATGGAAGGTCAAATGAATACAGCTATAATTGCAAAACTAACATGAAAATTCCTTTAAAAAAAGATCAAACAGCAAAGTATAAATGGTGGGCAGAGATTCAGACACGGTGGTTCAGTTGAGTGGGTGGGTGGTGGCGGGGTGGGGGGAGTAGAACACAAATGCTTCACATTCACAGCAGAACTTGAAAACTGAGTATAAAAGTTATTGGTGATGGTGTCCAATGATTCATGAATTCATGATTCACTTGGGGCAGTGAAGGAGGTAGAGGTTTTTCTGAAAATGAAGATCAGAGTGAGCTCCAGGCTGATTTGCTCCTTTCAGAGAGGGATGCTTGAGCAAATCCATTGGCAATGGATTGTGCTTTGTATTATTTAAAGTCCTGTTCTGCTTCAGTTTATTATAGAGCAATGCAGTTGTACTGATGTACTGGATTGATTGGAGTATTGGAGCAGTGTGGTCTGATCTGATTAGCATTTCGCCCCAATCAGGGTTGTCACTTTCTGTGATTGTAGGATTGTGCAGTCTGACATTTCTGTGACACTGATTCAGTGTTAAAAGTCCCAGGAACTCGACTTGCTTCCTGGTAAACATGAAGCTGCTGCTCGTTGAAGTCTGCGATGGTGTGAGAAATGGAATGGCCTGTGGGTTTCATCTGAACGCACATTCAAAATGACATCCTGAAGCTGTGGAGGCAGCACAGAACTTTGTAACAGTCTGGGCGCCCAGGAAATGTCCAGGAAACTGAGGCGCATGGAATAAGGAAACTTGCTGAATATTTTGCTCTAACCCGTGATTCTAACCCGTGTCTCTTACTTTAATTTTAAATGCAAGAAAGCAGCATTACTTGCAACTATGACATTACTGCTGTTCCAAACAACAAACTATTGCAATTTCTATTGTCTTTTGAAAATTACCATTGGCAGACCTATGTTGATCATACTATAAATTTGCTGAATTAAGTAAGCATGTCTTAAAACAATTAAGGAATTATTTCGCTAAATTAAAAACATTATTCTTGTATTTATTGTACTGTATTAGAAATCACTGCACACTTTGGTCAATTCTGGACGAGTTCCAATGATTTTGACGCATTCTTTCCAGGAAGACAATTACAGATTACAAAGGATGCAGACATTTTAATCTGAACATCTGTTCTATTAGATCATTGCAAATCTCTTAACACATGGAGAAGCAATGTGCAAACCTAACTTTATTACTGTGAGTTTCTTTAACTTTAGGGATGCCTTGGAAAAATGATGAATAAAAACACAAAACAATCAATGAGGAAATGCATATTTTGCATTTTGAAAATGCACCTTATTATGTCTCAAAGCACTTCACAGAATATATTGTAAAGTGAATTGACTGTATATTTTATGTTTGTACATAGCAATTTTTCCCGGCATCTTTAAAAGTCATGGAATTCTATTGCCAAAATATTCTAGAGAAAGAATAAAAGCTCCTGTCAAATCACCTAAATCTTAAGAAACTGTTATCATATATTAAAAATAGAGATGCTAAGTACCTGGCCAGGTAATAATAGAACCCAAAAAAGATGAAACCCATTAGTTACACCATAAGAAATTCTGATAAACGTTGGGGTTTGTTTCTTTAAATAACGTAGCAATTCTGTTGCTTAAATGTTGCTTAAATAACCCAGTGCTTAACTCGTGCAATGAATGTACAGTAATAATTGTTGTCAAATGTTAATTTGTTACATTGCATTTCATTGCATTACATTGCAGCTGTCAATGTGGACAGGATTTCTAACACCGGATAACACTCTATAAATCCAATCTTGTTTTATTTTATGTCAATGCCAGTCTTGGAGAAGGTGACAGAACATGCGAAGCTTGCTGAAATCAAAGGGCAACTTTGCAAGATGGGAATTTTAACCCAATCAGCCCTCTCCCCCCACTTAGTGGGCTCCAGCCTGCTTCACGACCCTTGTCTCGCCCGCCCCATGGGCCTTCAGCCACTCTGCCCCCACTCTCTGCGGCCCCTCCCTTGCCTCCTTCAAGACCCACCTTAAGACACTCCTCTTTGACCAGACCTTCAGTCACTCTTCTTTAGTCCATTTCCTCCCACCCTCCTCAATCTGGATCCCCAGCTCAGGACCAAAACACTGACTCTCCAGCACCTTGGGACATCCTGACCTAAAAGACGCTACGCAAATGTCATTTTGCCGTTATTATTCTAAGGTGTCTTCTTCATTTACTCTTCTAAAAAACACAGAACCCTGGACACCAAGTAAAACTCCTCTTCTTGTCCCGTGATTTCCACAAACAATTTGGGGTTTCAAAATAACACTGAAAGAGACGGTGAGGATTTTCAGAGAAATGTAGTTGGTGTAAGCAAAACTATTGGCTATTGATTTTTTTTTATTGCGCAACCTGGAAATAGTGAATATCGAGAACTCCTTATACATCATAAATGCAAACATAAGCACATTTTGCAAATGTACTGAATATCAGCATCTTAAATGCACGCGCACAGTATGTAATAAATATTCAGCGGAAAAAAATTCTCCTTTAATCTGGTCAGAATGGTCTTCAATGTAATAAAGTTTTTATGACATGCACGGCACAGAGAGCTAATTAACTGGTCAACCATTAATTTGATCTCCTGTTGCATTAGAATGGATCATTTAACATGGCATTCACAGTGTATAATAAGTTCTAAGAGATGTAAGTTACAAAATGATGCAGCTTCAGAGTTGTGATAATGGTGATCCCATAGTATTAATTAAACCATAGAGCTTTGTTAGCAGATTACAGTTGGGTAGCTACAGGTCAGTGCCAGGCCTGACATACCACATTTAAATGAAAGAAATTGGCAATGGATGAAAGAAACATTGTCATAAACAATTAAAGATGTTCCAAGATTCATCAGATGAAAGCCTCATTAGGTAAATCCTGAACATGCAATTAAATGGAATAATTAGCCATTAGCACTTTCATGGCATAAACATATCTTTGCCCAATATTTTCCTCAGAAAATTACTCGACTGTGTAGGGTTTCTACCATATTTAACCTTTTCACTGCAGAGGGATCTATTACTTTTGGAATTGAATGGTATGAGTTTGATAGCGGTGTTACTGAGATTTCGGAGATTGAAGACGAGAGATGAGAATGCCATTTTCGCCTTTACTGATTCCTGTTTTTCTCATGTTGCCAGTTGCTTGCCATGGCATGGCCCAGTGCTTCTTACAATTACACTTAACGTAAATGATTGTCCCAAAAATCTGATGCTCCTTGTCTATACCGAAGAGCCAAATAATATTAAGTACAGTGACAATTTTGAAATTGATATTTGATTCAATTTCTCTCCCCGCCCCAATGTGTTTAATTCCTCGTAACAATCTTTCAAATCAAGGGTTTGGAGGCAAAGATAGAAGGCCATGTGGTCTCTGTCGTGCACATTTCAGTGCCAATCCTCTGTGCCACTTAGGGGTGAAATTTCTCGGCTTCGATTTCTCCTGACTCTTGTTTAAAACTTTAAAACTTTTCACAGCAGCCCCAAAATTTGGAGGCAACACCATTCCAGAAGTGGAACTTCAAATCTCAATTATGTCACACAATGAAATATGAATCTTCATTGATTTATCTTGAAATCCACCTCCGACTCCTTCAATTCAAAGAAAGAGGTTCATGCTGCTGTTTGAAACAGTCATTCGCTATAATATATTTTAAGTCTTCTCAGCTTTTGTCATTTGATTTGGAGAATAATAACTCCTTGCAAGAATTTAGGATTAATGTTTTCATTGCCACAATAATAAATCATAAATTATAACCCGGCAATGAAAAATGTGTGACAATTTACAGGATTGTCTTAGTAAAAATGATAATGATTCTTTGAAACTCAGATGTGTTTTAACATGTTCCTTAAATTTAAGATTAATTCCAGGAACAGGATCACAAAAAAGTTCATAAATATAACAATTGTTTTTTGATGCATATTATTCGGATATTTGTTGGAGCTAAACTGTTGATAACTTGCATTTACTATTGTTACAATCCGAGTGAATAACAATGGTGTGGGTTCCCACTGAAAACAAAAGTATGATTGCCTTGTATAAAAAAGGACATCCTTTATATTTCTTTACTGGTATTTAATATCTATTTCCTGCCTTCGGCATACTTTTCACAGCAAATACACACCTTCTAAATAACATAATTCCAGTTTCTGTATTAGAATTCTATAAACAATTTAGAGAGACCACATTATTAAAAAAAACTCAGCATAATTATTTTACATACACATGTCAATAATTGTCAAGGGTTTTTAAAGCCAGGATTTACCTTTTTTCCAGTAATTAACCACAGTATTTTGCAATGAATCCTCTACTGTATAAACAAGCTATTGATATGTTTTTCTGTGTTAGAGAAACAGGCACTGATCTATTGGCATTGACCATCTCATCGTGATCAGACTTCATTATCCAAATTATCGAAGAAAAACACACAGATTGGAGAGACTACGAAATTCAGTGTTTGGGGAAGAAAAATTGCTGTGATATATCATAGTATAATAATCATGGGTATTCAATATCCCACAGATGAAGTAGACTGACTTGCCACAAGGGAGGAGTAGAAAGTCAATAGGTTAATGGAAGTTTGTGACAAATTCCCACAAGATTGTTTAAGAAGGAAATCAAATAAAGACTCTTCTGGGAAACTGGATGCACATTGACCAACCAGCTGGATTCTGTTGTGAAATTGATCACATTAGAGGGGAGTTGAGATGTGCTCACAGTCTCCTTATTAAGGAACCCTGTTAGAAATCACTGTATATTAGACCACGTTGACATTGATACCTTCATACGGAGAGGCAGGCAGATTGTCCGCACTGCATGGTGGATTGATGAATAACGATAGTTTCCATAGTGATGGAAGATTTGTCTTTGCCACGTCTTTGCAAATTGAATTCAGGACACTAATAGTGTAAGGCTATTACAAACAGATTTGTTGCAATTTCATAAATACACAAACTGGTCTGTAACGAGAATAATAATGGAGTCCTCCAAAAAATAATTGGCCACTCAATCCTTGATGTTTCGTGGGACACTGCTGCGCGCAATTGGCTGCCACTTTTCGCCCACAAAATACACAATTTTTGCGAACTGTGTATTTTTGCGGGCAATACAAGAAGGTGGAATCAGATATTTTTATTTTGTGGGAGTCATTATTCACATACTCTCCTAAGGTTTCACCTTTCAGTGGTACCCAATTAGCTTCCTCTCACACATAATAGTAGTTTGTTCTTAGATGACATTTTGTGCTGTGATTCACTGTGCCGCCACTTCTCCGCAGTGAGGAAGTTGTCAAACTCTATGCCGGCACAATGATCCAGGTTTTGTTTTTAACTTAATTGACTATTATATCCCTTTTCTCCTACGTGACAGCCTTCTAATAACTGTCCCAATGCTAAATAAAGCCTTCGCTGTCTTTCATTTCTCAAGAAGGGTGACAATAACTTAATTTATCTGTAAAGCTTTCAGTCAATTTGGAGCTCTGTGAGTACACAACGGAAAGTTTGACTTATAGATTAAAATCTCTTGACACGACTGCTTCACCAGACACTGTGACAAGTCGGTGCATATCTTGGAGTGTCTGTCACCTAATTTACTTGGCTCAGCTGGGTGAGTTTAATTGGTTCTCAGCCAAGCAGTAAGATGGAGCTTTACGTGATGGAAAGGATCCATCTCAGGATAAGAGGGAAAATCTTGCTGCTCATTTGCTCGTTCAGTTCATCCCCGAAAGACTTTCTTCCCAAGGCAGATTGAGAGATTTTCCTCTATTGCGCCACTATTTCCGATAGCAGGCTTTACACGAAGGCACCAGCTATCTCTTTTCTGAAGAGTAAAAAGTTATGTTTCCTTGTCCATCAAGGTAATGAAGCAAACTTTCAGACTAGACAGCCAATGCCTGGTTCCACCATCCCACTTTTCCCAGCTGTTTTTGCTGACAACAACAGCTCCCAGCTCCAGGAAAGTAGCTTTTATACAGTCTTTGATTATTTCACTCCATACTTAGACCTTCATCCCTTTGTGTTTTTATTGACTGCAGTGGCTGAATGTTCTCAAGCATTCTTACCATACTGCTATTGATTGAGCCTCCAAGCTCTGATAAGGTTAGACATTGTCAGTTTAATGTGCCTGAGGCTATGATACATTCATGTATTTTCACATTGTCTGCTTATTATCTGAGCTGCATAAATAGACAGTGCATTGCAACTGTCATCGAATCGAAGGGTTGGAAAGATACAGAGCTTTACAGTAAGCTTTGCATAGCTTCACGTAAAGATTTAGATGGTAATGAGATCCAATCTTGTGTCCAATTAATAATAATGCATTTCCAACGATTCCAAAATTTTGTGATGCAACAAAAGATGTGATTCTTTCCTGATGTTGTTCTGAATGACAGCCAACAAGCCTTTAAGAGAAAGGATTGACATTGGCATTCACATCCAGATATATTTGAATTTTGCTCTTGATTCCGCTCGGCCTCCATGCTGATTGTCTGAGGGGAAAATTGTGCGTTTATCTGCTTTGCATATGAATACCATTTTATGCACGTTTTGTTTTGCGGCGGCTTTAATCTTTGCTTACTTTGGACTACGTTCCCTGCAGTGTTTCTGGCAGTGAAGTGCATTTTGATATTTCTGTTTGTAAAGGACTGTAAAATTGAACCCCTCATGGGTGTCCTTTTTGCCTGATAATCCTACAACTGATTGTAATGTGAAATGACAGCTCGACCGTCAAACATTTTGGAAAGCCAAAAGGACAGGAGCTATTTTAGTGCTGTTCAGCTTGCAGTTTAAAACAGCCTCAGCTATTATAACTATATTTTCATCTTCTACACCTGAGCATTATTATTACTGTTATTATTATGTTTGAAGGGCTATCTTGTGACCAATGAAGCATCAAACTTCGTAATAGCTTTTTCCCGCCACCTGACTCTCACTTCTCACCGAAAATAATAATATTCCTTGCATCTTCATATAACGCCTTACCGCGTTGTTGAAACAGCTTAAAGTTTATACACAGAATATACTGTAAAGTGAATTGACTGTATGTATTGTGTGAAATGTTTATTGAGGGGCGATAGCTTCAAATAATATCATATTTTTAGAACTCAACAAATATTTATTAATAACCTCTGCAATGGACAATTCTAGGAGTCATTTAGTGGAAATTAAATTGTGTGAATTTCATGTTAGTATATGTGGCACTTGCCTAATGTCACTCCATTTCCTCCTTCCTGCAAATACCCTTTTATACACATGTTTTGCATTTCATTTCATTGTTGCTTTTCAATGTTTCCCCAGTGTTATTCTCCACTAAAATCTATTACAGGTTCAGGCTATTCAAACCAAGTGCAGATTGTAAGGCATTTCCTCCCAGAGAACAAATCAAGGTTAAAGGTAATCAGGGATCAGTATTAACCACTGCTTAAACTATCATTCCTTAATATATCCAGAAACCCTGAGCATTCACACTACCCATACATCAGTTAAAACCAGTAGCGTGTGAGTGAATGTTGCATAATAACAACAACAACAAAATTACATTTATAAAGCACCTTTCACGTCGGGAGGATGTCCCAAGGCACTGAATAAGAGGGAATAATAAGAGAGAGCTCTGTGGATTGAGCAGTGAATGATATAGGGAGTTGAACTGAACAGGGCATGACAAAGGGACCTCAAAAAAAAGGCTAAAGTATAGTTCCTTTCAATTGCAAAGTATGTGCTGTATATTGCAAATTGCAATTCAGAAAACTTTTGTCAGAAGGATAAGAGGGATCTACGGTTGTAATCACTTGTTAATGCAAAAATGGTTGCAAGGTAACTGGGAGAGATCCAAAATCAATCTTCCTTTATAGACAGCACCAGATTAAACTGTTTGGACAGCTGGGAGTCCTACAATTCCCATTTAGCCTGGAGTATTGTAATGCAGAGCCAACGTGTCTGGCTTGAAATTGCGTTGAATTAAAATGTCAATTAAATATTAATTAATGTGATCCAATATCTCCATATTCAAATCATGTAGCTAAAACATCCAGGGCGGATTTACTTCAGCTCATGTTGCAGGCTGCTTGCTGAGTGAGAATTCCATTCTTTTAGCCCACAACAGGAACATCCTACGCAGTACCCGTACCTCTAAATAATACAACATGATACTTTATCTCTCACCAAGAGGCCGTCCAGGGGGTCTGCAGGGAATTGATTCTGCCTGGCAAAGAAAGGGTTAATAAAAGGAGCGGTATGAACAACAACAACAACAGCAGTTAAACAGATGTATCAACAACAGGTTGATAAATTGTAAGGGGAAAGTGATTTCGGAATTCGCACAGTTGTCTCCGGAAGATGAGCGAGCATCATCTCAAGCCTCCTCCTGTCCTGTGATTTCTATGATTCTGTGAGCTCCAGTATAATACCTGACCCAAGGCCCAAGATCGCTAAACAGGACCCCCCCAAAAAATATATGTTCTTAACCCCAAATCCGCCTCAGATGCAAAGATCAAATCTGAGGATTATTCCAAACATACAGACAACGGTGGAATTTCAGATGGAAATTGCACATCCCTCTGCTTCCTTTGCTCTTTGCTTCAACACTTGTGATCAGCCAGAATGAGGTGCTGCTATTTCCAGTCATGAAGTGAAAGTGTATTGCGGCTATGATGACTCTGCCAGCTCGTTCATATGACAAATAGAATTGATTCAGTTCTGATATCATTATAACTGCCGTTAGAGTCGAAGACAAGTGCCGCGCGGAGCAGGGCATTAACAAGTTTCATAAACCCACACATTGATTTCAGGATTGATGTCACATATTTGCACAGAAGCTGGAAAGCAGTTACACCCAGATAGTTACTGGAAATGAGAACCCGAGGGGAGCAGCTGCCAATAAAACACATGATTGTTTTTTTTAATGGAAATGTTATACAGGGGATGGTTGGCAGGCAGTGGTTTCAGCAATGTGTTTTGGGCGCAGAAAGCAGGTGGAGTGCAAAACACAGCTCAACCTTCCCTTCCATAAGGTGGAGACTACACCACCAATTTGCTATCTTCAGCCATTTCATTTGCCGTTCCAGTTCTCGGTAGCATAAAGTAAGTTAGAGAAGAGCAGGAAGGGAAAGGGAGTATAATTCTGAATGTTGCTGTCTGAAATCCAGACCACATATCGACTAGATTAATAATAGAAAATACTTGTACCACACATGCTTATGTTTTTATTCTGTAGAATCAGATGTATGTATTGGATCTACTTCCTGATGTATTGTCATGCACCACAGTAAAAGATTGAACTTGTGGGATAAGATATTCTTTTTCTATTAAGTGAAGGGACACAAGCTTAGGGCAGAAAAGGACAATTTCAGGACAGACACCAGTAAGTATTTCTTTACCTAGAGGATAATTAGCAGCTGGAAATAATCTCTGGAATACATAAATCACCTTAAAGATAAAATGCAGTGTTGTTTTATGTATTAAATGTATATCTTGAATATATGCTTACTTACTCCACACACCTAATAATAATCCCTTGGAAAAAAACAATAATAATTTGTTCATTCTCAATCCATGACTGCTTGTGGGACACTGCTGTGTGGAATTGGCTGCTGCGTTTCATCCACAAGTATATAGTCAATTCACTTTACAGTATATTCCGTGAAGCTTGCTTTGAGACATCCAGAAGATGTGAAACCTATACTAAGATATTTTAAGTAAACCTAAAGAAAGCCTATTAATCATTCTGACTGACCTTTCACTGCCAGTTTCCTTTCATGAAGAACTATTTGTCATCAGTTTATACAGAGAATTTTTAGAGTGGGAGAAATTATTAATAATTTGGTAATCTTCTCAAACAGTGCAAGCAATTCCGGTAGTTATTAGAACGCCAGGAGCTAAATGGAGCTATTTTTACATTCTTAATTAAAATGGAAGTTTCTTTGCAGATATTCTATCACTGTTGTTAATGCAGCGCTGGAAAAGTTTGGCATTATTAGAGGTGCTACAATAACATAATAATAATAATCCTTGCATTTGATGTAGAGCTTTTCGCGTCTTCGAGACGCCCCAAAGCGCTTCACAGAATAAACTATAAAGTGAATTGACTGTATATTTCTGGGCAAAATGTGGCAGCCAGTTGTGCACAGTAGTATCCCACAAACATTTGTGGATTGAAATTACCAATTTTTCTATTGTGTTTTTTTCCTAGGGATTATTGTTGGAGGAAGCAAATTTGCCCAAGGTTTCACTCTGACCTGCCTGAATTCACACACAGGTCTCACGCTTGTAAGGCGAGTGCTCTAACACTGAGCTACAGGACTACTACAGATGAGGAATTGAACCAAGGTCCTTAGCTATCTGCTTATTCAGGTGGATATTAAACATCCCATGGCACTGTTTGATAAGAAAAGTTTTTGCTGGTGTCCTAGCCAATAATCCTGCAGCCATATTTGTCATTCAGTTCATGGCTGTTTGATGATGTGATACAGCACTATATCAAATGTAACTTATTATTGTTATAATGGGGGACATGTTCTGCTTATCTAAATTCTAGGCACGCATTAAATTAAGTTAAGTTCCTGAAAGCCTTTACAAATCACATTTTCACACAGGGTTTTCCTGTGTAGGCTGTTGCCCGTCCACGCACTAAACTCAGCCCAGGAAACAGAATAATTTCAGATACACTTCCATTTGTTATTAAAATTAGTCAGGGACCTTGTCAGCTGTAGTGAGACAATAGGAATGTGATGAGGGAAGCAGCACAATTAAATTACATATTCTGAGACTCAAACGTAAATAATGGGGATATCAAGAAAGCTTTATATCAAGAAAGCTTTACTCAAATACACATTTTTCCTTCATACTTTTGTTTTTCCTGCAATATTTTATGGTAATAGCTAGAGACCCAGTGTAAATGAGACCTTACCACCTCATTGTAGTTGAATCATTTAGAATAGCATTGTTTGCATTATGTGTCATCCGCGCTGGTTCTCTTAATCACCATGTATTGAGTCCTGTGGCTTATCCAAGGCGGAACAGATGCGCTTTGTCAAACTGAATTTGCTTTCTCTTACATTCCCACTGTTTGTACAGGGCAATTTGCTGTCTCACTTTCCTAAAGAAAGCAATACCTGCAAGACTGCAGTTGTTTCTCCAGTTCCTAACTCAAGCGGCCGTTTTTCTAAGAAAATGTCTATTATGAAAACAAGTGACTGTTATTTCAGAATCCTTTTTTTTATTGAAAGCATTTTGCTGCGACTCAGTGAGTCAAATCTACCAGTGTTGTATTCATACATAACCAAGTGAATTGCCTGCATACTTGTGAGCAAAACGTGGTAGCCAATTGCGCACAGCAGTGTCCCACAAACAGTCGTGGGAAATGACCAATTTATTATATATTTTTTGAGTGATTATTATTAGGCGTGTGGAGTAAGGAAACGTACTCAAGGTTTCACCCCTGGATTCAAACACAGTTCTCATGCTTGTGTAAGGCAAGAGCTCTAACCACTGAACTTCAGGACTCGTATTGTATTGTCTGTATCAGTCTAATAGGACATAGGATTCTTCACGTAATGTGAGTGATAGTTATAATAATACTTCCATTTGATATAGCACCTTTCATATTGGGAGGCGGTCTCAAAGTGTTTGCTGGATTTATTGTAAAGTGCAATGCCTGTATTTTGTAGGCAAACTTGTTTATTAATGACGCGACAGAGAATCGTACGAGAATACTCCCATGGTCTATGAGCATTGAAGAGTTGATACACCTGACAGATTGGGTCTTCACAGTGAGAGATGGCAGTGGGGTGAATGGTTCTTATTCCTGCTGTTTACACCCAGTGACCCCATCAATTTGCTAACCAGGTAAAGTAAAGGTTAGTGGTGACTCCAAATACTGAATATGTCTGAGAGGCACCCGCGTTTCTTTTTCTCACACCAAGTACAGTAATTACAACTTCTCAGCAGGTTAGTGTCATAGACTATATAGTATCTACAAGCAGAGACTTTTCTGTCTTGTTTCACTTATATAACAAAGGGCGGCTTTCATTCCATCAGCTTTGACTAACTTCGAGACATCAAAGTGGAAAACGCATTTGGATTGCAAATTAAATCACTCAGCCTTTCCACAAAAACTTTCCACATCCTTGAGTATATATTGAGTACTACATAGCCTGTTTGGGGTTCTGAAACAGTAAGGGCAGAATGCTATTAGTTTATTGGCATAACATGTAAGATATGTCATTGGCACTCTGCGTGATACATAGAAATAGAGTGAGCTCTTACCCTTTTTGTGGTTTAATGATTTTTGCCTTCTGCCAGCGAGGATATTGTCAGATAGTACAGATAGTTTGAGACGTCTAGAAGACATGAAAAGTGCTGTATCAAATGTAAGCCTTATTATTATTATTATTATTACTCAGCTGTGTACTGAGTCCAGAAGTAATAACAGGAGACAATTACAATTAGATGACCAGTGATATTAGGACTTCATTTACTGCCTAAAAAGACAATGCAGAGCCCTTGGCGAAACAATGAAGGTAGGAGGAGGCTATCTTGGATGACTATTGAGAGGGTAATTTCTATGTAGGTGGTGGATGCTTCACTTTCAAGGCCATTCTTGGCGTTGCCCCCGCCTACCTCTCCGACCTGCTGTCTCCCTATCAGCCTGCCTGTCCCCTCCATTCAGCGGGCTCTGGCCTGCTCCATGTCCCCCACCCGAACCGCCCTACCATCAGTGGCCAGACTTTCAGCCTCTCTGCCCCCACACTCTGGAACTCCATCCCGCAGTCCCTTCAGCTTGCTTCCTCCCTTTCCTCCTTCAAGGCCAGGCTCAAGACCTTCCTCTTCGACCGCGCCTTCTGACCCCCTCCTTATACTCTCCCCCCTTTTCCACTCTCCTTCCCCCAGCCCCTAGCCCGACCCTTCCCCCCAGCTTAGCTCTCGACCTAACTGTTCAGCGCCTTGGGACGTCCTCCCGACGTGAAAGATGTTCTATAAATATAATTTTGTTGTTGCTAATTGTAATATAAAAAAGGTTTCTGCAGGATTGGCGGGGAGCTTGATTTGACTCAACTCAAGAGTTTCTGATGTTTGCAGCAAACTGGTAAGCTGAGAAGGAGCAGCATTCAGACACCATCTGCCATAATGCATAATGGTACATTGTCTTTTACCAGAATATTTATTATAACATGGCAATGTTGAACGCAGCAGCCCAGCAATACGTATGTGCTGAGTTGGCAATCAGTAATGTGCACTTGCCTGAATGTGATGCTTGACTGCCTACAAAAGGGCAAGGCAACTCAGCGCTCAGTTATCTACCTCTCAGCTACTGCTACACCCTAAGCTCTGTAATTGCCTATGAATTCCTCTCACCACCTTCCCACCCTCTATCAGTCACCAAATCCCACCTAAAAAATCCACTTGTTTGACTGCGCCTTGTGAAGGGCTCCAAGATCCTATGTGAAGGCCACAATAATATATTAAAATGGGAATACTAAAAATCCTCTTGGTTTTTAAATCCTTATGGATGCAATCCCTTTTTTTGCTGAAACGATATCAAGTATCATCACATCATTGGTGATGATACTTTATGGTGTTTTGTTTCTCAAAACAACAAAAGCATTGTCAGGCGCTTGTCGTGTTCTAAGTATCCCTTTCCACGTGAGAATCTGACCTGCTTATTAGCAGTCATTCATTGCGCAAAACGTACTGCAAGATCTTTTTTTCCCTGTGTCTGTCTGTTTATCACATTACAAAAGATCTTTAAAAAGTCCCAATGTTCCAGCCGACAGAGAATTAATGTATTGCCTGCGAATAGATTTTCGGCAGTGATATCTTCTCCTTACTTTCAGTTCAATTGTTGTTTCAATGTAAGACAAGGATTAGCCAAGAAATCACTTAAATAGATATTGTCACCATTGAATAGGGCTTAGAGATCTGTTTAGTTTCAAATCAGCCCAGGTGGCTGTACTAAGAATTGATAATAGAGGATGGGATTGTAACCGCCTCTACAATCAAAAAAGGATCTGACTTTGAGCACTTTTCTAGTTTGAATTCACTTAGCCTACCCTCTAGAATACATTTGGTGTCATGTGCATTAAGATTTACATCACTGTGTATAGCAATTCTGAACACACTTTTATTTTTATTTGGTGAACAAAAACAAATTTGGGACGAAAATAAATGAGAAACATCACATCGCCACAAAATTCATACGCAATTTTTTTCTTTTGACAAGGCAAACACTAGCATAAACATTTCTCTTCATATTAAAACACAAACGTCACAATGCACTCACTACAAATCCAGTAACACTGTATCAAACGCCATGCTGCACAATTTTAAAGTCTGACAATAGATACTTTACAAATCCATGACATGTTTCATATCAAGCAATATATCCAATTAAAAAAAATAGATGAACAAATATCACTACATTTCAGTGAGTTAATTAACCTAACCAGAAAAAAACTCCAGTGTGATTGACAAAAGTAGTGTGAATCACAATTCCATCACAGAGTTAAATCATTTGTCACCATCGTCCCAGCAGTTTGATGTTCAGAATGAAAATGGAGCAATTTAATCATATTAATTTTTTTATTCGTCTACTGCACTTGACAGCAATTCCCTAAGAAGAGCAATTGTGATGTTTCGATGTTTTGGGAAATGTTTTATGCCAGGATTTTATTTTGCATTCAAACCCTCAACCTGATTAATGCTAAAGCATATTGGTATCTTTTGTCAGTTCGGAGTAGTTCAGCAGCTGAACTGACCTCTTTGGACCTTTGGGAGATCAATCCAGTCAAAGAATGGCACTAGAGGTGTTGCAGTAAAGATGATTCAGAGGTGAGTGAATAAGTTCATAGTGTGTTGAGAATCTTACTGTTAAATCACAAACACAACAAAGCAGGAAAATTTAAGTAAGCAATTACCAGTGTATGAATGCAATTAATAAGAACATTTTCTTGTCAAACATACTGTGGTTTAATGTGTTTACTGCCAGAGGTGGAAATGTAGAAAAGGTGAATGATCTGCTCCTTTTCTACATTACTTGATTCTATGTATCTTATTTCTTCTGTCCACCCACAGACGTTTATCCTTTGTACTTCTACTTCAATTGGTATCTTGGAGACCAAGTCAGCATAGTATAAATGCTTTCACAACATCTGCTCGAAAACCTGCTCCATTCTGAAAATAGATCCAGTAGCAGTAGATGCATTCAAATTTAAGGATTATTATGTATTTACTGGAAGGAAAGGCAAAATGACAGCTTTTTGTCCAAAGACAGATTCATCCATGAGTCACTCCCACATAACAAGACAGCTAAGAACTGAGTGAACTTATCATGCATTTGGGGCGGGAGTTGTCTGAATTAACATTTAGCCTCTTAACAATAAATCAGCACTCTGCATCACAGCAATCATAGCAATGTGAAGGTGAAGTGCTTTTACCACTTTGCCGCATCCCAGCAAATTCTCCGCATTTTGCATCACACTAGCAGTGAACATTCAGTCCAATGTGTAACAATTTCTAATCACTCTGAGTCACAGTATCATCCATTTATCGGAACCACACAACACTGAACCCTTGGACTCCGTTCAGTAGGTTGGATCAGAGTTTCATTGGGGGATGTGACATATTTTCAGGAAGAGGCGCTGTTTGCAAATCAGAGTTAAATTCCTATTACCAATTGCCATAATTTAACCATAGGAACAGGAGTAGGCCATTCAGCCCTTCGTACCTGTTCCACCGTTTAGCCAGACCATGGCTGATCTGTACCTCAACGAATCCTTTCAATTCCAATTTCCCGCTTTTTCCCCATATCCCCTAATACCCTAACCTGCCAAAAATCTATCAACCTCACTCTTGAGGGGGTGGATGAATCTAGCGTCCACGGCCTTTTTGGGAGGAGAGTATTCCAGATTTTTACCACCCTATCAAACCCTTTTATCATCTTAAATACCTCAATCAAATCACCCATCAATCTTCTAAACTCAAGGGAATACAGTCCAAGTTTACACAGCGTTTCCTCGTAACTTAACCCTTTTAGGCCGTATGCCATTATGACACAAAAAATGATGATTTAAATTGAACAGCTTTAAAACAAACCAGGTTCACTGATACAATTCTCAACAAATGTTTTCTCTTTGTCAGAAACTATGTATAATCTGTAACTGTTGAAACCGCTTAGAACATTTTGCTATGAACATTTGAGCACAAAGATATACAGTATAGGTTTACTAAATGCACTTACGTAAATTTAAATTCTCAGCTAGTGAGTCCATTTCAATATTACCCAAAGATTTATATCTCTACCATTCAACACACTATATTAAAACAAATATTAAAGACGCAGCTTGCTCAAACCTACTACAGATAATGCAAATGTAACTACAAGAAATTAGCCACCTTTAGTATCAGAATCCAAACTGTTCACTCAGATATTTTCTGATAGAGCTCTATTTGAGTAGCCAATCAGTGTATCTGTGTGCCAGCAATTAGGACATAACCCTGTGGAGGTTTGCTTGGTTTTATTGTATAATATTTAGTAGGTGTTAGGGTACATTTGTTGCAGGTTGTTTAAGGTACCTTTGGTCAGTTGTGTAGAATCAGTGAAAGCTTCAGAAATGCAATGGGCCAACCATGGCGGAGGGGATTCTTTCAGTTTTACTTGGTGCTTTTCAATGGTCAGAATGAATGACCGGCAACTTTCATTATCTTGAGGGGTGGGTGAATGGAATCAATACCGTATCACACACGCATGAGATAAGTATATTGTTTTGGGGCCATGATCATTGCATAATTGAGCTTTCCATGCAAACTGTCAAAAGCTAGTTGCATTATTTGTCTTAGCAACCTGGAATTGTGTCGTTAGAATAAAATATATAAACCTATTACAGTACAATCCATACACTATTGGTTGCATTCTGACCAATTAGAATTATGTACAATTAATTCCCTTGGCGTAATATTGGATAAAAATCTATTTTGCAGTTAATGCTTGTACAATTTTTTACAAATGGAACCTCTTATGCTTGTGACAGTTCTTCAATAAACTTCAACTGTATTTAAGTATAAAGCTTTTGTCAAACAACACTAAAGTACATCTCCTCTTCTATGGTAAGTTTAGTGTCTTCCTTGTTGGCGCTGATGCCTTCGGTCTCTTGAGCCGGCGCCTTGGCTTGCTCCTTGCCATTGACCTCAGGGCTTCCGCTGATTGTCTCCCTCACCACACTGTAATTCACCGGGTTTCTGTACAAGGGACGGCGCTGGGTATCATCGTGGCTGCAGTGGCACAGTTTTTTGAAAGCTGATCTGAATTTCTGAGACATTACGTTATAAATGACTGGGTTGATCGCGCTGTTGGCGTACACACAAAGTCTGCAGAATAAAAGGAACCAAGCATTGTCGTATTGTTTGTCTATGAAGGAGTTGACCACGACTATTGTCCTGTATGGCATCCAGAGCAAAGCAAAGAGAACAACCACCACAGCCAGCATCTTAGTGACCTGTGGAGAAAATACAGACGCAGTTTTATTTTTTGAAAGTTGCCCAAAATTAAATTCAGTTTCCTCCTGAAATATATTGCCATGCATGTTTGATGACATATAGTTCCTTTAAGTGGAGTGGAGCTCCTGTAGCTCAGTGATTAGAGCACTCGCCTTACAAGCGTGAGACCTGTGTTCAAATCCAGGCAGGTCAGAGCGAAACCTTGGTCAAGTTTCCTTCTCCACACACCTAATAATAATCCGTCCAAAAAAAACCCACAATAAAATGCCATTTCAATCCATGACTATTTGTGGGTCACTGCTGTGTGCAATTGGCTGCTGCGCTTCGCCCACAAATATACAGTCAATTCACTGTATAATATATTCCGCGAAGCGCTTTGAGACGCCAATAAGATGTGAAAAGTGCTATATCAAATGCAAGTATTATTATTATTTAAGGCAAATATTTGAGGAACCGTAATTGTGATACCTTTACAGACTTTGGAAATATGCACTCACTGTTTTGAGGTTTTAATGTTTGTAGCAGGATCGTTTCCTATTTGTACAACATTGCTAAATATATATCTTCGATCAATGCTGGGTTAGATCAGTAGTTCATAACATGAAACATCAAGGATTCACCCTGTTGTTTGTGCTGTTTTCTCACTGGGCTCCAAGTGGGTCTCAAAAGCATCCAATCACTGAGAACCAAGAGATGGTGTATAATTTATAATATTCCCTAAACAAACAAAAATCAAATGTTCTATCTATTGCCTTTCCTTTTGATTTTGCACCACTAAACGTTGAAGAAAGTGAGTTTTATTTCTGCTCAGTCCTGTACAAGGCTGCAGCTCAAAAGCATTAGGGAAATCAAATGAAACAGAACCCATGTGTCTGGTGGCATATTTAACTGGTATTTGAATCCATCTTCTTAATAATTTGAAAAAAGTGCATCAGTTTATTTGGAAAATATAACCTATTCTGTAATTTACCGTACAACCTGACAATCTGTATAACTGTGTGTTACTCTGGAGGGAGTGATACACTATTCCAGATAAAGGCATTTTCCATTGTGGAGCTGACATGTATTTATGGGAGTCTGTTCCTCAGCATGGCGATGGGTTTCCATGTGTGTCAGACATCCGACAGAACAAAATAAATGCTGCTTTTTTTTACTTTTTTCATATATTGACAAGTATGGTTATTTCTTTCATTTGGTTTTCAGCCTATTTCTTTTCTCTAAAACAACTCCCAAGTATTATTTAGCTCGAAGAAAAAAATCGCAAACAAATCACAAACTTTATCCTTTGTTCTGTTTCGCAGAGAACCACTACATTACCTGTTTTCTGGACGAGATGGCCCCTTTGCTTATCCGGCAGGAGACAGTGCTACCAGGAGCCTCCGAGCTCTTGCGTTCAGCCTCAGATCGCTCCTTCCAACTCTTGACTCCCATCTCGATTCTGGTTGGAATAGGACTGAGGAAGAGCACACGGCCGATCAATCCGTACAGCACCGTGGCCACTACCAGAGGAATGACGTAGAAGAAGGTGAAATCGATGAAATAGATGGGCAAGTACAGGTTCCTAGAGACCTTGTAACCACACTCAGCATGCTGCCTGCTGTTGATGTTGATGTCCACCAGAAAGAACCAGACCATGCAATAGAAGGAGGTGATGATCCAGAGGAAGGCTAGGATCTTCTTGGCTCTGGATATGGTGCACATAGAATGGGCTTTCATCGGGTGGCAGATGGCGATGTATCTTTCCACGGTGAATGCTGTGATGGAGCAGGATGAAACATTGATGCCCAAGTACTGCAGGTAAGTGATGGCCAGGCAGCCTGCATGTCCATAGATCCACGACTCGGTCAGACTGTCAGAGACATTGGGAAGCCCTGCGGCCACAAGGACCATCAGATCAGCTACAGCCAGACTGACGAGGTAGCAGTTAGTCGGGGTTCGCATGTGTCTGGTCGTCAGAACCACCAGCACCACCATCATATTCCCGATAATACCGATGCCACAGATGGTCAACACGAGCATCACTGAAACGCTTTTGTATTCTATGGACTTGTAGATCGAACCATTCTCGGCAGAAATTGGGCTTGCCAGGGAACTGTTTATGGGAGTTAGAAACCTACTCACGTTCTCCATCGTGAAAATAACAAATCTTTAGACGTCCTTTACAGGTTTAACTATGTAATGGATTTGATTCTGATGAGAATGCTCCTAATCCACTGTAATTAATCAAAGTAATAACAGAGTGAAAGGTAGGTGCCTTGGATTATGAAACTGTGTAATTTATATCTGACTCTGATTTTAATATACATTATATCATACTGAAATTGTTAACTTGGTTATTGGGGAGAATGTTTATTTGTTTTTTGAAGTGTGTATTCTTTTCCTATTTTCTAACAATTTTCAGACGAGTTCTACGTATGCATAAAATAGGATTAGAGCATTGCTTAGCTTGAAATAATTCTCTCAGTAATAAATTAACAGTATTCTTGATTATTTTGCAGCAAATATACTTCTCATCATCAATATTCTAACTGTAATTTTTTTATTAAATCTTACAAAAACATCCCTTCACTGCACTATTTCACCTTTTGTGAACTACAATTTGAAATGTACAGCAGAATTTAATTCTTTACATTCAAGGGTCCCCAGTGTCATTGGATGGTTAAAAGTGCCTGCAAAATCAGTCACTGTGATTTACAGTAAATCCTATGAAGCGATTTGAAATGCCCAGCCGACATGAGAGATGCAATATCAAATGCGAGGATAATTCAGTTTACTACACCAGACGTGTAAAAAAATTGCAAAAATAAACATTAGATTTAGTACCAATTTATTATTTTAAAAGATATAAACTCAGAACCAGATCGGGTACCGTTAAAAACTCATCGGTCAGATTTATAGCAAAAGAAAATTCACCGGATTAAATCTGTCTAAATGACCTTTCAGATTCTAAAGTTCCAAATTATAAATTTTAAAAGACTTTCGCTCCACCTATTGCCAATCATCTTCCTTATTTACTTTACATTCTTCACACGTGGGATATTTAAATTAAGAGAAGTCAAAGATTGAATCAAAGTCAAATTTAATGATTTGCTCTCGACTTCAGAAGAAATAAAATCAATCTGTTTACCTTCTATATTCTGAAAACTTTATTAGCTTTTTAGTACGGTGGGGAGACTGCAGGAATACAAGATTTGTTTTTGTTATGTACTGTATATAGTCATTCTTTTTTGTTCCAGTTCCTGCATATTTTCTAAATGAATAACATACTTACAAATGATATTTTTAAAAGTGACATACCTTACAGTAAAGTCCAGCTGTACACTTGAAACATCTGATTGTCTGTGAAACCTTGATTGCTATGATTGGTTTTGGCGTCTGTTCGCACAGATTTCTGTGAAGGAGAAATTCAGAACCCACCTGCAGAGGACCTTTGAACAAATTGCTTCCAAGTCTGTCTGACAGACCCGAGCACCCAGCTCTGATATAGTCCCCTTCAATCCGCAACCAGTCACATGCTTTGATCTGAATTTATGTTTGTAACCATGGCTACGTAGCTTACACCCGTATGTGCATTTCAACAATGTAGTCATCCAATATCCATCAGCTCCATGAACCAGACTAGTTAGGGTAGCGTATTTATTATATAGATCTTTAGATTATTATTATTATTATTATTATCTTGTTCCATGGGTGGCATTTAAACATATATTCAATAGATAGTTATATATACTGTTACTTTTGGTAATGTTATTGAAAAGATGCATATTTTTCATTACATGGTAAATGCACAGCTTCACAATGCAGGTCTTAAAGTTGGTGAGCTGTTTCCTCATCCTTTTACTCACATCTTAGAAGCTGTTTGCCCACGCAAACACACACAGACGCTCATTATCTTCTACTTTTTTTTCCTGTCAGATAGGATTTAATGCATAATTCATTCATTCATTCATTAATTTGCAAAATACCTATTAACTCAAATGAAAGCAATGATAAAGATCAAACTTTACAGAAATTGTATCATGCAATTATGTGTCATTTAAAATTGGTTAATTAAGCCATCCCAACAAATTCCTTAGCAATTCATTTAACCCTTTCAGAATTTTGATTGCAATTTGCAGCTCTCAAAATTAACGCATCCCGTGTCCCTGGCACAAAGGAGCTACTGTACCTATTTTCTCCAATAACACAAAATGTAGTTATCAATATGAGCTATTTCTGAGAGTTCAAGCAACCAATGAAAGCTTTGAAAAGTTTCTCAAGTAGCTGATGTCATGTGTAGCTAAATAAGGAATTCCTGTGTTTACTTACACCACACAATTTATATTTATACAGTTCTTTTTCATCCACATGGAAGGCTAATAAACTAGTGTGCTGGTCACAGATGTCAAAATGTTGACCTTCATTTGAATGGATAATTTTATCCTGTTAATATATGTAAAAATAGATGTGCTGCCTGGGACCATAGTAGCAAAAACATTTGCGGATTAAACCAATGGTGATTTGACATTTTTGGCTTAAACCAAGATTCACAGTTCAAAGCATAAATGGCCATGTCATTGTTACAGCATTAACAATGTGCTGTTATTAAAGCAGCATATTCCACTACAGAAGACTGCATTTACTGATCACTATTTGTAATGTTCCTCAATCACAGAAAGCTGTTTATCTCATTGAACCTAAACTGATGATCATCCTACATCCCTCTTGGTCCCTGCGGTGGTTATATATTCACTTTAACAGAAGTCTCTTCCCAGTTCCCGTTACTTACTATTGGATGGAAGTTTAAAAGGTATAATTTTATGCAACACTTCAATGATCACAAGAACAGGTTCCACCCCCTTCATTTTCTGACGTGCTCGAAGGTGCTGCCATTTCCTCAGGTTTTTCTGGAGCCCTTTGATTAAGTGGCTGTCGGGAAGCTTCATTAGCATGTGATTTGCATGTTTAAATGGTCTTTGTGAAAGTGATGTCAGACTTTGATGAGAAATACCATTTTGACAAATAATTGGGCTTAAATGTCACTCATATCCCATCTCTTGGCCCCCCCACAAGCTTCCTCTCAAACTTTCAAATCGTTACAATCTATAAATATATATGTGCAAATGGAAAATCTCTTAATATCCCAGGAAAATGTACTGTACTTCAATAGTGCCATCTTCTGTCAGGTATTGTGAATATGATGATTTGAAGCTGCCAGGTACAGTACATAAAAATATCGGATACATTTTTAGTGAACAAAATTGCTCCAGTCTATGTGGGGTTTGAGTCATTGGAGTAACTGAACTTAATAACATGATTAGTAAGATTAGTAAGATATTATGCAAAATACATTGAAACATCTAGAAAATACTGTTTCCAAGCTCTGAATACTGAAGTGTCCTTTATAGCTGTCCAAAGAGTCATTTTACTCTGTGTAGCATTTCAACAACGTGATAAGGTGCTAAATCAAATTCAAGTATTATTATTATTATTTACTCACCTTGATTTGCACATCAGGGAATATCTGTTACTAACCCTGTGTGAGTGAGATGGGTAGGAATATTTTAGGAGAGGACGAGGCCTCAGTGTCTAAAGCAGTGGTTCCCAATTTTTTTTTTCTGCGACCCTAAATTGGCCAGCAACAGGTCCTCCCGATCCAGACTGAGCGACTGAAGCAAAGCTCAGCCAAGACGATATCTCCTTCTTTTTTGTGGACCAAGCGCAACTTGCTGGTAGTCTTTCATACAAATTGGTCGGCGGTGTCACATCGGTCACTTTTAAGCATTAAAAAAGCATTTTCAGCATTAAAAAAGAAATTTCTGATGACCCTTCACGACCCTATTGTGGACCCCAGGTTTTGTTGACCACTGATCTAAAGGATGATTCATCCTAGGTACCATTTGGAATTCAGTAAAAAAAAATTCATTTAAGGAATAAAAATGATAGTTCAGTTTCTTTTCACAACAAATGACAATTACTACAAATAGCTTTTGAGACCCTGACATAAGCTATAATTAAATCTCTCCAATTAAGCAAAAGTGAATAATAAATTCCAGATGATTATGTTTATGCCATTTATATTTTTGTGTACAAATAGGACAGAAGCTATCAAGATCCCACACCTTTATATCATTTAATTTGAAAAGGACAAGTGCATCTTTTCCATACAGGCACAACTCAAAACGCTATCATAGCATCATATACAGTATATTTACAATTAGTCAGTTCAGGTTTTGTTGACAACAGATTGAAAGTAATACAATTTAAAAAATGCAGTACTCATTTACAAAATACATAAATCTGTTTTATGTACTCTTGAAAATATACATAAAAGTAGCAAAGTAAGATTTCAAATTACATTAAAATATTTCCAGGGTGTATGTAAATGGAAAAAAATTAAAATGACCAAGTAATTCAAAGGCACTGCTGAACATCTGTGGACTTTTAGCTGCATTCTGTTCTAGTGACTTAATACTGTAAGCAAACAGAGCAAAGAGCACAAGTGACCGTCAATGAGGAAGCATGAAAAAAATCTGGCATCAGCATCTTAAAAACTGCAAATCTATTATTAATTGTTTTATTTGCTACCAATTTGTCTGGATAGGCAACTGTTTCCTTTTTTATGATCTTGGAATGTACACTAGTAACAGTGGATATTTCTGATATGTAGTACTGCAGGGGCTTCTGTTTTGAGTAATCACTTGCAGCATTACATCAACAATGGCAGAATGCAGCTGATATCCCACTAAATGCTGACAGTACCAGCAACTTTACTAAAACTTAAAAAAAGTACAACAGTTTATCAACAGCATGAGGCATGACCTGTAATGTTGTTTACCCTTTCACCTTCGTGCCTGTACCTCTTACAATATAGTATAGTACCTTAAGGTAGCTATCATTTATTACCCCATCTGGTGTTGATACTTCCAGCAAAGAGTAGCAAATCAGGAAAAGACTGGATCCACTATTAACACAATAACAAATGGAGGTTTGCCTAACAAGTCAATTTTTCAGTTGCTCGGTTTAATTATTCAGCTTTTTAATCCTTAAAAGTGTCTGTCTTGCTGGTCTTCCAGGAAACCACACAACACATGTTCTTTAACTTTTTAAAGTATAAAGTTGGTTTCAAAGCATACTTAACCTCCATAAATCTAAGAAAATCTTTAGATGCAGATGCAGGGTGAAGAGCAGAAAGATTAATTGTTTCTTATTTTCATCTTCAGTCAATTATTCCAGCTACAAAGCCTCTAATACACCGAATTTACAGATTTATCATCAAATATAAATATCCATACGCAGCAGTAAATTATATCCCCATCTGTTGGATATTGCAATGGCTTGAGAATAACTAAACAATTACAACATTTTACATTAAAATGTGTGGATAGTTATATTTTACTTTCTAATCTCACTAAAGTAAGCAGAGGGTTCCAGAAAATATTGATCTCCTACACAAAAAGTACATGGGATTTTAGTGGAAATGTCTAGAATGCAGGGCTTTGGTTATATGAACAACTTTTTAAATCAGTTACTTTTAAACTTTTTCTTTATTCTGATGCTTGCTAACAATTTCACAACACATGTTCTAGAAGTAGTAATGGTTTGAACGCGGGTGCTTATTTACAAATAATCAGCTCTAATTTCTCAATAGTTACTGAATCCTATCCAGTGTGGAGATGTTCAACGATAGGGTGCATGGATTCACCAGTTGATTGGGAATTAATATGCAAATGCTTGTTCACAAGTGAAACTGTATATTTTTAGAATTGTCAGGTTGCTTGAATTAGTGAAATGATATATTAAAGTACAGGTTACATATCAGAGAATGCTTATCAACAAAAAGTGAAGGTCAGGGTTTGTGCAATTGCCCTATTGCTCCAACCTGCTTGCCAATATTCTTATCTTTCCTGCCAGCAGCTCATCCACAAAGGCAAAGGCTCATCTCACCCTGTACACCTCACCATGCAGTTGTTTAAGCCCAAAAGCCATGTGTATGCCTAGAGTCAATATTGAATTCCGGTGAACATGTGCAGAAGAGGGATGGGTGAATTAAAAATACAGCCATTTTATTAAGCAGCAGCCATTTACTGGCATTTGTCAAATGTAAATCAAGTAGGTCTTAAAAAAGTACTCTTTTGAAATACAATTCTTGATAACTTCAATCTTACAGCAGAATTGTTTTGACAGTGAATGTTACCTTTTTTAAGTTACTTAAATTTCACATTGAGGCCAAAATAACATACCTGATGATCTTCTGGACACGATTACGATTTGGCTTAAAATTGCTGCAAACAGCATCTACAATAATACAGTACTCATAATTTTCTGAGAACCTAACAAGCAATGGACTGTAGTTATGCTTTATTAACTTTTATATTGAAATAATTCTATGCATCACCACTCCTCATTCCCAGCTGAGTTGGGTAAATTGCTTTTGTTTTGCAATGCATTATAACAGGGTTACTACAGGGACATCGAAGGGAGGTATTCCAAATCAGATTAGTGTTACAGTACAGAGTCCATTCCAAAAGTCTCCTGAGATGCATAGACCATGTAGAGGAAGCCATCCCCATCCTTCTCACGCTCATAAACCTCAGATATGGGTGTAGAAACACTAACCATGCTGTGTCCATTCACCAACAGAAAGAAGGCCTGATTAGAATTTAGCTGCAGGCGCCTCCTACAACAGAAAGCATAATGTATGTTAGAAGCAATAATTTTAAATTGATTGATAATTTCCCTCTATTTAATCAATGCAAATCCACACTTGCTAACAGTTCAACGTTCTAAACTTCAAGCAGCTGAGGAGGAAATGTTTCCCTTTCCTTCGCTGATGCAGGATGCAGACTCACAACGGTTGAGCAGCACAACACCAAAGTATCAATTCATGATAAACACACAATATCAATAGTGGGCAATAGTTTGTACTTGTAGTATGAGGTAATACAATTTAAAACGGCATGCTAGAAATCAAGATTGTTATTTGCAGATGCATTCATCTGAATCACTGTGTTCATCTTTCAAATCAAATATAACCTTAAAAGATTTTTCAATCGAAGATTGTTATCCAAATTATTGGATTTACAAGCCTGTATAAAGAATGGAAAACAAACACACATACCGTTTTTCAGTAAAATGAAACCAAATCTGGCCAGGCTTTAATTAGTCGTAGTGATCAAGGGACTACGGCACTGATTGCTCGAAGCAGAGAAATGTTTCATTTTCTAGAACTGATATTCCCTTTGATATGCACTGAAATGTATTGGGGAAAATAATATTACATTACCTAATAGCATCACTCATTATACTCAAGTGATAAAACTATATGTGGGCACTGAAGAAATGTTAATAGAAAAGACGTTAAGGTAAATTGTGGACATTAAATTCTATTTTCGATCCCTACGTAATTATGTCCAACTGCAACACAAGACTGGCAGGCACTGACATGACTATATAATTAACAAGAAAATGTATAACAATGGCCAGAAAACGATGGAGGTGAGCTCCTATTCAATGGTACAATCAATACATTTCTCAACAATTCCAAAACGTTACTGAATAAGGAAAACAATACAAGAACCTCTAACATGGAACAAAGGGTTGCAGGCCATTTCTCTGTTCAGAATAGATCTTACCTTATGATTTTGATCAGCTCACTCATGTTCACATGGTCAGGGACAAGAAATTTGGTCTTGTCCAACACAGGCAACTGCTTTTCTCCCTTGTATCTTTCAATTATAACCTGAAAAATATGTACAGGTACATCTTATTTTCTGGGGAAAGTCCTACTATAGTTGCAAACCTGTACATATGTCTAATATTAACAGATTATGCAAATTATTGTCAGAGCACATTTCTAAAGGGAAAATGTCTGCAGAAATGAAAACAAACCATTTTAAGGATACAATGTGTGAATAAGAATTTAAGATTGTATGATATTTACAGTATAAAGCTTTAATGTTCATACTCAAACTCATTACTCTACATTATTAAAGTAACTACCATTTAAATACAATTGTGACACTAGAAGTAAGTTAATCTTTCCTGAGATCCACCCTTATAGTTCAATAAAAAAACACTAACTTTGTTTTCCTGTAAACTGAATGTTGCAAAACATTGGTTTAAAAGTCATTATAAAAGCTTATCTATATATTTTTTTAAACTCTGTAGGGTGGGTACATATTCAAGGACAGAATGCCTCAGTGGCACAACTAGAGTAAACATAATATTAAATAACCCAAAGATCCAGTATCTCCCAATATAGATCAGATCACAGCAACATTCTTGCATATTTCAAATGCTAAATGTTATCAACATTTACACAAGTCAATGCTACAGGATACTTACAGGTATTTTGTTTGGATGCTGTTCACGAATAACTTGGACATCTTCCACTCTCTGTTCTATAAAATAGAAGCACAGGGGGAATAAAAACTGGTACTTTTATTTGAACATTTGAATAGCAAATGTAGCGATGATCAACGGTGTATCACAGACCAATGTATTTTGTTTGTCAATCTGAAGTTTAGCTCTCCCATGACCAAGGATACCACTACCAGAGTAACAGTATTCCCTCTTCCCATTTCCCCTTCCACAGCCAGCAGCACACTGAACTCATTTACAAATGTTGCAAATGTTATTGTAGGATTTTACTGTAGTGTTAAGCATGCTGGCAGGTTGAGATTAAATTTATCTGAACTATTCTTGTGACCTCAAATAGCTTCCAGGGTAGTATGACAATCTGTTATAAATCCTACATCACTCACTGAATAGGAAGTGCTCCTACAGACATTAATATCACAGCTATCGTTAGAAATTGCTTTTGCAATCTATTACAGAGGAATTATACTTTTGATCACCTACATTTTCTAGTACCAAATGTAAATAAATCCTATCCTTAGTTGTAGTATTAGTCTAGATTTTCATTGATACAATAAGCAGCTGTTCCAATTTCCATGTTTGAGGACCAATGTCTTCTAAGCAAATTCAAAGATATAAAAATTCTGAACAAAAATAACCAGTACTTCTCTCAAAACCCATAACGATAAATTTACTAACTTTAATCATGAACACCAGGAAATGCAGAAGATAGCATAACCATGACCTACTTAGCACTCTGGGATAAAACAAGATTAATTTGTTAAAACTCTAGATGAGAAAGCTACCTATAAAGGCAATTTAACCAGAACAAAAAAAAATTCATTGCCTCCACATGAAATCTCAATGCACCAAATCCCATATCAGACTTATTTCAACCTATTTTTTGCTAACTCTATTCCTATGCACATAGGTTGTTGCTCTTGCCTGCTTGATAGAATCAAGTATTGGTCAAAAATATCCAAGGCATTAAAACAGTCTTCAGCAGGATTTTGAATCCAAAAAAGCAGGGAGTAGAAAGGCGGAAGTCCCACACACAAAACTCAATTACATTTTTAAAAGTCCACAAGCAAATTAAATAGAGATAATAATAATTAAGTTACTACAGAAACCCTGTCTTTCACGAGACGTTTGAATTGAAAATCTGGTCCTCCTCCAGAGTCTGTAGATCCTATGCACAGATGCTGACCAATGTCTAGATGGGAAACACAATTAGCAGATTGTGATGCCAAATGCATTGGAATCTAACAATTTGAAAATACCTATGAATTGAAGACTGGCCCTCCAAATAAACTGATTTTACATTTAACAGTTAATAATCCTTGCATTTGATGCAGTAATTTCATGTCTTCCAGACGTTTCAAAGCACTTCACAGAATATACTGTTAAGTGAATAGACTGTATATTTGTGTGCGAAACGCGGCAGCCAATTGCGCATAGCAGCGTCCCACAAACAGCTGTGGATTGAAATGACCAATTTTTCTTATAGTGTTTTTTTTTGAGGGATTATTAATCCCTCAAAAAAAAGGTGTATGGAGTAAGGAAATTTGCCCAAGATTTCACCCTAACCTGCCTGGATTTGAACACAGGTATCACACTTGTAAGGCGAGTGCTCTAACCACTGAGCGACAGGACTCCACATTTAAACAGATGCACCCTTGCTTGAAATACATTTTTCTGGAAACTAATCTCAACTATTTTTCTTTCAATCATTACAGAAGATGGTAATGATTAATGCATGTCGATAATTTAAAATAAAAAAAGTTCTGTTCTCCCTCCAAGCAATCCTTTCTCCTCTCCTCAGCATACACAATATTAGCTTATCTTTCACTCTACCCACCCCTTCCCTTCTCACTGTGTGTGCTGCACCTTTTCCCTATAGTCCATTCAAAATGGGAGTGGGGGGGGGGGGGGGGGGGGGGTTAATGGAAGTCTGGAGTGGTTGCCAATTTGTAGGGGCTGCTGTAGGGGCTGCTGCAGCCTGTACTTTTTCTTGGCTGGGACCATTGAGCAGTCAGTCTCTTGGATAACATCCACAGCCCATCTACAGCTTAAACTGTCTAGTCAGATTGAAGCCTGCTTTCTCAGCTGTGAAGAATACAAACTCCTTCTGTAGGATCTTATAGTTTTTTTTCTCTCTTTGCGGGTGTTTGAAAATCCAAACTGGAATCCAAGATCTTGCAGCAACAATTCCTCCACAAATATTTCAGATATTCAACCTCAGAAAGACATGCTTAAATACACTCCAAAAGGCCCTTTCATTCCTGGGTTACTTATCAAATATTGTTGACTTGATAGGTACTTACATAAGCCACTCCCTCTGTTTCTTGCAAGGCCAATAAAACTATCTCTACCATCTTGTCTGATTGTCATTTCAGAAAAGAAGGAAATGCACACCAACATGTGTGTTTCAAGATTAGAACAAATACAAGGGTTCCCAATAATAAAGATCCAAACTCCATTAGGTTTTCGATGAAATGTCATTGCCCAATTGCTACTAAAGTGAAGTCCCTTGTGGGACTCTAATTTACTCTCTGTCTATTTAAATGCAAGTTGTTGTTGTCTAAGGATATCAGCTATCTACAACATGTAGGGATGGTGATCTGCAGCTGATGATCTGCCAAAGCCAGGGACATTCTTGTGAATGGCAGGGAGCCAGATAGACTCACTCTTAACAGAGTTTTCCTCTATATAGGAAAGTACTTCTCACACGATCTCTGCCTAAGTGGTATAAAACTGGGTTCCTGTAATATGGAATATGGAATAGCCTACCCATATTACTCCTTCAAATTAAAAAAAGCACCTTTAACTCACTGACCATCAGATACTCAAAGTGCACTAAATATCTATAACATTTAGACTGCTACAATATATTGAAAAAGCCACTAAAACATTTGATCTTTCCTGAATTCTGGGCTAATTTATTCTTCTTACACTCCTTACAAAGTTTTACAAAGATTATTATTTTAATGAAGCTCTCAATATAAACAAAATTATAAATGACAATCATCCAACTTGCACTGTGAATTACAAAAGTACTCTAATTAGCAAATTACCAAGCTTCAGACCTTTGACAAATACAAAATACTCTAAAATCCTGTGCAGGATAGATGTAAAAACAACTTGAACAGAGGAGAATAAACATAACTGACAGTAGGCCTCAGATACAGTTTTAAGATGTATAAAACTGGAAATGTATCAATCTGGAGAAGTGATAAGTAAAGCAAGGAGTTTCATCAAGGATATAATAGAAAAAAGCATTGTTTTGGATTAGCCAATGTATTTATTTGCACACCTCAAAGTGGACAAAAGTAGGGAAATGGTCGACCTCGATTCACGCCCTTTGCTGGACATCAACATATACTGTATTGGGAAACTGCAACACTGAAATGACCCACTAATAAAAATAGCATGTTTGAAAATCCATCTGCAAAGGTTCCCTTTACTCCATGGTGGGAAAATTGATTGCTCAGGGATATGTAATAAAATCCCATCCAAAAGCTAAGTGCCATCAAACGAGTCCTGAGACATTTCAATGTCATTGCTTTTACCTCTTCAATTCCGATGCCCTGAGGCTTCTACAACACGGTTTGATTCCTAGATGTTTCCTTACTCTCAGATATTGAAGAATCGATGAGAGGGTTAATTAAAATACAGTGCACCTTGCCAGATTCAATACATTACACAAGCACTGTTAAAAAGTTGTTATGGGGGGGAAGGGGGAGGGGCATTAAATGAGAAAGTTACACAATGTTATCGCTTGTATTTGTAGAATTTTCCCAAGGCATTTCGTTAAAAAATATATAGATTGCGAGGAATGAATCGGAAACGGCCTTAGATACAAGGCAGTAAACAGGTGAGGGAAGGGGAGTGAGTGTGTGTGTGTGTGTTTGGTGGTGGGGGGCGGGGGGGGGGGGATAGGAAGGGTGGAGGAAAAGTGTCAGAAAAAATATATTTTAACAGGGAGAATTTGGACACTGCAGCCCATCCCCACCCCCCCCCCTCAACACGGCTCTAACCACCCCAGCAACAATGAAGTCATCCGCCCGACGCGCACCAACCGTCGCTCCGCTTTACAATCGTTTTTGAGTCGATTCGTTCGCTTCCCCCCACACCCACCTCATCCTCCTTCTCCGCACCCAACCCCCACCTTACACCCGCCCGCCCCATCCCCAGCCACCGGGGTAAACCAAGGCCTGAAAGCGACGGATTAAACCGACGAAAGCCTGGCCTTGGCCTGGCAGGAAGCGCATCAGGCCCTCGACCTTCAGAGAGACGAGGCGAGCTCGGCTCTCGGCAATCCCCGGAGACAACACGGTCGTTCCTGAGCGGCCTGGAGAGGAGACACCCTCTAGGTTTGCCCTGATCTTAGGACACATATAGTTGACTGCCACTCACCGACCCCCCCCCCCCCCCCCCCCCCCACCACTACCGAGTTAGGTGAGGCCGCCGAGGTGGTGATGCTGCGGAAGCAAACACAAGTGACCCCGAACCTACCGAAGGTCCTCCTCTGTTTGAAGGATTTCTCTGACGGCATCTTGGGGCTTGAGCTGTGGCCGCTGCCGGAGGGGAAGCGGCGTCTCGCGACTCCCGTTTAAAAACAAACTGTCGCCGCAGCCCAAATTTCGCGCACCAGCTGCCCTCCTCGCACCGACTGACCCACTGTCAGATGGTTTCTGCGTAACCAAACTTAACACTGCGCTAATCCCGCCTACACCTCCCACTTCCCGCCGCCCATTGGCCACCGTGGATTCCCACGGTCCGCGCAACAATGGCCATCGCTGAGCTCCTCTTCCAATTGGCCGTGAGTGCCACGATTTTCCGGCCGCTCATTGGTGGCCGCGGCTGTCAATCAAATCCGGGTAGCAAGTTTGGTGGAGCGGGCTCCTCGGGGCCCGTGGTAAACAAGTGGATGTCGCAAGAAAGGCGGAGCTTGGGACCAACTGCAGCAGTGAGGCGCAAGGAAGGGCCTGGGATCCTGCAGTCAATGGCTGGAGAGCCACAACGCGTCGGAAACCTACACTAACAATACTTAGGTCGCCGAGACGTCTCAAAGCGCTTCACAGAATATCAGAATATAGCACCGGGATTGCAATGGATTGGTGGGCGATCTCTCAGGCACCTTGCACGACTGATCGACGAGCACGTAAGGCGTTTTATTTTGGCGACTTCACCCATTGGGTGAAGTCCATGGCCATTGTCGATGAGATCATTAGGAAGGCGGTGGAGTCAGGGATCAATGATGGATAAAAACCTGAAACTACACTGACTGGCGATCTGAACAAGACAGCAGGTCAATCAACCAACCAATCAATCAATCAATCCGCGAACCAATCAATCGGTATCTGAATGAGGAAAACTAGGATTGATATTGCAGATCTGACTCTTAGATCAATTCGAGTCAGTGAAGTGAATCACGTTCAAAACGAGATGCTGGTAGATTCAGCTGGACCTCACCCTTATAATCTGCTCACGTTTATAAACCAGAGTACAATTTACAGCACAGGAGGAGGTCATTCAACGATTTTAATCTTCCAAAGAATGTTACCTGAAAGGCAAGACAAAACAGTTTGCCCCGTAAATCCAGTTTACAATTGTAGATCACAGCATTGTAGCAAACTGAAATTGCTTTTCTATCTGCATACCTATTACACTTCTCAATTTGCTTACTTTTGTTACCCCAGACCTTCGATTGAAATACTAATTTATATACTGTACTTACGCAGTGGCATTTCGTTTCCCACTTTTACTGCATCGTAAATTATGGAATCGTCCACATGTGCAAAATGTAAATTTGAATTACTTTTGAATTACTTTTCATTAAAATGAAAATCCACATCTCTGCAATGCAACTGACACAGCAATCGGTCATGCACAAATAGGAAGGAAGCCTCTACAGATTGTTGGCCACATTCAATTTCACTAGCATATCTGGACGGTTACATCAGATTCTAAACTCAGTCCCTTGTAACATTCCTACTACATCTGCAAATGCTGTATAAAATGTGCCCATCTACAATGCCCGACTGAGGAAAGACTCCTAATCCATCATACTGAATTATAGTTTTGAATTGCAAGTGAAAAGCTTAATCAATTTGCCTCATAAAAGCAAAAAAGGTTCTTGAAAATTATCAAATTGATGAAACAATTAGCATAAAAATAAGATTATTTTAGTTTTGTGTTATACCTCAATCAGGAATTAGCCTCTATATGAATAAACAGGTAACTTGTAAAACTGGAACAGTCTTAGAATTAGGCTTATATTAAAAAAAGTTTTAAAACAATTTGTTTTACAACTTCGAAATCTCGAAGCTTTATTTTGCTTTGATAGAATTTGACTATGATCTATTTACTTCTAATGAGCCCTAGAATATATTCCAAATATGCAGATAACCGATCCATAAATGGCTAAGCAGTGCCTTGATTCATCCTCCTGAAGTGAAAGGTGCTTTACAAATGCAATTTTGTTGTTGTTAAGCAAATAGTGGGGAGTGTTGGAATTCATCCCCATCTGCAGGTAATACTGCAAGCCATATGCTCTTTTTGTCACTTCAGTTAGCCAAAATTACATTAGCAAACCATTTAATTACTTGCTTTGATGCAAACTGATCTTTTGGAAATTCAGTAAAGAGGGGACAGTAATGTTATGATTTCTGTATGTTGGTCAATTTAGTATTCCATTACAAAATCAATCCAAACTATAAAATATGGACTTAATGTGATGTGTTTTGTTTAATGTGGAGTCTTGTTGCTCAGTAGTCAGCCTTACAAGCAAGAGACCTGTGTTCTAGGCAGGGCGAAACCTTGGGCAAGTTTCCTTTGTCCGCACTCCTAATAATAATCCCTCCAAAAAAGACAATAATAAATTGGTCATTTCAATTGACCAGTTTGTGGGTCACCGATGTGCGCAATCGGCTGCCGCGTTTCGCCCACAAATATACAGCCAATTCATTTTACAGTATATTCCATGAAGTGCTGTGAGACATCTAGAAGATGTGAAAAGCGCTATATCAAATGCAAGTATTATTATATTAATGTGCAGGCAATGCATGTGATCTATGTGAATGTTAACATTTATATTATACCGGAAGACAACATTTTAAAATTTTTTGCTAAATACTGTCTTGCAAGTGCTTGGAACATATTTGTTTGAGAATGGCAGCCTTGTTTAAGGTCAGTGGCTATCCCAAAAATAGCAATGGGAATATTTCAACAACTCATAGGAAAGCTTGCATGTGGATTCTTAGCTATTGTTTAAATTGTTAACATTTCAATTACACCCTTTTTAAGAAAAAGAAAATAGCCATTGTGACAAATTGAAAAGATTCCAGAAACACAGGATGCACTGAAAATATATTCACTCGATTTGCACATTTAATTTACCAGCAGGCAATATAAGGGTGAAAGAAAACAAGGATAATGACATTGAAAATACTGTATGTACAATGCCAAGGCAATTTAAGTTGCTCAGTTTTATAATTGAATAATGACAAATCAAATTTGTGTGTGCAAATGCCTTGGTTAGGTTACCATCAATTCAAATAAAGCAAATACAAATGTACAGATCTGACAACTAAAATCTAGTGCAGATCCAAATATGTTATGTTTGCCAATAGAGTAATGTAGTACTTACATGAAAACAGTCAGATCTGATATCAAAGTAGCTCAGGGATGAAATATCACACTTTCTAATCACTCCACTCTGCATTTATTGCCATTTGATTCTTTTGGTAAGATCTTAATTCTGATTATCTCAGTTGGCAGAAGATATTTTCACTGTGAAGAACAAGTCTAATCTAATTCACAGATTTTGCTTAAATGCTGTTGCTATCCTCTCGCACCAAATCCCAGCTCCTGAATTTTAAAGAACTAAGAATTTATTAAAATTACCTAATGAGGATAATATATTAAAGCATTGGAAGAAACAAGTCAGTAAATACAGTACGCAAACTAGAGGAAAAAGAAACTCAAATAAGTGTTTTCCCTAATCTCTTCACACTAAGATCACAGAAGGGAGCAATGATTACATGTTCTGTGTGGTATGGCCAAAATTGAATTAGAGATCAATCCTAACAGGAACATAGTGTGGGTCACTTAGGGCAAAAGGGGTGAAGAGGCTTAATAACATTGTTAACCATCTAGCAACCTACCCTGGAAATAAATGTACCTGCAAAATATAAGATAGCAAAGTGATGATTTGGTTTGGCTGCTTCCCATCAAATAAGCAGGAAGTCACTGCCTGAAGACGCAAGGAAATGGCCATTGGCCTGTGCTGGAGGGCAGTTCCCATGCTTGGAACTCTACCCCAATAAACAACATTTCAAGGGTGAGATAAGGTGAGAAGAATCGAGTGGAAGGGGGAAGCAGGATTATTAAAGTGCAACTTTGTATAGGAGCTGCAGGAAGACTAGATATGAGAAACAAGATACATTATGAAGATAAAATCTTCATTGTAAAAGATAACACTGTGAACGCAGTGTTTTCAGTAAAATATGGCAGTGTAATTTTAACTACTGTATATCGGTGGCCAGAGGGGCTTAGTACCTGGTTGTCAGATTTCTACATTTTTCCCGAACCTTATAACAATGGATTTGACTTTTGTATAGTGTTTATTATTAGTTTTTCATTCTCATTCCTAGACTTCGTCATATACTGCCTTGAACATTACAACAGCAGCTCTGCACTCATTCCAGCAATAGAGCCTGTTACTCTAGATGTCATCAGAAACAAGCCCATATCTAAATTGATATCTAAATGCAAGCAGGCTACACACTGCAGTCAATTCCTTTTCAAAACTATTGCTATCAACTGTAAGAGAATCATACAGAACCTGTTTTTGGAAATCAAATACATTGGCATAAAACAAGCAAATTATTATCACACTACTGAGCTGCTCATTTACAGTAATGAATGTTTTCTTGCATGTATCCATGTTATTTTAGGAGATTAAATTAAATGCAATAAATACAACAGTAGCTTCTCCTGCCATTTAGTCTTTGGGCTGTTCCAATGGTTTCCTATGTGTTATCCTATATGTGTCTCTTTAAAAACATAGGTGATTTAAAGATTAGAAACCTACATACAAAGTGCTTCTTTCTTCATTTCACCATTGGGAGCTCAAATGTGTCTAAAGCCCTGAATCACTCATTAATAATCATGTAACTAAATGCAATATAGAGACACAGGTTTAATAAGTGGGTTTATATCACTGTGATGCAGTTCGCTGTAAACACGGTGATAGAATGCACCAGTTATAAATTGAGGTCACAGGTACGCTGAGATGGGAAGTAATCAATCCCATTCTCCATCACCCTCTTGGTTTTCCTCTTGCGGTGGCTCCTGGAAGCGAATGTTTGCTAACATATCTCTCATTGCAGCCATGAGCCGGTTTACTCCCTGGTTCAACTCATGCTGGACCTCTGCACCCTCGCCATCCAATTGTGGTCTTCTATCCTCCTGCAAAATGAATCAACTTCATTAAAAATTGTTTGATTTTTCCTGGGCCATGGGAAGAAAAAGAAAGCAAGTAACCAAAAACAAAATCCGCTCTTCGGAACTTTAAGTGGTTTCAGAGTTTCAAAGCCGCAAATGAGCGGCTATGATTTTAAAAAAAACTAATGAGTGTTAATAATATCTACCCTTGCATTTGATGTAGTGGCTTATCATGTTATGGGGCGTTACAAAGTGCTTCATATAATTTACTGCAAAGTGATGTGACTAATTTTATAGGTGCATATGCTATGGTAATATTTATAATAATTTTTGGCATAGAGAAACTCAATTTCAATGCTTGTTTGGGAGGTTTGTTTCAAAACAATAAAAGATTCAAAATTTTAAAGTTTCTATTTTCCTGCTGCAAATAAATCATGCAATTATAATCCAAGAATGCAGACTGGCAGACAACTAAATATACAGTCAATTCACTTTACAATATTTTCGGTGAAGTGCTTTGAGACGTCTTGAAGACATGAAAAGCACTATATCAAAATGCAAGTTTTTTAAAATTATTAACTAAAACATTCACACTCCCAAATGGCCTGCAAAAGCTTTAGCACTGCACATCCAGTAGCAAAAAAAACACTGAAAAATACTAAAAACAGAACTCACATTGGTTCAGTATCCGAATACAAAAAACTCAAGATGGTTAAGATGAGAAATGAGAGTGCTGGAGAACAGAATACTTGGCCTCTTTGTGTTGTATGTCAACATCAATGATCTCAAACTCGATTAGCAAAGATTAAACAGCTCAGAAGTTTAAATTCTGCTCCGGCAAAATGCATCAAAGCTGCACTGAATGACTGTTATGTTTGTCTGTTTGATCATGAGACTTTCTGGGCAGAAATAAACTCCATTCGAATGTTTTTAAAAAAAAATACTTTCCCCTTCTCATTATCACATACCTGGAGATTAAAATTGGGCAGCAAAGACCGAAAGAATAGTGATAAAGTGCTTCCATCAGGCGCTTGATTTGCCCTGACAAGAAAACCACAAGCATTTAGATCAAAAAAGAAAATGAATAAAATAATGCACATTAATAGAGCAAATAAAAGCAGTTTTTTTTAACTTAAATATAAAGAGAACGCTAACCTCCACACAAAAAATTGTTATAAGGTAAACTGCGGAAACAATTTCTACTCATACTTAAGTTAATAGCACCACCAAAGTAATAATTAAATGAAGTCCAAAAATTATTTTCTTGAAAATGTATACCTTTCAGGTCTAGTGTATGTGATAATGCCATCCAGTGGAGGAAGTGGATCATAACTCATCACCGGTTGGGCTGTCACCTCCTGAAAAAAAGATTGGGAGACACCAACGTAAATAAATAAGGTTCCGAAAAGTATAGTCACGTTGTTTCATGGAACAAAGGTATAATTCAACATACCACTGTTATAGTTTTGATATGCAGAAAGCTGCACCGAGGGACAGTTTTCTGGCAAAGGGACTAAACTGACTTTGCTACTTTCAAGTCCACCTTGGGACATTCCGTTTTTTTAAAAAAAATCCACTTCTGAATTGTAATTGCTATAAAAGATCTGTAGAGATAACTCCAAAGTTATACTTCCGAGGCTGTACAGGATATGTTTACTGTAGCTCACCGGTGGCAAGGCTGCAATAGCTTCTTTTATCTCAGAAAGAATAATGTGGCGATGGATGTTCCTGGGGACATTCTGGTATCTAATTTTTCGCCTGCAATGAAACAAACATGAAAAAACCAATCAGTTATAATCACCTTGTTATAAAATGTGAATAAGTTCAAAAAATTGCAGATGGGGATCAAAATTTCTTTAAACACTTACTTATTCTCAGCCTCCTCGACAAGTGGGTCATTCGCATCTACTCGCTTTAAGACCTCGCTCACATTCACTTCCAGCCAAGACATGACTGCCGGGTCTTTCCAGAGTTGCCAGTTTCTTCCAAGAAACAGAGCAACTAACTGTCTCAGTGCACCTGGCTGCCTATGAGAAATATTGTATGAAATAAAGATTATTGAATATGAAGCAGAAAAACAGGTATTCATTCACTTTGCTTCCGGTACCAGATAGGATGTGCTGATGGCAGGTGCACACCCAACATTTCTTTACCAATTGCTGTCTGAAAGTTATTATTCCTGTCAGACTGTTTCATGTCGGTGGAATTAATTCCATGTTCCACCAATGTGAGAACTAATTTTCTCAAATGGTGTAACTGGCCAAAACATGACGATAATCTATAACTAATGGATAGCAGCCAAAATTGTGTTGGCACAATGTATACGTGGATGGATCCTGACACCAACCTTATCTGGACTTCAATTCCAAAGTATCTGTGAGATGAGACAGCTTGGTCTGGTTGCACACCACACAAATCTAGTAATGGCATCAACACTGGAAATGAACACAAATGAGGAGAAATATATAAGGTATTTTGAGAAGACATTGTGTTTGAGGATAAACCATCTTAATCAACATTATTCATAGAAGGGTTACGTAACTATTATCCTATGAGTAAGATAATTTAGATTCAAGTGATTACAGAAACCCCAAACTGCCATTGAACATATTTTGAAGAGGACAGAATGGTTATTGTTTGATATTGAGCTCCTGAAATTCTAAGTTGAGAGTCAATAATGACCTACCACTGGGAAACATGATTAAGGCGGTCTGTATCAGACGTTTTGCTTGTTCTTCCATTCGAGTACGTTCAGAGTCTGGCAAATCTTCTTGTTGGCTCAGGTGGTAACAAGCCAACGGAACAGAGAATGCAAAGTTTGGGAGTTGAGAGAGATTCAAATGAAACTAAAGAGACGACAGAAAGGAACTTAAGATATAAACTTGAAACATCCCTCTGCAAACAAGATATTTTTTAACTTGCTAATAAGAGGCCAATGCGGAGTAATGCCACCTGGGTATAGATTTACTCTAATGTAGCACTCAGATAATCCAACATTTGGCAAATTCTTGAATACAGCCTTAATCTATAAAGTGGTTTTCCCAAAGGTTCTTTGGAAAAACTACAGAAAACAGCAAACTTCAAAGACTAAATTCAATAAGTGGCCAAATTCCAGACCAGCTGAAATATCTCCCATACCAAATGCTTACAGAATCTATTTAGCAAAAATAAATATTAACATGTACTTGTTAAAAGAGAAATAAATTTTAGTCATTCAATTTTAGATACTAAGTTCCCTTTCCCCGATTAAAACCATCCACACTTCTAGAGGGAGGTGGATAAGATTTTTGGTAGGTCAGGGTATCAAGGGATATGAGGAAAAAGCAGGATATTGGAATTGACAGGATTTATTGAGGTACAGATGAGCCATGATCTAATTAAATGGTGTTCCTACTAGTTTATGTTAGCCAGTGTAGCAATAATGGCTGAAGGGCCACTGACCTAGAAAATAGAAGCTACTAATGGTTTCTGAAGCTTTTTCCCTACCAGACAAGACAATTATTCTTGCTGAAGTTCATACCCATGCTGAGGTCAGGTGAGGACATGATCAGGGTATATTCCACCACGATACAATAATATAACACTCACAAGGCTCACAAAGAACTCGATTCTCTTCAAATTAGTTGTACACTAAGTTTCAAGCGATTACAGAAAAGTCTAAAATGTCACAAAACACGCTCCCATTTATCAGTGTAGGAACGTATTGTTTAGAAAGCTACAAGTAAAGTACATTATAAGAAGCAGCATGTTCAGAGCTAATTGACATAGGAGGCAGATGTTTAATCTATAGTTTTAAAAGTTATCATTGTCATTTGCAAATATATACCACACTGGGCAGCCTACACTCATTGGAATGTTCTCACCTCCCACTGCTCATATAGTCGTATCAAGAAAGCATATTCTCGTGCTCGCAACGACAAGAAATCAATCATCAACAGAGCACACAGTGGATCTCTTTCAGGATCCAGGCTGTGGAGATGGACAGAAAGAGAAGTTAGATTGTGCCCCTTTTAAACTTAAGTTTTATTGTTCATTCCCAAATTGTACAAATCTACATTTGATACATAGCAACGGAATTTGAAATCAGCTCTCCTTTAGAAAGTGTAATAATGAGACCACAGACAGTTACATTGCTGCATACTTTTAGACAAACTCTAATATACTAAAGTACATCAAAGGGAGAAGGTACCATCTTGTCAAATTTGAAAAACAAATGTTTAAGATCTAATCTAAATTGAAAAAAGGTATTTTAACCATTTGAGTACTAAGCTCTCTTTACCTTATAAAACATGGTCATGAGATTTTAGACATATTTCTCCCACTAGCATGTGGTTATCATAATAATATTCCTAGCATTTGATATTGTGGCTCCTTACATTGTCAAGCCATCTCAAAGTGCATCACAGGACTTCACTGTCACTTTTATTGGTAGGCAAACATGGCGCCAATAATGTCCCAAACAGCCAACAAGCGAGTGACCAACTTTAATTGGTGGATTGTTGCCCAGGACTCCGGAAGAGAAAAACTCCCTTCTCTTTTCAAACAGAGCCAGGGGATGTTTAATGCCCACCTAAAGAGGTAGATGGCCTCAGTTTTGCAACTCATCAGAAAGACAGCTCCTCCGACAATGCAAATCCCACCCCCAGCATTGCATTGGAGTGGTAGTCTAGACTATTTGATTCAAATCTGCAACCTTCTGACTCAAGAGGCGAAAGTACTACTGAACCAGGCTAACATCTGCCTAAATGTTTTGGGACTATTTTTCACTGTGCATTTAACCAAAACAAGTTTATTGTACTAATACAATAAGACATCAAGTATTATTCTTAGTTCTTACCAGCGAATAAGTTTGCAAAATTCCAATGCTGTGCGTGGACAGCCTCTTCTCTCTAGAAACATCATGTGCTTGTATAGTGCAAGAAAGAATGACCTGTATATAAATAGCAAGAGCAATTATATCAGATAAAGGCAGGTGAAGTGAACCAAACACTAGCACCCCTGTTTAATTGGACTGTAATGGTAGCCCTAACAGTGGCAGTGTCAGGAGAATTTTGTAATTGTAAAGCTCTCCTTTTGTCAGTGCTGGGTTGATACTTTTGTACACATCAGTGATCATCTCTTCAAAATATGTATATTAAGCAGTACATCAAATCAAATTAGTAATCAAACAGGAACGGGATTAAAGATGGATTAACAGATATGGTTATCATGTTAGATATATTTCCCTGTTGCCACCACAAATGAGCACAGAGAAAAACTTTGAAAACTCAAGGCAGCTTCTATACAAAGGTCAAAATCTTAACATAGAGCACAGATACAAACCGGTTTTCAGTTCTGCGATAATCCAGACAACTCTGTCCACTGGTCAGGCTAAACACCGGGTGAAATGAAGATTCAAAGCAGTACAATGCCTTTTCTATATGGAGGAAAGTGAAAGAGAATAAAACACTGATAGAAATACAGGAAGGGTCTTGGCAATACTGAACACAGAGTCTAGAGCTACACATAAGGATAGACCGAGATCGACAGTTTTTTTAAAAAAAAACTGAAGTGAATAAGGGATATGGGGATAGGGCGGGAAAATCGAATTAGAAGATCAGCCATGATTTTATTAAATGGCGGGGCAGACTTGATGGGCTGAATGGCCTACACCTGCTCATGTTCTTATTATTCATCCAATAATACCATAATTCACCTTTATCACTAGCACTGGCATGTTCTCTACTCTGAGCTGGTTTGATTAGGTGCCAGTCAGAAATAGACACAAACCTGCGTCATTTAGCAACCATATTGAAAACAATTTTCAAACATCCCACATGCAATTTACAAATACACCAGTTTATTGATCTACAGCAACTTGACTGCAGATCCATAAATTGAATGAGGATGATCAACAACTTTGATATGATACATCAACACTTTCACTTTGCAGGGCTCAGAAATCAGATAAGTCATGTATTAAAAGTTAATGTGTATTTGTAGTGAGGTCAAACCATAGGAACACAAAGTACCAATCACTGATGCCAAACTCTTACAGTCCAGTCAGGCTGAAACAGGAGTACAAGGTTATTCAAACAGTTTCTGCACACCATGTGGCTACACATAACTGAAAGACTGGTGTACGGATTGGGACTTCAAACAAGCAGACCCAGTCAAATCACAGTTTAGTTGATAATGAACAAGAGAAGATCAATTTTCATAATTCAACCAGATCAAACTACAGGGTGAGAGGCAAAGTAAACAGATGAGGATGTCCTACACTTCCTGACAGGATGGTTGAGAAAACGGGATTCTTTTCAATAGATCTAAACGCCAGCATTTTGAATTTTATGTAAAAAGTTTGCTTCTTACCTATTAGGTCACGTGCCACTTCTTGATCCTCCTGCATGCGACAGACATCACTGATCTGTAAAAGTGAGTCAATGTGGTACGGGTTCACACGCAGCAAAGCCTGGGAGCCAGAAAAGAAAGATTGATCAGGCTCTGTTGAAACAACTAACACGTCAGCAAATGTCACTATGCTCAACTATATCTCGCTGGCGGATGATTTACACAGCAACATCATTCACACACGAACCAATTTCAGTGGGGAATATTCACGATCCAATCTAGAACCAACTGTCACCAATTATTTCCCTTATATTCCGTTGCGAAGCTCCAGGACTTCATTGTGTGCTACTATCACTGAAACAGCTCTTTCTCATGTAATTGAATCGTTAATTTAGCTTGTGTGGGCAGTGCAGTAAGAGCTGTTACTGATGGATATCTCTGCAGATGATCAGCTTTATCCTTACCTTTTATAAACTAGCTATGCTCAAGCATTTATTTATGCTCAAGCATATGCCATGCGGGTTAGGCAGGCCTCAGATATCTACAAATCTGGATTTATCATTTCTATGAAATCAGGAAACATGCCCAATTAACCTAAATAAATTAACATCAGGTTAATTTATTTAGTTTCATTTATTTAGGATTATTATATAATATATACACTATAATTTTATTGTCACCCCAAACCATTATGAAACCCAAAGTACAAAGACCTTTTTAAATGAGGTATTAGTCCTTATGAAGAATTATTCAATTTGTATTTGTTGTGAATACAATATTTGATAAGATACAATTGTTTTTTTAAAAGTAAGTTTAGATGATAGCTCATTCACCCTTGCAAATACCCCAAAACTTGACTGACATCTGACACAATTCATTACTGACATACCAAAATGTTGTTTGGGTCCATTGAATCCACTGCATCCAAGAATTTGAATTGAGTTTGTTGATAATCTCGGTTGTGTTCAAAGGTGAAGTATTGGATCCCTCCCTTGGTCTCAAGCAGCTGCATAGATATTCCTACCATTGGCAAAGAAAAATAAATTGCTAACTCACTCTAGAACGTAACACCAACAACACACAGGTATTTCAGAGGACCATGTACTACAGAGGGAGAGAGAGAGACAAAAAGAATCCACACTAAACAGTCACTGAATTTTACTATTATCCTTGGAATGATTTGGGACATCCTCCCAATGTGGTACTACATCAAACAAAAGGATTTCTTTTTGAAATTTTTTCTTTGGTTCAGCTATATTTACCTATTTTTGCATATCGTGGCCATGTATCTTTTGCTGCTGTCAGCCACATACTCCGGTGTAATGGGCGATGTCGCTGTTTTGACCTGGTTGAAAGATTTCAGAAGGAAAATTAAGAGGTGCCACATTTTCAACCTGATATTGAATAGCAAGCATTTTAATTAAAGAATTCTCTCTCTCTCCTGAAGCTCATTTGATTCAAATGAGGGGTACTAAATCAGTCCATCGCCAAAGTAGGCATTCGCTACACTATGAGACAATGAAAGAGAATTCTACCACAGTCAAGCCTGCATCTGGCCTCCAGAGGTGCACATCACAGTAGGAGTTACTTGACAAACAAGAAAAAGAACCCAAGCTAACTGCAGACTTCCAATGTCAGTCTGGCTGAGATCAGCTAACTTAGCACATAGGACGCACAATTAAGCATTGGAAAGTATAAGCATAACTCAAAGCGCAAATGTTATAGCAAAAAAACACAAAACCAGTGAACAGGAAAAAAAAAGCAATGAAAGCCTAATTATCCCGTGAGATACCACGTTGCAAACAGTCTGATAAACATCTCCATATCACATTATCCGACCTTTGATCGCCAAGAACTGCTCTGGCACCAAAATATCTCTTTAGTTCATTCTCTGGATTCAAATTCCTGTGGGGAAAAAAATATTTGCAGAATTGACACGTTTTAAACAAACACTGACATTTTCCGTAACAGGCAAAACAATAGTTGAAATTCAAATGGGACATTCTCAAAATAGTGAAAGCTTGATGATAAGTGACACAAAAATATACGGGGGTCTGAAGAATGCCATGACTAGGCTTATCCTTTCAAGAACATTACTGTATAACGATTTATAGGTACAATTTTACTGAAAGTTACACGAGGTTATGTCCTAAGCCAATTAAAAATTGGCCCAGAGATTTTTTATGGAATCCGCAAAAACAACAATTTTCCTTCAAATGTATCAAATTTCCTTACAATTTTTGGCAAATATTTCTAAGTTCTGTATTGGCCATGGTTACGGCTCAGGTGTGATATGTGCAAGCAAAACTTGAGTTGATTTCTTACCTGTGTTCAACATACAGCAAAGGTTTCGATTCGAGGGAGACCATTTCTGTTTGGTAATAGTAACCATTGGTCTCAATCTCTTGCAATATGCTGTCAATGTCATCAGTTGGACCCTCCTGCACAAAGGATAAACCTTATTACTTTACAGGAAAACTCAAGCTACACATGTTAATACTGTTTAATGAATGACTGCAGATAGACTAATATGTATTTTAAAGGCAGTACAATTTCTGAATATTTGGGCAGCAAGTTTCTCTACTTTCCTCCCTGATATGTATTACCAACCCCATGGATGAAAGCTCTTGCTTCCTATCTTAGTAAATGCTATAACTATTTCGTAGAAACTTTAAAGATTCATTTTATAATAGAATGACAGCGCCACATATTGCTGAGCATAACAACAACAAATTATACCTGCATTGCATCCTTCATATTGGAAAGACGCCCCAGGGCGCTGGACTGTCAGGGATTTTTGACTTACAATGTTTAGAAAAGAATAACAGGATTACAGGAAGAACATGTGAACAATGGTTGACGTGAAAAATCAAACAAAGTTATCGTGCATCTCAGTAATCAAACGTAGAGTTTGGCAGACTCTACTTATTCTCAACAATGCAATCAATACCCATCTTTTAAGGTAATCTAAATGCACCACTTAGCTAATTAAGTCTATTATCACACTCAAAAAGCAGCATTATTCCAAGGTAGCTTATATTTTGCACATTTGTATACATTTCCACTGACTGCACACTCGGGATACAGTATAGATTGGGACATGACATGTCAAGCGACTGCCAGGATGGTGGAATTCAAACTAGATGGACCTTGGTCTTATTTCCCTTAGGAAATTCTTATGTTCCATTGCCAATAAACGGGATAGTCAGGTTTAATTACAGAAGCATTGTGTGGTGGGTGACGAGTATTCGCGGCATTACCTGAGCATCAGGAGCCACGGTCTTCTTGTTTTTCTTTTTCTTTTTTTTCCGTCTGGATTTGTTACTTGAACCAGTCTAGGAAGCAAAGAAGAAAGGTGCTTAACAACACAGAATCTGTGCCTCCCTTCCATGTGAATATAGATGACCGTTTGTTCTGCATCAATCATCAGTCAAATGCAATGGAGGCATTACTGCCCTGGTCTTGCCTTTGCAGTAGCTAAACCTAGTGGAGATTCAAACCTTCTCTGCTGCTGAGCATCACAAATACTAAGTGCGACTTTTTTCTCTCGTAACAAACATGGACATGCATATGTCCCAATATAAACATGAGCTTTACCACACATTATGAGGCTAAATTGAAATCTGAGAAGTCCAATGTAATAATAATCTATGCATTTGATATAGCATCTTTCAAAATCAGGAGCAGTTCACACGATTTAATATAAAGTGTCGAAGGTGCATTTTCTATGGCAAGAAGCACAATCCAAATGTTAACTAATTCACCTGAAGGTCATCAGGCTCTTTTTCCAACTCTTCATTTTCTTCATCCTCAAACTTCTCCGGGGATTCCGCCTGACCATCTTTCTCTTCTTGATCTCCAGTCTCGGAATCTTTCAGCCTTAATTTGACATCATTCTCATCGGCGTTATCGTGCAATTCGTTAGCTAGGTTGTTCTCAGCGTCTGCTTCATGTATCTACACAGTAAGAAAATTAAGATTTGAAAATGAAAGGAAGATCTATAGAGAGTCTGACGTAACAAGGCTTTTTAAAAAAAAAAATCCGCTGCATATTTAAGACTGCACAGATACATTATCAAATTCAGGATTAAATTTCCTCTCACTCCCCGCTCCGACTTTCTATTTTTGCTTCTCTGTCACTAAATCTCTCTCCCTGTCGCTCTCTGCCCTGCTCCCCTTCTTGCCCGTCTCTCCATTTCTCCCTTCTTTACCGCAGTCCCTCTCTCTTCCCCACCCTCATCTCGCTCGCTGCCTCCCTCTCCCCCAGTCTCTCACCTCCCCATATTACTCTGTCTATGTCACCATATCTCTCCACCAAGTTTCCCTCCCTCTCTCCTCTAAATCTTCCCCCTCCCCCAAGTTTCCCCAGCCTCTCCCCCCACTCCAGTCTCTACCCCTCTATCCCAGTCTCTACCTTCCCACCTCAGTCTCTACCCCCTATCCCTGTCTATGCCCCTCCTCAGTGTCCCCCCTATCCCAGTCTCTACCCCCTACCCCAGTCTCTCCCCCCACTCCAGTCTCTACCCCCCCACTCCAGTCTCTCCCCCCTCTCCAGTCTCTACCCCCCTACCCCAGTCTCTACCCCTACCCCAGTCTCTCCCCCCACTCCAGTCTCTACCCCCCCACTCCAGTCTCTCCCCCCCTACCCCAGTCTCTACCCCTACCCCAGTCTCTCCCCCCACTCCAGTCTCTACCCCCCCACTCCAGTCTCTACCCCCCCTACCCCAGTCTCTCCTCCCCATCCCAGCCTCCCCCTCCCACCTCAGTCTCTACCCCCCCTAACTCTGTCTCTCCTCCCCACTCCCTCTCTACCCCCACCCAACCCCAGTCTCCCAGCCCCACCCCCACGTCTCTACACCCCCCCCTAAGACTCACTAGTTCCTCCCCCTCATTCCCCCCCCCCATCCCCTCTCTCTCCCCCCCCCCCCCCCCCCAGCCTCTCTCTCTCTCTCTCTCTCTCACACACACACTCACCAGCTCGTACAAGTTGCTGACGATGGTCTCCTGTTTCTTTCTCCCCTTCTGTTTGCGGGGCGGCTGCAGCGGCTGCTCCTCGTCCCCGGGCGGCGGCGGCTCCTGAACCTTCTCCCCCCGGAGCTTCCTCAGGCTTCGCGACGACATGACGGCCCCGACACACAAGGAGCCGCTTCCGGCCGACAGCAAACAAACCCCTCCCACCACCACCCACGACTTCCGCCGGAAGTACGTGTCCAGCGGCTCAGCTGGCTGCTGCAGAGAACACGTGACCTGAGTTTGGCTCAAGGTGAAGCTGATACCCCTCCCCCATAAACAACAACAACAACAACAACAGATCATTAATAACAACAACAAATACTAGCCAATGGATCGTTAATAATAGATCATTAATAAGATCAATAAATAATAGATCATTAATAACAACGATAATAAACAATAGATCATGAATCGTAGATAAGGCGTAATTAATGAGAGCAATCAATAACAATATAATCAATCATTAATAATGGATCATTAATAAGATCAGTAAATAATATTGGATAACCACGAATAATAAGTAATCATAATAGATCATTACTAATAATGGATAACACCAATGAATCACAGTGATAATTAATAATAATTGTCAATGCTTAACACACGGCTAATATTAATAACACAAAATAATAATTATTAATAAATAAATACTAATCCTTGTATTTGATATAGTGTCTTATCATGCTTTCGAGATGTCTCTCTCTCAAAGCGCTTCACACAATAGTGAATTGACTGGATATTTTGTGGGCGAAACGCAGTCACCAATTACTCCCAGCGACTGTTTCTCTAGAACATCTGGCAGACTTTTGCTCAGGCTCCTCCAACAGAAATGTCTTGAATAGGTCAATCGGAAGATCTTTGCCATCTACCTGAATTTAGTTATAATCTAAATAGTACAGAGCTTAACAAGCAATTCTTTTCAACAGTAATAATTCTGGCTAAACTTAGTCTGAAACAAACATGGGCTGCACTGAATAAACCATTCAACCTTATAATCAGAGCTGTTAGAACAATATTTAGAACATAAGAATGCACCAATAAAGACTCACTGCATCATTTTGTCCTCAGCTAAACATCTCATATTCCTTTACATTTTTCTGAATCCAGAATTAGTGTTTGTGGCCTGCAGTCTAACTGTGAAATAACTACAGATCTCTCTGATTTACAGCAGACCATCGCCGAACGTGGGGGTCACGATCCTGGAAAACAGCACACTCAGTAAAATTGCCTTCGGTAAACTTAATAAATAATGGGAAAAAGGGGTTAGGGGAATCCATCCATACGCTATCCAACCTCAAGCCTCCAGGCACATCCACACCCGACCAACGCAAGGTACGTACTGAGGTGGGCTACAGCCGGCTGGCGTTGCTCTCCCCACTCGTCACTCTCCCCACTCTCACTGACTCATTGGAGACAATAAGACTGCACCTTACACTACCACAGCTTGGCTAAATTATTTTACCTTTTATCCTGGAAGTGTTAGGAGTCTCTCTCTCTCTCTTTGTCTCTTCTGTTTACCATGCAATGCCACCAGGTTGCTCCGAGGCTGAGGAATCATCGGACTTCCCAAGTGCGGGACAGGAATCCTCCCAATTGCGCCTGCAAATTTTACTCGCGTTACGCAAAAAAGTGGCGCATTTATTTGTGTATGGGCGAATCCGTACTCGAGAAAGTCGCGTTCAGCAAGGGTTGACTGTATATCTCTTTGTGTCCCAAGACTCTACTATGTTTTTATTTTCAGTTTATCTCTCTCCCTCTCTCTCTCTCTCTGCAGTCACAGGCAATGGACTTTAAAACCTTCAGCAAGATAAATAGTGCAAACAGGAAGCTTCCAGCACGGATCCCTGGGGTATTTTGTTCACCATAGTTGTCTAGTTAGAACTGCTTCCATTGATTAATGCCTTAATTTCTAATGTTTATCCAAGTTATTATCCGATTTACTTCATTCTTTATTCCAAGAGCTTTCATTTCAGTTGTTAATGCATTTATATTAGACTGAAAGCTACCCTCTTATGAGTTTAACAGCATAACAGGTGCAATTTTGTATCTCATTCTATTTAAACTAAAATACACTTCAGAATTTTCAGATATACTCTTTGTAGTTATACAATTTGTATTTATATATAAAATATAAAAAGCCATGTAATTTTAATGGTCCATTTTACCATGAGTTTAATCTTTACCCTCATAGTAGCATTTTTATATTTACTTTACTGTCACCAAGTATTTCAATTATACGTTGTGGAATGAATTATTTTACATTACACTGGCTGTAAGTTACCTTATTACTTAATATTTATTATTATAACTAGCTTTATAAATACAGTATAACTACTTCTAATCTATCAATTTATTGTTAAATAATTTAAGAGGATTTGGCAGAGAGTAAGTAGAGTAAGATCCTGGTTGCTGAGGTTGCCAATTGTGTGTCAATCTGGCGCAGTGCACTCTTGCCTCTAAGTCAGAAGGTTGTGGGTTCAAAACCATCCATGGGACTTTGTCAAAAGCATCCTTCTCACATGCATTAAAATAGTACAGTAATGTACCACACTTTACAAGTCAGTGCCTATCACTGGTTCAGTCAGCAGAGGGAGCTCATAACCACTGAAGTATTTTATTATTTGTTGTTTTATGAATTGAAGAGAAAATACAACAGAAGATATCAGACACCAACTACTGTACCATGTGCAACTTCAACCCCTCTCTCCAAATATCTTAATACTGTACTGTAACCAGTAAATGAATAATAGGAATCCTATTAGTGCATGGCACAGTATATGAGTGTTAATTGATTACTGGTTCACAACGCAACAGATCACTTATCAAAATGCTTCAACAACAACAACTTCGATTTATATAGCGCCCTTCATGCCGGACGGCGTCTCAGAGCGCTTCAGTTTGTAAAAAATAAATAAAAACGTGCATCCATTATCCTCAAATATTGTCCGTCGTGTTACTAGTATTCCTGCTACAAACAAATGCCCGAATATTGTAATTTTACTGATTAGATGTCTTAATTTTTGCTTTAAACATATTGACAAACAGACGTCCCACTTGCAATGAGAGTTTGTACAGTTTTATTTCCTCCTGGATCTTGTATTTACAAGAAAATACATACATACCAAACAGATTTTTATATTCAGTATTGAACAGCAGGCATATATATATATATATATATTTATATAAAATGTTTAATTAATGTATTCCATACATTTATTAATGCTTTTAGCACATTTGACTGAAATCCAGTCACAGTTCACACAACACATATCCCCAACAGTCCTGGGAAGATGCATTGATTCTTATTAATTGCTTATCATACTGTTAACGTTTAGTTTAGTACAGGAATAAAGGTTTCTTTCGGCAAAATTTCCACTGGTGAGCTGTACTGGAATGCAAATTTAAAAAGAGCATTCACTTCAATGGCTTAATGAGAAGCTAGCACTTTCACCCTTAACGGCATGCATCTGTCTAACCCATGTGATTGATTTTCTATGCACAGACATACTGATAGAAAGTTGCACAAACGCATATGTTGGTTGACTTAGTTTGAAATACTGTTGTCCGATCTCGCATTATGTCTGCCTTAAGAATCTCATTCCTCATCCCGACATCACAGAGCATCCTGGCTCCTGTACAGTGTAGATGCATCCTTCAGAGGAGATGTTAGACTTGAGGTTCCGGTGGACTTCCCAATACCCTTCTAACAGTCCATGAAGCAAAAAGCGACCTAGTGATCTTACCAATGTGCTCAGCTGAGTAACACTTTAATTTATTAGGCTGGGCCACTATATGTAGGTATTTATGAGAACCACTTTGCCACAGGTGCGTCAATGTTGTCCAGTGCTAAATATTTCTAGTTTTATACAGTACATATTGGAGTTGTGCTAAACTGTGTCCAATTAGGTCCAGTCACATTCAAAAGGAATGCAAAGCAGTTAGTTCTGCACGATTACCTAGCCTTGTGGTGCGGGTTGGGAGTTGGGGCGATAAACAGTTATCTGTTGCCAGTGCATCATGCAACTTTACTGTCAAGATTTATTTGCTTGTGAAACATGCAACCGACTCTATATTTATTACACCCTCCTAGCAACTGTGGTTTTCTCCTCACCCTTTTCTGTGGTTTCTTATTCTGGAGGTTTCTAAAATATCTCCGCTTACTCCCTCATCCGTCCCTACAAGAAGTTCAAGCCTCAGGCGAGAGTTTTAAAGTAACTACAGGCGGTTTTAATCTTGCCCAGTTTTCTGTACACAAGTCTTCCCCAAGTGGTCTCCTCATCGTTAGTCACTTAAAATGTATGAATACCCTGGGAGCACATTGGTAGAAAAAAACACACTGGCCTCCTCTCCTCCCATCTCATCTGACTCACTGATAAGCACACCCTGAATGATGAAGATTGGCAAGTGCAGGAAAACATGGAGCAGATACAGATCAAAAAGCAACAGCATCGTGTGCAGTGTGCTGAGTTTCTAACAGTCTTAGCACTTTGGATAAGTTCACAGAAACATCCAAGCTTTTGCTCTCAAAGTGATCAAGACATCCACTAAACTCCTCGCTTGGTTGACGACTTTGCAGCGACGAGCCTCCTATAAATTCTATTTATAGTCCATTTCAGATCGATGTCAAGCAGTTAAGAGCATTACGAATGATTGAGCACAGGGCCGAGAAAATGTTCATGGCCTCCAGTGTAAAAACCGATCACTTTGCCATGCATATCGCATTACGTCAGCACTATTTCAGATGCCTCAACATGAAACCTCACTTCCAAATTGGTCAGTTGGAGGGAGACACTGCTGGGCAGCAGAAAAAACTAAATAATAGCTTTAGCAAATTTCTTCCTGCTCAATTCAGACTGCTAGTGAAAATCCATTCCTCTCCAATACTACTGTTGACAGGAAATAATGACTGATGCCAAGACGTTTAGTTGTGAGTTGAAGCTGAAACGATTGTGAAGTTAAACCACCCATAGCTCGGCTCGAGGTGGGAGAAGTTGATCCAATCTTATATCTTAAAATTGTCACTGATTTGGATACCAAAGATGCTGGGGATCTGAACATATCTATACCAGATATTGTCCAGTCCATCTTAGGGGATCAAGTACCATAAGTAAATGGCTGAGCAGCCAGGGGGCACATTAACCGCGTCCTGTGGACAGTCAGATCTACAGGGTATTGTGAATAAGAAAACAAAAGCTAACAAAGGTAAAACATTATTTTAAAAAAATTAATTGAAATAATATCCAATTCTCTGCACTGGCTCCCTTGAAACACTTGTGCCTCAGACCCATGAACCCTATGCTACTTGTCTCCCCCTGATCAGTGCTACCGCTTCTACAGAGCCACTGATTGCCATCAATGAGTGAAAACATTTTTACTTGTCTCTTCTCCTCTCCCTGAGGTGGTCACCCCTAAAACTCATTGCAAAGAGGTTTAACCCCCCACTCCCCAACAATATTACGACTCTTATGGTAATTGAGAATTACTCCTAGGTGAAAACCATTTCTACCAAGAACCTGCAAAACCTTGTCACTTGCAACTCGACCCGACTCGTTCATTTCCACAATCCTCACCACATCTGTCACTGCTCTGGGAGATCAAAAAGATGGATGGACGGACGGACGGACGGACACTGGTGTCTTTGAAGCGCTACATATTGATCTGTTAGGAATTAATGTCAGCCCGTGCAGTGTGTGTGTGTGGCTGTTTAAAAGCTCTGGCTGGCTATCACACGGTGATGATAAATTCAATCAGGGTTTTGCTTTCGCTCTTAAAGTTTTGAGGATCGTGTTGAGCGGGTGTACATGGACTGCACTTTCCTCGACGGGGCGCTATTCAGGAGGTCCAAGCTTTTTCTGCTGGAGTTGATGACATCGGCAACAAATTTTGCGCATTCGGTACAGATGTCTTTCATGCTGCAGCCATTCGTGTAGAGGTGAGGAAATTCTTGTTCTACTGACCGGTGACTCAGGCTCTTCAGAGTTCTGCAATACAAGTGAGGATGTCAAAAACAAATTTAAAACACAGTCAAACCTGTTCAAGCGATCTTGTTAACAACAAGAACAGCCCAGTTAGCACACCAACAAACCTTGGCTCAGTGGTGATTCTTATATAAAGGCCATGTTGGCTCAGTTCTCTGAGTGGTTGCTGAAGACAGGTTTGTCTTATTAACAGTCCTTACTTTTGTTATAGCACCTTTCCTGTCGGGAGGACATCTCAAAGTGCTTCACAGGATATACTGTAAACTATAATGATATGTTTTCTGTAGGCAAATGTGCAAGCAAGTATTTTGAGCTCTGGATCATCTCTCATACAGCCATAAAGTAAATGAACAATTTTATCTGGGGGAATTGTAGATCAAGAGAAACTCCCTTCTCTTTTCGAGCAGAGCTATGGCATCTTAAACATCCTCCTGAACAGGAAATCCTCCTGACTTGAAAGGCGCTATACCAATGTGATTTTGTTGTTGTTGTGGAAGACAAGATCTTGGTTTAACTTCTGATCCAAAGCTAATTAAAGATATCGATGGAACATAATTTTTGTCCCCTTAAAGCAGCGTTAGCTCATGACGCAAGCAAAGACTCGGCATATTTTCATCACAATCTCAATCAGACCCCGACTTACTGAGATGGAAAGGTTCCTTTATCCTGAGAGGCTTTTGTGTGACTGGCTTCCGGGATATTTTCAAAACCCACTGTGTAGATCGGAATGTGGGCCAACTTCTTGGATGGAATCTTCATCTGCATAGAAAACAGACCCAAAGTCAGCCTCTCTTAATAGATTTTAATGACGATCGAATGAAAAAAAGGGTTGGGCTTCAGGTCAATTTATAATAATTTTTTTCAGACAAGTGTGATTTTATATGAAAAACTGAATGTGTAATGAAAGCCTGATTAATGGAACTTTCTTTGTAGTTTCAAATTTCTGAATTTAATATAACATTGTCTGAAATAGTAATCCTGTTTCCTTGTAATAATGTATACCACTTGCTTTACGTTCTGCACAGAGTCTAAATGTCTGCTGCCCTGCCCAGCCACCGAGGATCAGTGACTTCACTGCTAATCCTCATTCAGTGTTACTTAATTCAGCAGATACACTACTAGTGTACTGAAGGTGCAGGTTCACAGTCTTTACTTGTGTTACAGTCGGTCTCTCTATTCCAGGTTATAGGCCCAAACGGCAACACGTTACAGCATCAATCAGAAAGAAATCAATGCAAAAAATGGTGATTATCTGAAATTGATAGATTTCTTGGGGATTAAGGGATATGGGATAAAGCGGGCAGGTGGAGTTAGGTTAGAAGATCGGCCACAATCTTATTGAATGGCGGGGCAGGCTCGAGAGGCCGAATGGCCGACTCCTGCTCCTTATTCTTATGTTCTTATTATAGGGTCAGACTTCTCTAGCATATTGTTAATTGGGAACTTTTTCCAAAACACAGTCGAACACAGTTCTCACCTTCAAGCTACAAGAACCACAGACCGCTCTAGAAAGAGAAAGAAAACACATACCCATTTAGTGGTCGAATGCTTACACCATTAGAAAGTCAGTCACCTAAACTAGCTTGAGCATTGCAAAATGTTTATTTGGTTGAAGTCCTCTGATTTTTTTCCCCAGTGTTTCCTCTAATTTGAGTAACCTTCAAAACCCCATCAAAGGTGTCACAATGAATCCCAACCTGATCTGCTCATTATAGAAAACAGCATTTCAAACTGAAATCTATTTGAGAAATGCTTATTTTGACTCTCTTTAAAAACAATGAATCAGCCTTAAAGTCCATTACAGCATTTTCTACGTCTTCGATCAATGGTAAAATAAAATATAGATTCTTGACATTATTTTGGTCTGTTTCCCACAGCTTTTCCATTGATTGCAATAAGCTCTTTCTGAAGTCTTGTTCTTTGTTTTGGTTAATTCATAAATGCTTCTATGGAAACAGACTCAAATAACTACACATCCAACTTGCCACATGATCAATTTTGTCTTGAATTAAGCAGTGGATTGTTAAACACCAACAGGGCAACTATAGGGATACTTGCAAGATGTCACACTTGTAATGTGAGTATTATGTGCATCAAGTCACCTTTTGCAGAATAGACAGGATGAAGGCCATGAAATCAAAGGGAACTTCACTTTACAGCAGCAGCAAACCTGTGGGGCAAAGATTGAAGGTAAACAGCCTTAAAACAATACCAACAATTATGATTTTAGAAAAAATAAGGGCATATTACAATATCTGGAAAGTGGGATCTATAAATGGATGACTTAGAAAAGCAATAATAATAATACTAAAAAGCAATGGCAAATATAATGGGCCAAAACGACCTCCTTCTGAACTGAAGTTTTCTGTTTCTATGTAAATATATGTAAGAGAACACATATTTGTTTTTTTTTGTGTGTGTTTTCTTTAATTCTTAATGTCCCACAGCCAATTTATGGGTCTTTATATATATATATATATATATATATATATATATATATAGATATAGTTAAAGTAGAACACCACTGGGAAAGTTAATAGTTGCTCAGCTAATTTTGTTTTACAAGCAGATGTGTTTAGGTGATCTCACTCTATCCCATTAGTAAGTGCGGCCATAATACTATAACCGTTCTCCGCTAAGCCTTGAAAAAGGTCTCGGAATCCACTGCCTTGCCATGTGCCTCACTGGGAAGTTACCATCGCTCTCTGGCTAAGCCCCAGAACTGGCTTTGGTGTTAGCAGCTGCAGGAGAAGCTGCTTCCATCTCCTCCTGTCCATTGGAGGATATGAGCTTGAAAAAGGAAAGAGGATCATAAGTTCCACAGGTTCCACAGGTGTGAAACGAGTCGAGCCCTATACCTTTGTGTCTGAAAGGACTGCACTTCAAGGAACCGAACAACCAACTTCTGTGCCGTATATTTCTACAGTTTTATAGATAAATTACCTTTCCCCTTTTCAGGTTGTTGTGGAGATCTTTGTTTTGTGAAAACTTCTCCATTTCTGCTTTCACTAAGACTTTTCGAACATTGATGATTTCCTCCACAGTCAACGTTAGACTCTCCACCGGGTGACTGAATTCCTCCTGGAAAGAAAGATTAACCCAGGCTCAAGTTTCCACGCACTAGGACAGGTTTAACATATTTATGTGTTACGAACAGAGGATGAGCGATGATTATCGTATCAGGGTGACTCAATGCTTAAGTTATTGTGAATCAATTCAATCCAGTGTATTCAATTTATATTCCTTAAACCCATCTATTCAAAACTTTTTTTTTAACATTATTATGTTTTAAAAATACATGATGTCTTTATTCCTAGCGGAACTTCCCAGCCCAGGACACTGCTGTTCTCTCTCCGATAGGTTTCCATTACTAGATACGTGTTAGACATGGTATTCAATGCAGTTACAGCGTGCTATTGCCATTGCTGGTTTCTGATACACTCACAAGCATAGCGGCTATGAACTTAATGTGGGGTAACTAACTTAATGTAGCTTCTCTGAGCCACAAGTAACCAGCAGAACATGGTGGTTTGCCAGTTGATATTCAAATAGTTACATTATTCTGGGAGTCACTCAAAGTGTCAAGCTTCAGAACTAATTGAATGTAAATGAATCACTGTTGTTGAGAACAAAACTGTTGTTTAATCATTGCCCATCAGCAACTCCGGGCATTTTAAAACAGTGCAGGCACCATCTGGGTGTCACGTTGAGTCAATCCATTAACTGACCGACCGACCGACCGACCGACCAGTACAAACACTGTACAAAAGTGCACGGGAGGTGAGAGCAGCGTTTTGTGCAATTTGAAATTCAAGACCTACTTTCTAAGCCAAAAGTAGAAGAAGCTACTCACCATCCACCGCCACCTGGAACAGGTAGACTCCGTGCCTGGAACATTCTGGGTAGAACGGAGCTGGTCTCTTTGTAGTGAAGCCGGGTGAGTGCTTCTCCGTGCCCAAGGACCAGCCGATGCCACCTCCTTACTTGTCCCTGCTGAAGATGACCGTTAGTTACTTTGTGTACAACTCTGTGTAGGAGACGAGTGAAGCTTTCCCAAACGTAACGAAAGCGGGCTCATCTCTGTGGGTTGGCTTTTATAACCTTGGCGCAGACTGCCATTCCCTACAAGCTGATGGCAGCGGGAAGCAGCAGTGAATATTGTAATAATAATCCTTACATTTTATATAGTACCTTTCATGCAAGGAGGACATCTTAAAGCGCTTTACAGGATTTACTGGCAGGTGTAGTGACTGTGCATTTGTGAGCAGACAAGGTTAGGAAGCCCCAATGATTTCTCAGAATCACTGTTTTAAACCAGATTAATGTTACGATTCAGCAATCTGAACTCTGACCACAAATTCACCAATTCAATTGGAGGAGCATTTGAAGAGAATGACCCTATTCAGAAAGGAATCACTCAAATAACCTTCCACATGTAATACTATCTCACAAAGAGGTTGAAGAGATGTTCCAAGCTTTCGGCGTATTTTAGTCAGAAGCGCAGTGTTTCTATCACTTAACTACAACAACAACAACTTTGATTTATATAGCACCCTCCATGCTGGAAGGCGTCTCAGAGCGCTTAAATAATAATAATATCAAATGTCATATTTATTATTATTATATTATTATTATCAGCAGACTTGAATTAGTGATCCAGGGCCTTGAATAATGACCATTACACGTAGAAATATAAAAGCTTTGAAAACATTCAACTTCTACCCAGCTAGTGTCCTATTTTCCCAGTGCTTTTCTTTTGGAAATAATTCACAAGATGTTAAAATTACTCTGTCAAATGTCCAGTAGCTCAACCATTTGATAGTTTAACAATCAACCAGACAGTTAAGAATTTGAGATCCAAAGCGCAATCTACTGTGGTTTAATTATTTCATTAATAAACTAAAAAGCACATAAAGGATGGGGAAAGAACTCTAGTGGAATAAGCCAGCCATACAGCAGCATTCATAGGAGTATTATATGTATATGATATAATGTTATCATATTTTAGGAGTGTTATCGAGTGAAAATCTTTGACTGGCCAGCGCTTTGGGACGTCCTTCCACTGTGAAAGACGCTATATAAATGTAATGTTGTTGTTGTGGACCCTCGCCATTATTACATCTGCTCTGATGACATTTGGGAATTATTATAAAGACACTACTAATAATCCTTGCATTTTGATATAGTGCTTTGCACGTCTTCTAAAGTATACTGTAAAGTGAATCGACTGTATATTTGTGGGAGAAACGCAGCAACCAATTTTGCACATTAATTAAATTAATTAATTAAGAAACATCTTTTGAGATTAGAAAGGGAAAAAGTAAGAGAACACTCACCCTTGTTAGAAGCAGCAGCTTCATCTAAAGTGACTGTGCTTCCTGAGCAGAGTCTCAAGTCAGAGTCCTTGTTTGATAGATAAGTGGACTCCGACTGAGATAGGGCTAACTCGCTCTGTAACTGGGTCAGATCATGTTCTGAGAAGGAACGATCGCGCTTGAGTGGTAACGGAGAGCTCGTAACCCTTCTGATCTCTCCATTGGGTGACTCTTCCTCCTAGTAAAGAAGCACACACACAGTATCAAACCTGTTCAATTTCTAACCGCCACCTCCTCCAGTCTGTGCATGACTAGGGTTGTGCATTAAAGCACATACACATTACTTTCCCTCTGGCAAAAAGTAACATTTACACTTTCTGGTCTTGTAGATTACAATAGAATTTCCTCAACTGAACTCCCGGAGTTTAAGGATCATGATCAATTCTGCTCTTCACATTAACGCATCAAAATTGTACCCCATGTGAAAGTTTACTTAAGAGTTAGGATGAAATTGCCATTGAAAGATTATTTACTGATAAGGCGTCTGTTTGATTCTAGGTTCATTGACTAGTTTTGTGCAACTTAATTACATCAGGTCAAACTTGAAATAGTAAAAATGACTGATTCTGAGGAATAAAGTGTTAATATAATGAAGGCTCCACGTCTTAATAATCTCTGTAAAAAGAAGAAAACCAAACATACCACAATATTAGTATATTACAAACTGCCACAGGCTATTACAAGTCTTACTTCCCTGCCTTCAATAGACACTCAATCACATCCTACTATCTTACCAGCACTTCACTTTGAAGCCGGCTTTCTTTTAAGAACCACAGAAAATGGGCTTTAAAGCTAATACTGAATTCAACAATTTATCAAACTCCAGATCCCGGTTGAACTAGATCCCATAGATCTCAACACTAACCTGACTCTCGTTAGGATCACAGTCAAGAGTGTAATTCTTCAAATGTAGTTGCAAACAGTCATTACATTGCAATAGCGTGCACACATTATTAACAAAGTACATCTAGTATTAACCTTGCTTTCCCGCAAAAGCTAAATCAGTGTGCTCTAACGGGCCATAACTCCTCATATTCATATTAAACAGTCCTGATGCACACACAGTGAAAGTTGTTTTGACTCTTACCTCAGAAATGCTCATTTCTTCCATCTCAGCCAGCGTTGGAGCTTTCAGTAGTACTCTGGGTCGAGGACGCTGTGAGCTACCCGTGGGCTCAGGAGTTGAGAGATCTATGCACGAAGTGGACTTTAGCTGATCAGCGCAAGCAATCAAAAGACATGGCAATGATCCAAAGGTTACCTCTGAAAAGACAATGAATTGGTTACAGGAAGTTAATCAAAGGTTAACCAGATCAACTTAACATTAGAAGCAAAGTACACCTTATCAGTAAATAATTTTACAAACCCCCAACCACTGGCTGATGACAGGACTGTACTGTGCCCTCTGGAGAAGTGGATATATAAGTCATATGGCAAAGTCCCGCTATAAGACGTATAAGTTGGTTCACTTTTAAGGCAGGTGCACGCGTCCAGTCGGCTTTGCCTAAACCATGGACGACATCAACGTCAGTGATGACTCGGTGACTCAGAAGCCGGCCAGCTTTCTGTGTGCTGACAGTATGGTGACCAGCAGACACTATGGACCATGCTCCGTTGCAGCGCGGGTTGGAATTTTACAAACCCCCAACCACTGGCTGATGACAGGACTGTACTGTATAAAGTCCATTGTTTGCCCAAACTTGCTTATGTTTCGGGTAAAATCATTTCAAATCTACAGTATTGACAAAAAACCTTGGAGCTTGAGAATTACAATTACATCAGAAGCTCGTGAATGGAACGTCGTAATATTTTTCTAGATGGGGCTGTTTATGGAACATTTTGTGATTCACAGTCTAAGTATACGCTTTCCTAGTGTTGTTCCAGGTCTCAACTTGTTCCCATTACACTTTCATCGGTCACTTTACCGGTTAACCTCCCTCCTCTGTTCTGCGCGCGCCTGGATTGGGGTCGTGCTCTACCCTCGCACAGGGCACCTCACCTTGCAACTTGTTTCGGCCCAACTTCTCCACTGGCCGGAGTTTTCTCTCGGATTTGATCTCCTCCAGAATCCTCTCGTGCAAACTGGGAGGTTTCTGAGGTTTGGGACGTAGGTTTCTTTCCGAGACCTGAGGGAAATGAATCACACTCTTTATTTACCCTGTGGGGAGGACTGGTTCAAAGGAATTTATAATAGTTCTAATGACGGTGCTAGAATTTCGCACCTACGTCTCGGGCGAAAGTCACCATGCCGGTGCTTTCAGTCTCCCTACGCAACATTCCAAATACCTTCCACCCCCTCATCCAATAACCCAAATTTCCTTTCCTTTCTAGGAAATTTCCTAAACTATCTCTCCTGAAATATATTTATATTCATATTGTCAAAACCATCCTTCGCTTAAGATGCAATTCGTTTTTAAAATTGATGACTATTTTCCCATCCAGTGGATTAAAATAACCATTGGTTGATGGCAGGAGGTGAATCCAGGCAAGAAACCATCCATCCAAGAGTAAGTCTTTATGTTACTGGCTTTCTCTACCATCCCTGCTGCACTTTCCTAATTGTTGCTTTGCGTTATATTATATAGGCATGTGCTCCAGGCACACGTTAAAACACCATGTGCACATGTCAAGGGGTCGTTGTGGCACTTTCCTGCATAAATACAGCAGTACTCTGGAGTTCTGGAGTAAGTAGTTCCTCTAGCCTGTATAATAAAACTAATAATAATAATAATAATTCTTGCATTTGATATAGTGCTTTTCTAGACATCTCAAAGCACTTCACAAATATATTGTCAAGTGAATTGATTGTATATTTTGTCTGCAAAGCACAGCAGCCATTTGTGGAAATTTGCCCAATGTTTCGCCTAGCCTGGAATCAAATCCAGGTCTCTCGCAATCCAGCCACATGCACGTTATAGAGTATCTGCTAACTAGCACAAGGGGTAGGATGCACACTCATGACGAGCTATTGGCTGAATGAGAAATCACAGTACTGTGTAGTAACGAGAGTATGCCTTCAGCACTGAATCTTTCAGTGAGTCTAGCTGAAGACAAAGCAGTTGAATTGAAATGAGTGTTAGTTGCTCTGAACTATAATTCCTTTGCCAAACATGCCCTGGCACAAATAAAAACTTAGCACTATATTAAAATAATACATACCCATCACAATTATCTGCAGGCAACCAATTTAAGTATGACTGAATTAGATAATTTATCTCTCTGTCCTCTCCCTCCCCCCACCACCCCAAACACAGAGCTTGTTTCTGTTAAATGTTTCATCCAGCAGTCAGTGTCAGTCAAAGGCTCCCAATAGGACCAAGCCACGGAGCAGCAAAGGACTCGCTCTGAACTCCGATGACCTCTGTATGAAAATCAATCACTGAATTTGTGAGGCGTCAGGCTGCCTTCACACAGCAAGTTTTTCCATTATTAAAGGTTGGTTTAAAGGGAATTTTTTTTGCTGAGATAAAAGGATTACATTCAGCAGCCAACTGCACTTAACAGCACTTGATACTTCTGACAAGATGCCCACACTATTTGAATTGATAATTGCAAGCAAAGTCCACTTCAGACAATATCCCATTCCAGGGGGACTGGACTGAGAATACATCAACAGCATCAAATATATCTTCAGAAAACCAGTGCACATCACACTGCAGAGCTAGGATTTAATTCTTTAAATTCTGACGGGCCTAATAATGAATTGAATAAAGTGTGATGGACAAGGATGATGAAACAACCATATTTTGCCCCAATATATTTTAGCACATCTTCCGAGAATTTCATGCATCCCACCTACACATGGAATTTCCCAGAGATAGATCGCTGGAACAGAATGCGCACTCTCTCTCTCCCTGGAGAGACCCATCCTGTTCAACTAATTCTGGAGAGTGTTTCACAGGTTGCTGCCTGTTCAGGTAAATGTTAAAGATCCCACAGTTCTATTCGAAAAGACAAAGAAATGGACAATAAATTCCCCAGAAGGCTGTTTGGGGGACACTGCTGTGCGCAACTGACTGCCGAATTTCGTCCACAAAATGCAATCACTCCACTTCACGGTATATCCTCCCTGATCCCCGAGTTCCGGTCTGAAAGACTGATTGTCCAATGCCTTGGGACGTCCTCCCGATGTGAAAAGTAATTTTGTTGTTGTAAATAATGTATAGCACTTGACAGTTAAAAATCAATATTGCACCAAACTATTTTTATTTATGCTATTGATAATTTGCTGCAATGCTGATCAATCTGCAACATAATTATGACAAGCTGTCTAACTGGACACCACTGATTCATTTCCATGGACATCAATCATCCCATGGAAATTTGAACCTGTTAACATCCAACAAATGCCAGAGGAGAGATGAGGGCGAAACAGAAAAACATTCTGAAAAAAAGCTACAAGTTTTTGCAAGTTATAAGTGTTGTCACATGCGTGTTGAGCAGGTTCACTGAAAGTTAGACAAAGTGAGGAGATTGCCTCACTACAGTACGTGTGAGTGAATATATTATGAGTCTTTGCTGTCCAACAGTTAGATTGCAGGCACCCTCAATGTACTTGCTAAGATACCAAATCCAACTGCCAAATACACATAGCTTCTTCAAACAAATAAGTAATTTAAGTGGTTACGCATTCAGATTGGCTCTCTTGTCAAGTTAATGAATTACAGACCAGGATTTAATTTTTAACAGACGGCACATTTTGGGGTGGGGTGGGGGGTTGGGATGGTGGGGCGTCAAGAGGATTTAAGTACTGTAAATCTTGTCATGTTAAGCCATAGTCCCATGGCTGCCAGAAGCCCTGACCATGTTTAATGTGATCCTCCCCTGGGAGTGTTATTGTTTATTTACACCGGTGTGTGCAAGTGTGTTGTGTGTGTAAGTGTGTTGTGTGTGTAAGTGTGTCGTGTGCGGGTATGCATCTGGAGAGTTTCTTTCTACGACACATCATCTACAGCTTCCCAGTCCTTTTCACTGGTTTCTACATATCCAGAAACAGAAAATCCAATGCTATATACATGCTTGATAAAGTCCAGTCGAGTGATCCAATTCATTTCCTCCATTTAGGTCAGATATTGTGAGCGAAATCTTTACAAACGCAGCAACAGAGGTAAGCAGGGATGGTACATGGAAGTTATTGCATTAGTACAGATTAGAATAAGGCTAATATTTAGTTAAGGTTCAGCCTAGGATGAATTGCCCAATCATTAAAACGTAGCTCTTACCCAAATCCATGCTGTCATTAGAAATCCTAGCCAAGTAGTTGGTAATAATACGAGAAGCAGAAAAAGAACACAGGTGGAGAGCAGGTGGAAAACTGAAAGAAATTTAGGACAGACACGATTCCTTTCCAAACAACAAAATTACATTTGTACTGAATATCGCCTTTCACAAAAACAACAACTACTTTGATTTATATAGTGCCCTCCAAGCCTGACGGCGTCTCAGAGCACTTTATGTCGGGAGGACATCCCAAAGTACTGAAAACAAACAACAGGGCGAATGAGAACAGAAGGAAAATGAGTAAAGATTACCCTTGGAGCTGGGGAGGGTGGGGGGAAAGAGAGAGCAAGAGAGGATTAAATTAAAACATCTATTTGAAGAAGTAGAAAGGTTCATATCAGGTTAATGTTTACCGGTTTTAAAGGAGGCCGCGATCTTATAAAATCAAGAATGAGTTCATGAGCATCTTTCTTCACTCGAGGTGGGAGGCCCCCATTTACCTGCAAAATAGAAATACAATTTCAGCGTGTGTCATCAGAGCAAGGGAGTTAGCAACGAGGCACAAATCAAACGACTGATATGAACCAAGTCAATGGCATTGGCTGCTTTTCAGCAGTCTCACAGTGTCTCCTCTTAGCTTAATAAAAACTATTCATTCTGTTCAGAACCACATTGACAATCATACCTCATCATCAGTCACTACCTTCAGGAGAAGAGGGTAGAGAAGAGAAAATATATATACTTTTTTTTAAAAGTAGAAAGATCATGAGTGGATTCACGATCAATAATTTTTTTTAAAAAAAAGTCCTTTCTGGGTTCACATTGGATAAAAAGAAAATACCCAGGGTTTGCTTATTAACTCAGTATTTTTTAATTGAATTGGGGATTGAATATAATTTCTGTCCAAGAACACACTGACTGCACAAGACTTGTTATTCCAGAAATGTTTAGCGGTCCACGTAATAATGTACTCAGCAGAAGAAATAGAAGAACTTAATCCAGGACTGAGTGGAACATTCCATTTCAACAACAACAAAATTACACTTAGTGTGCCTTTCATGTTGGGAGGACATCCCAAGGCGCTGATTTCATTCCGTTACCAGAGTAAAATGACGAGTCAGCAGCTGATCGCTTTGAACTGCGTGTCACTGCTGAGTACAGAATCGGAAGTCTAACAATCTTCCCCAAGTAAAATATTGATAAAAGCGGATTTATGGTTGTCAGAATCCAGTCCCTCTCTCCGCTGCCTTTTGCAGAGAATATATAGGCCTCAGCAAATAATGCCAACCCAAATTAGCCGATCTTCAATTGTTCTTAAACCCCCGCAGGTACACACACAGACACACAGACTGCTTGAAAAACAATCTGGATTATTCTGGGTCATTTGCTCAGGAAATGTAGGCAACACAATATTCATCATCTTTCATAGTCAGCTGTGAGAAACACTTGGAGACATCCTCTCGAAAGGTGAAAGGTGCTCTACAATTCCACCCCAAAAAATATACAGTCAATCCATTTTATAGTATATCCTGTGAAACGCTTTGAAATGTCTCAATGACGTGATAAGGCACTGTATCAAATGCAAGGATTATTATCACAATTAACTGTAAAATAGCATTGTATTGCAGCAAAAATCAAAGGACAGAGTGAGTAATGCACCTCACAAAAACAGCCAATACATCTTTAATTTAGTAGTCCTTCTGCAAGCATATTATTAGTCAAATTTGAAACACACATGGAATATCAGAACTTTCAATGAAGGCTTCAGTGAATGACACAGGTGGTAAAACCACAAGGTATAAAACTGAGCCGTAAAGATCAGGAACTGTCTCGGGTTCAATCTGGTCTGTGCTTAGTTAGATGAATTTTGTGAGGGTGAGTCACAGGCCTTCTTGTGTCCATGGGTTAGAGAGGGGGAATCAATGGGTTCTTGTGTCCATGGGTTAGAGAGGGGGAATCAAAACCCATCAGGGTTCCTGTTCTTGTTCGCGACCCAGTTACAGTGGTTTGAAACAGTAAGGGTCGGGATGGTTGACTAGGCCCCTAATATGTATACATTATCTCGGCTCATACATGAAGAACAGCCACTACAGTGAGGCTCATATACAGCAACATGACTGAAGGGATGGAAATGATGTTGACTGGTGACCTGATGCCCACAAGTCAGCAGTTTGTTGGGAGGTCGTCACAAAACACTCCACAAGACTTACAATCAGAATAAAAAATAATAATCCTTATGTATGATATAGCACCTTAGCCCGTCAAGACACCCCCAACAAGGCTCTTCATAGGACATACTCTAAAATGGATTGACTTGTGGGTCAAGTACAGTGACCAAGAAGTGTTGTGACCGTATTTTGTAGGGCGAGAGAGTCAATTTTCTGCTGGAAAAGGTTCAAAATGAAAGAAACAAACGATTGACAAGTTGCTCTTACCATGACCTTGCGGAGTTTATATTTGCGAGTTCGAATGTCCTGCATCAGCATCTCAAACGGCGTCAGTTGGAATTCGGTCGGCAGTGGGTTGTACTGTTTCTCCTGCACGTTTTTTAGTTTGACACCGTAGCGTAGTTCCCTCATCAGCTGCACCCAGAGCCGGGCCTGCGGGGCAACAGCAACAAATTACACTTGCATCGCGCTCTTCATGTCGGAAAGACGCCCCAGGGCGCTGGACAGTCAGGATATTTTGGACCTGAGCTGGGAGTTGGGGGTGAGAAGGCGAGGAGGGGGGTGGGGATGGTAGGGTGGCTGAAGGCACGGTCGAAGAGGAATAGTAATAATCCTTGCATTTGATGTAGCGTTTTTCACATGTTCCAGACATGTTCCAGACATGTTCCAGACAGAAGCTGCTGTGAAGTGAATTGACTACATTTGTGGGCGAAAGGAAGGTCTTTAGACGGGGGGCAAGAGAAGGGGTGAGGCAGAGGGATTGCTGGATAGAGTTCCAGAGTGTGGGGGCAGAGATGCTGAATGCCCACCTACCAATGGTGGGGCAGGAAGTGCAGGGCAGTGCAGAGGAAACAGCTCTCAAACAGCCTTACAGTGAGTGAAATAGCAGCACAACAACCTCCAGCTCAGTGCAAGGAGGTCCAGTGAAGAGCGCATAAAATGTGTTCAATTAGCGAACAGCGAAAACCTCAACATTCAGTAGCCTTGGCAGATCAGTGAAAAGAAAGAAGGTAATTTCCTCCGGTGGCCAAGTGGCTAAAACTATACATAAAAAGAATCGCAAAGTAGAAAAAAAATATATTTTTTCTTTCTTCTTGAAACACTGAGTATATACAGGTTACACACCAATGAGTGAATAGGAGGATTTTTACCCACCCAATCAGTGTGGTTCAGGTTATCGAGCTCCGCCGATGCTGTGTGTTCTGACTGGGGCTCTCCAGCCTGCATCTTCTTCAGCGTCTGGAACACAAAGGGTGTGAATATCAGAGCGACCAAACTCCCCATCGTCACAGTTCAGTTCTGTTGGTAGATGCAACACACTACCATTGAAAAAATATCTACATGCAGAAATCGCTAATACATTATATATTTTTTAAAAGACTGGTGGATTTCAGAACGGTTCCAAAATATCTTGGACTGTTCACAATAGCGACAATGTCCCTTGGCTCTCAGATCAAGACCCCAACTTCAACGTGGGTGATATCAATCTCCTTTGTGTAGTAAACCCAGCTGTTATTTTTAGTGCACACAGCTAGCCGATGTTGAACTTTTCCATAACTTCTGTATTCAACGCCAGGGAAGTCCTCCTGACGTGAAAGGCACTCTTTATATGTGATTTTGTTGTGTTGTTGTTTGAAGCGCTCTGAGATGCCGTCTGGCGTGGAGGGCGCTATATAAATGCAAGCTGTTGTCGTGTTGTGGTTGTTGTATTCTGACTGATTTACTGGAGAGGAGGAGCTCATTGATAAACAGGTGTGTTTCATGAACTCATTCCAAATGGGAACAAAACACAAAATACTACAGACGCTGGGAATCCGAAATAAAAACAAAAGTTGCTGGGGAAACTCAGCAGGTCAAACAGCATCCATGGAGAGAGGAAAAGGAGTCAACGTTTCGGGTTTACAACCCTTCGTCTACAACCCTTCCTGACGAAGAGTTGTAGACCCGAAACGTTGACTCCTTTTCCTTTCTCCATGGATGCTGTATGACCTGCTGAGTTTCCCCAGCTACTTTTGTTTTTGTTTCATTCCAAATGGGAGCTGGAAGACTCCCATATAATTTGCTCTAGCTACCAGGGGGACAGATTTTAAATCGCCTAATTTATAGTCCAGATTTAATTATCATTTTATTTAAAAGAAGATGCTGATAAGAATCTTAGCTCAATAACAATCAACCTTGAAAGGTTTCAGGTTCTTATTATACTGATGTAATTTGGTACAAATCACCGCGGGACATTTGGAGTGAATGAAATCATGAATAATTCAAAACAGTTATTAGCATTTCTTGGCAGGATATTAATTTGTAAATAAAAAAGCCTTTTTACAGTTTTAATGAAATTTTGTACTTAATCACGAGAAAGGTGAGATATCTAAGGACCGTATTGAATTGGGTGTGTGTTTTATAACATTCCAATAGCTGCTGCCAAAACATACAGAATACAGCTCTTGAAATCAAGAGGTTGATCTCTCTCATAGAACGAGGTGGATAATTGCTGGCCAGACAGGAATGACATTGGCTGGACCCCAAGTTAACACGGTGTACTTTCCTCACTAATGTTATTCAAGTCAGAAACACTGGGTGAAGATATTCCAATTGCTGGTTTAATGCCTGCAGTGCCCAACAGCAGGTTCAAGTCCTAAGTGATTTAAATGTCCCTGCAGCATTCAGCTTGGAGCCCTTCAAATGGTCCATCGACAAAATACACTCTCTGCACTTTACTGTAAAATCCTATTGAGTTCCACACTTGCTTTTATTTATTCTGGGAGGTAAAAGCACGGGGAAAGAGGGAAATCAAAAATATTTTATAAAGAAATAGGCATCTCCTGTTTATTAATTTTTCCACTTTGTTCTCTTACCTTCCAAAATAAATCCCACTAAGGGTTTACATTTCAGATTTACATTTGTGGACTCAGATATGAGATAGCAGTGGGCAATAAAACACTTCCTTATTTGGAGCATCCAGTGCTGTAAAACATCCCACAATCCAGGTCAGATATGACAAGATCCAAGATTATGAAATATTCCCTGCTTTTATTAATCTACATTCCTCAGTTTATATCCTGGGAAGAGCTGGAAACTGAATGTGTAAATGCTCCAAGATGTTGTTATTTGAGTGCAAATATTCTATCACTACCCCAGAAACAATTTACAGTCCCGACACTTAATTCCAGGTGCACATTAGATTACCTTTACTGTATCCATTACACATTATATTGTAGGGCAATATAACACATCACACTGCAATACACAGAATCATCTTCCAGTATTTTTTCATCTGTGACTATTAGGTCAAGGCTTGGCATGGCCAGAAGGAAAATACTGTACTACACGTTAGCAAATGATTGGAAAAAATGTCAGTAACTTGGGCTGCTCCTGCACAGAGAATTTTACCAAGAAATCGGATGGACAAAAACAAAAATACTGCACTGAAGATTTTTTCTCCAAATCCATGCCAGCTATATCCTGGGGCATGAGTTGAACACCAATTAAAAAAAAAAAAAATCCCCACTTTACAGCTTGCCTCCCCTTCTGGGCTGTTAATTCATGGATTTCCAAAGTCGGGATTGAAACAATGATATTTCTTCGTTCAGCCTCAGCTGCAGTCTGTGCTGTCACACATTCTTACACTGAAGCTTTCCTTTAAAACCACTGTCCATCTGGGCACGAGCTCTCTTGAAAAGCTGTCCTCATTGATGCCAGTGACCCAGAAGATGGATCTGATTGTTTTGGAAGCACAAAACAAAAATCAACCACAAAACTCTCTTTGGATCAGTCATGATGGCATTATAACTTCCATAAGAGCCAGCCAGTCAGATTATTTGGAATGATCTCCCACGTTCCTCGGTAACATTCAGACTCAGCTGTCCTGACCGCTGTAATAAATGCATCCATGTTTCACCGTCAAATAAATCTACAAAATGTTCTGGAAAGCCAAGCAACCCGGGCTCCTCTAGCTATGAACTATGTGCACGCAGACACAAACAAACACAAGCACAGGCAAACATTCATCACAATAGCTATAGCTATGGATTTCAATATAGTTCAGGTCATGTTCTTATGCAGTTTGGGCCATGACATGAGGAAGCAACAGCCAGGATGGTAGAAGGTGAACCGGATGGACCTTAGTCTTTTTTGGTCTAGGCAAGTCTTTTGTCCTTATGCTCTCAATGTTCTGTTTGTGGCCATGTGACACAAGCTTACATACGTCCACAAGTCACATGTAGAGAAAAATCCTGGGTAAAGCAGCAAAACTCTCTCGCGCTCTCACAGGTTCTAAGAACTCCTGCAAACCGTTTGAGCCGAAAGGCCTCCTTCTACCCTGTAATAAATTTCTCAAGATACCATGAAGCTGGTGGGGGTTGGATGCGTTATAATAGCAACATGGCCTATGGACACCAAGGAAGAATCTGACGGGCAGGTCTCAAAGGTAGAAAACTAGAAGTAAAGAACAGAATAGAATCTAATCTCTCTCTTCCTCTCCTAGCCTCTCACCTTCGTCGCTATGAAATTGCAGCCCAACAGTTGAGTCTGGGACAGCTAGAAGGAGGAGTCCGAGTGAGTGTGGGACACACTCAATACTTGGCTTCTCCCGCTGTGGGTCTAAACGGGAGCAGAGAGAAAGAAAAGTGTAAAAATGACAAAAACAGAAAGACCGCACGTTTGCCAATATCCATGTGCAGTTTTGCTTTTCAAAAACTTTCCTTTTTTTTACACTTTTTTTTCCCCTTGCTCCTCTTTAGAACCTTTCTTCCCCAAAAAAAAGAGCCACGTGAAGGGTAAGGTGTCGCCAAATCAGCCGATTAATTCAGGGCAGGAAAAACGTGAGTTTTGTTTATCCCGACTTCTCAAAAATATTTTTCAAATCTTGCAGTAAGTGGGAACCAAAACATCCATTTCCTTGATTGTCTGGGCTCTTGATCAATCTGACTTGATCAATCTGAACTGTCAATTCTGTCTTTAAAGTGTCCAATGAACAAGAAACCAAGGCGGGATACATTAAGGAACAGAGTGGGACATTGCACAGACAGCTCTCAGTCAATCATTCAATCACAATCAACACAGAACTGAACTAGAAATTTGCAAATGCAACATTTTTCAAAACATGCTACTTGTGTATATGCTTAAAATGTTACTTCTGTAAATGCTTAAAAGTCACTGACTAAACCTGTGCAGCTAACCGTGCGGATATAGAATCGACGACTTATTTCCTCATGGGTTCAAACAGTAATAAAACTAAAGGAGTCATGGGAAAACAACATTCTGTTTCCTAGCAATAAGTTACCCTACACTCACTAATCAAACAATGTTTAAAGAAAGTGAATGGAACTCCTAAGCGCTGGATCCTTGACCACTTCCAGTTTCTGAAAAAGTGAAATTACAAATCACTCTCTGTTTGCGTTTACCCTGAAAGCATATTTATTCAGCGAGTCTCCACCAATTTATGGCGTGCTTGGGAGTACAGTCCAGTGTAAATCATTCCATACTGTGTAGCAAAACACTGTTAAGACTCTTAGAGTGAAACAGTGGTAAGATTCCTGTCAACGTTAAACCTGCTCTTATTATGGGCGGGGGAGAAAAGAGGCAATTACTGTACTATATTTAGTTTTGTTTAGGAGGAATGCAATGTCGCACTCTGTTCTTTACTGTGTCTTGCCTTGCCTCAAACAGTACAGGTAGCTTCACCTATTCACGGCAGGCTGTAGTACAGGATGGATCCATTCTGTTACCATAACATTTCTACCACAACAGTAGAATGTGTTTCACCCTCAAAATACACAGTGTCTCCAGTACTTTATAATATATTCTTTGATGCACTTACGGGGGCGGGGTGGGGGGCTGGGGTTGTTGGAAAAGATATCACAGAACAGGAAAAAGTTTCACCGTTTTAGTATGATACAAATATAATTTGTTTGTGTTTTTGAATGGGGGAGGTAATTAATAACACCAGTTGAATCGTAGCTGTAGGACTATTTAAGGTGGGGAAGGAGTCTGCCAGCGTCACTGATGGGTTGTGAAAACCTTCAACATTTGATTTATGCTGTTCTTTTATTTATCCACTTTCTATACGTGGGTGGCCCATGACTGTATCCAACATCACTAAAAATCTATACTTGGAGGAAGAGCGGAGAGTTCCCCTGAGAAGCTAGTGGTAGGCTCGGCAGTGCGCTGGAAATGGGATTTACCCGAAATTGGTCCTCCCTCAAATATAGTGTACAGAGGCATCTGTTACCAGGCTGACTCAACGACCCACCCCACACACCGTCAAATAGATATCTTTTTGCTTGTGCTTAGTTGAAAAGATTGGAAGATTCCAACCGGATGGATTCAATTTGTAAACTGTTGGCCAACGAAGAAAGCAATGTTCATGTTTAATTACTTGTAATTGGGTTAGTCACTCCATGTACTACTGGAGAACGACTTGTAATAGAACAACAGCAGTGAACGTCACATCTGGATCTGTTCACTATAATTACAACTATTGTTCAACCTGGAGAAATGGGTCATAGTTTCACCATCCTGATCAATCTTCTCACGAACACTTGCTGTGGTACTTATATTGGGCAGCAACTCTTTTTGGATGTGCAATCCAGATATTCTGGTTTGATTTGTTTAGCTGCTCCTCTGATTAATATGGTACAGTATTTTGTATTTCAGGATGGATATGTTTAGGAAATTGGACACCCGGTGGCATTGTCACCTCCAGTTATGCGCATGCAAAATCCTGAATAGAAAATATGAGGCGTGGTGATTATCTGATCATATGATTGGCACAGTTCCAATTTGTTTACTCATGTAATATCTGACATTTTCAATTACGTACTGAGAAACATATCAGGCATGTTCACTCCCTTAAAGACTCCCAACTTGGCATGATTGTGTGCTCTAGGCAGGTATCGCCCAAGAGATCAAGGCTATAGCTGACGGGACACACTATGATGCAGTGGGTGGAGGCTAAACAGCTAAACAGTGGGTGGAGGCTAAACACATTAAGAAACAGAAAAATTCCAACACTCTTCCGTCCCACCCATGCAACACGGGCTTCCTCATTCCAACCAAGCTGTCAGGGTGTGGATTCCATGTACAGTACTTGGGAAACACACAAGAGAAAGGGTTGGACTAATTATGTGTACGGGTAAGGTTAGAGGAACCAGGCTACGGTCACGACACTATAGCTCTGTAACAGCATCCCATCATCAGCTGAAGGTCCTCTTCACAACAAGCTACGAGTGCACAGTCGTTAGCATACAAATGTTCTTGTAGCATTTGTTTGTAGACGTTAGTCGTGCTCCACTGTTTGTAGACTGATCTCATAATAAGTAGTTGTCCATTCCTCCTCTTCAGGGACACACACTTTGGGTCAGGAATGCACCTATGGGCTGAGGCCAGAATCAGATCCCGCTATTCCTCGGATAAGTGCCTCGTAGCTCCAATGTTCTGTTCCTCTCCGCCAATCCTGATCATTTTTAAATCTGGATTTAAATGCTTAGCCGAGAACTGCCAAAACAATCACTTTTTGTTTGTTCTACATGACTCGGCAATCAGATCAGATTCCCAACCAATTTGTATCAACGCCATCAAAATTTGCCTATGATGATGGTTTCGCCAGCAGTCACTTTGCATTCAATTCCATGAAGCGATTCAAGACATCCTTCCCACATAAAAATATGCAATACGAGATGCAAGGATTATTTATATTATTAAATTTGTTTCAGGAACTTAGACAGACTGGGGTGTGGGGCGGGGGAGTGGGGGGTGGGGGGGTGGGGGGAGCATAACAGTATGTGTACACAAAGAAATGCACATGGGCAAGTAATTTACAAGAAAATAATTCATGGAAACCTTCCTCGGTGCCTAGTTGCCATTCGCGATCCTACACTGAAGTGTCGTCAGGCTACGGGGATATGATCACAGCCAAACTCAATCCTACTCTCACACGATATCTACACTGCTCTTTCCAGCAATGTCAGTGCACTGGCATTCATTATTCTCTTCTCTGAAACAGAGGTGCTAAATCTATTTGTCAAGCCTCAAATGTTGTCGCAACTGTGAATCGGTAAGTCTGGTCTGCTACACCTCGCAACTAGGCAGTTCTCTGTAATCCACCAAATTCTTTATATCCACCATTACCATCAACTCGTCCATTGATGCCAGTAAACAAAAGTCTTCATCATGAAACACATTCTACAAAGAGTTTAAAACCCAATCACGGAACAAAAACAACATTGACAATGTCTTCCAAAGCACAAGCAGAAACCATTGTTGCAGAGTCTGCGAATCACAGGTACACATACCTATGCAGGTACATGTACATGGACTTGTGAAAGAACACTCGGAACACACAATCAAAGGGCTAACATTCTTAGTTCACAACATTCAAGAGGTGAACGATCACCTCATCTCAATTCTCCAGGTGTAAATATTGGAATGTGGTTTGAATGGGGGCAATGTTTTCTAACCTGACATGGTTCGAAAGCGACTTATAAAATGATCACTTCTCTCCGTCCCTGATGCCAACCTTCATCTTACCTCTTTAGCATCTTTAATTTTCACCAGGAAAGTCTTCAGCTCTGACGTTTCCACAAACAGTGCCCGGCAGACTGCTTGGTAATGTGCATTGGCCTCGTTAGGGTCCATTAAATGTGCCGCGCACACCCGCATGACTTGTTCAAAAGTCCTCACTGAGCGTCGTGTGCTATCGCTCTCGTCCTCCTCCTCCTGCCCACTATAGCCCTCATCAGATGTCCCATTGCCGCCTTCCGAGTCACAGTTTGCCATCTGATCAATAAGCTGCTCCAACCGCTGACTGAGTTCCCTCTCTTCATTCTCCTCCAGACCCCAATCCAGTGCCCGGTAGATAGCGAATCCCAGAGACTGAACCACCTGGAAGAGAGATGGAAAACACCCACAGGATTAGTGAAGCCAATACGAAGCCCAATTTTTATTTTAAAAAAGGAAAGTCTCAGTCTCTAGACTGGCCCTCTCCCCCACCAATGACCAGTTTGATTGAAGTAGACCCTATCAGCGCATCTGATCTCATTCCTCTAGAATACCCACCCAACACTGAATCAGGTTTTTACACTGCGTTACAGAAGGAATGTTGCTCACACAATGGGAAATATTTACAGAGGTTAGAATAATAATAATAATCATCTTTGCATTTGATATAGCGCATTATCGTGTCTTCGAGACGTCTCAAAGTACCTCACAGAATATATTGTAAAATGTATTGTAAAACTGGGTATTTTGTGGGCAAAACACAGTAGCCAATTGTGCACAGTCATTGTATGCAGGATTCAGCTGGGACAGACAGTAATAACTAACAATAGTTTATGTTGCTCCTATCTAAGCATGGTGATGATGTGCATTGGCCCATAGGACCAGCCTGAAGGGAGGCTGTATACAGTGGCTGCCTACATTCAGCACAAAATAATGAGTCGGTTGCAGTGTTGCTAAGGCTCAGCAGCCGTACACAACAGTGTGCAAAGGGGGCCTATATTCGGATTAACATATTTTCCTTGACTCAACACATTCTGAGAGTGTGGGTGTTCCAAGATGCCAGCACGTCTCAACCAGACGTGCTAGGAGCTCACTTCATTGAATAAAATAATGGCATGAAATAAGTTAAGCCAATAAGTCACACTTGTGGAACTGAACCAAAGAACCATCAGAACTAGATACAATTGGTTTGTTTTAAGCCTTAAAATCATCTTTATTTTATGGAAGATGTAGTTTCAGGTAATGTTAATTTTATACAGTACCGCAGGCAGAATCCAACCTGCACACTAAACCTTTTGCATTCCTGTAAACGGCTTTCAAGACCCACATAATATAACAGGCTGTTGTTCTCTCCCTTCTGAATGAGAGCCCTGTACAGTGGGCACAACAAATCCGGCTCCACAGATCAATATAATCATTTCATTTTTATACATGTGCGAATTACCGTTGAGGCTTCTTTGAAATACTCGCACCATGGACCCAAGTCAGGCATAGAGCTAATGGCTCAGTGTCTCTAACCAGCTTTACACCTTCAATCTTGATCGTTAATTGAATTCAATTAATGACGTGCTCTGCAGGGAACAGGCTACCAACTGTCAATGGGACCGAGCAGGAGATGGCTATAAATAAACAGAACATTTGGTTTCATCGGGTGTTCATACTTTAATGTTTCTCATAATCCATGAAATGCTAATAGGTTCAGATCCTTGAGAAGATTGAAGGCCTGTCTTGATTTATTGATTCTCCCCTCACCCTGCCACTCCCCACCATATATAACAATATGCATTTACACAGTGCTCTTCATAAAGAGCAATGTCTCGGAGTCTGATAGGCTGGGAGGTTGTGGTGGGAGGCGGTCATAGACATGGTTGAAGAGGTAGGTTTCTCGGCGCCTTTCAAAGCTACAAGGTACAGTAATAGGAACGACCCTGTTCACTGGGGAACACAAACTGACTTGCTGTGTTTCTTCTTCTTCAGTTCCCCCCCCCACCCCCCCCCCCGCGGCTTCCTCCAACGCCCCTCGCACTTAACTGTTGTGACTTACGAGTACCCTGACCCTGGCACCACTGTAATATTAATATCCATTGATTGCTGCTTTGGGTAGCTCCTAGAGAAGCAGAACTATTGCAAGCTGCTGTAATAAAGAAGGATTCAACTTCAATCTGCTGATAAATTTGGTTTCTTACCGAAAACGATCCACTTTCCCCCCCCACCCAAAAATGAACCCTCTTTAAAATCTAACCTCTTTTCCCCACATTTCCAGCTCTGAAAACAAAACTAGATTTCAAAGTGACTTGCGAATACTGTGGTATTTATCCACTCTAATACTGGTCCACTGTTCTGTCTGTGTGTGTGCAGGCTGTTGAAAGAATACCGTAGCTTTGCTGTAACAGGATAGCCGACTCTCGGATTTATTACCTCTGCAATGGATTCAATTCTCCAAACCATTAGATCTCTTTACACAAAGGCATCATTAGTGTGAGCTGGATAGAGGGGGATGGGTCCATCTCCATTTACTGAGGGGAACATTCACCAGAAGAGCTGATGGACTGATATTCGAGACATCTTCTATTCACCGATAGCACCTTGCCTCTATTCCCTCACATGTGCTGCCCACTCCCTCCACACAGAGACAGTCAAACCTTCTCTACTGACCTTGATTTAACAAAATTATTGAAATGATCGTTTTAAAAATGGAAATGTATATCAATCAAAGGCTCACTTCTCCCCAAAGATCTACAACTCCAAAATCTTTTGTATAATATCATTGTTTCTTAAATGGGAGGTGTGTGTGCTGGGGGGGAGGGTGCAAAACGTAAATAATTACTGGCAAAATGCAGCCAAACTGAGCACTGTTTAAACTCTCATTTTCTGCTAGAAATAAGGTATTAAGAATTCTCCAGACATCACTCACACCAAACAAAGCTATTTCAGGGCGGTTTGGGAATGCAGCAGGAGTGGGGAAAAAAAGAATGACCTAAATTTGAGGCAGGTTTGTTTTATGTAGATTAAAAAATTTGCTCAGCTGTACAGAGCTAATAGCTTCTGCTCCACCAGACTCTTTCACTCACATACACACACACACACAGATTTTAAATGTTAAAAAAAACCCTCTATCCCTATGTCCCCAGCTGATTAAAAATTCTTACATATCAACGTAACTCTTCAATACTCAACAGATTTTTCTTTAAAATCATTCTGCAGATCCGTGATTACATTCGGCACGGTGCCTTGTCAAAGGACACTATTGTTTGATGCCAGCTTTATTGCTATTCTCTAGTTTACTGATATAAGTTACATTCAGATAAACATTAAGCTGCAGCATGGATTTCTGGACAGGAACAATGAATGGCTCATTGCGGTGGTTCTGCTCCACTGAAGATTTGTATTTATTTGGGTAACTACATGTTCCCAGTTGAGAATCCAGAAGGTAGTCACCACATTACCTCACCGCATACAGAAACCATACATGAAAGCCCCAAAGCCTTTGGAATCCACCACAAATCATTGAGTGAAGTGGAAAATGTATGTATTGGTGCAGTGAGGGGAGAGGGAAGGGTTTTGGCTATGCTGATCAACTGGCTAAGAGCTTGCAGTCTCCGCAGTAACAACCAATCAAAGTAATTTGAAGCCGTTAAAAAAAAATCTTCCCCTACATCCCCAGCCTATTAAAAATTCTAACAAGTCATTTCGACTTTTCAATACAGAAAACGTATTATTTGAATCTGGAACCTGCTGCACAGGTGGCTTTAAAATTGAACAGCTCTTACAAGCCAAACTGCATCTGTTCATTCCAGGTCTCTTTTTTTTCGAACTTTAAAAGCCATAGTTTATGTAGTTAAACGTAAACATTGCTCTAATGCATTAAACAAGTCTCCACCGGGTGCAGTATTCAAGTGTTGCTGAACTTAGGCTTTCCAAACAACAACATTTTGCATTTATATAGTGCCCTTCACATGGGGTAGCGTCTTGGAAAGAGTAATTGTTTGACACAAAGGTACAAGTAAAATAATAATTACACACGATTCTAAATTCTTTGGTCGGAAATACAAGGCTCAAAGACCATTGTATTTCACAGAAATGCAGTTGGCAACTGAAACAAAGGAAAGCGCACAGAAGATGCTTGTGCAGTTCATACTTTGTTCCGGTACTTTGCTCCCTAACGCACAGTTTTCAAATTCTGTCTGCACAAGCCCTAGAGATAAATTATGTAGATGAAAGGCAAGCAACAGGAGCAAACTGACCAATGTGCCAAAGGCCAAAGGTCGCAGCATTTTTCTCAACTGCAATTTAAGAAATGCAGAGCCTAGTTGCGATAAAAAATCAAATCACTGATAAACGATCACCGATATTGCTTTGCCACCATAAATTCTCATTTGCACACATACCAGCGATTACTAACCAGATTATCCTTTCACGGTGACCCACAACATAGTTCACAGAGGTGATCTGCTCATGATTAAAAGACTAGACTCAAAAGAGACTCAAAAGTGCCTCAGCAGTTTCCTGTTCATTGGCGCTTTCTTGCGCAGCTTTATTTTAATGTCCACTTGAGATTTATTATGCTGGTCACTTTTGTACTGCCATGTTTTGTGTGAAAAAAATACATTCAATTCATTTTGATTTCAAAACCATCCTAGGCATATTTGACAATTCACGTAAGCTGCCTTTTTTTTAGTTTTAAAAATGCTTATTTCAATGAGTTTAAATACACGGCAGACAAAAGAAAGCGTTTATTTTAAGCAAATGTTATTCAATAGCTGAAGCAAGTGACCAGGAAGCGTGACTTGTTATGTTAATTTGTTAGTCCAAATGGTCTACAATGGTTGTGATCCACTTTAGACATAAATTGATTTGGCTCTTGGATTGTGATCACACTGTGACCACAAGAACTTACAACAACTTCGATTTATATAGCGCCCTCCACGCCGGACGGCAACTCAGAGCGCTTCACAATAGCGGATCCCGGGCCAGAGCCACGGGCAGGGGAAGAAAGGTGACCAAAGGCGCGGTCAAAGAGGAAGGTCTTCAGCTGTGACCTGAAGCTAAGAGAGGGCGAGACGAAGGGAGTGAGGAAGGGAGGAGCCTCGGGGTATAGTGGCTGAAGGCACAACCGCCGAGGGTGGAGCGGAGGATTCGGGGGACTTGGAGGAGGCCAGACCCGGTGTAGCGAAGGCAACGGGAGCTGGTTTGAGGAGACAAGAGGTCAGAGAGGTAGGGGGGTGCAGAGGAGTGGAGAGAAGGGTGAGGATCTTGAAGTCGATCCTCTCTGGGATAGGGAGTCAGTGAAGTCTGGCAAGGACTGGGGTAATGGGGGAGCGAAGTTTGGTACGGGTGAGAACGCGGGTGGCAGCGTTCTGAATCAACAACAAGAACTTACAACAACTCTGATTCATATAGCGCCCTCCATGCCAGACGGCGTTTCAGAGTGCTTGACACCAGAGCGCTTGACACCTCAGTGACACCACTAACTAACCCAGCACCATTGACTACCTTACCTAATCAGCACAGTTAATGTTCCTAAAGAATACCAGAAGGCAGAGAGCTTATGAAATGCTACTTCTGCTTCCTGTGACGGATATATCCACAAACAAAATGCACTTGAGGTGAGATCAGCAAATAACACGGTACAAAAAAAAACATTCTCATCCCGATAAATGGTTACCTGCCCTATCTAATAAGCACCACCTTTAATCAATCCAGCCAGTTACACCTTTCAATTTACATTCTTGACAACAGGAAGAGTTGTCAAATCACATTGCTGGTTGCGTTCATTATTGTTACAAAGTGGATTAAAGCAAGATTTATTGATCCCATAAACCGACTGAGGAATGCAGTGAATGCTGTGTCCATGTGTTATTGCAGTGAAGGCAGAGCACTATCATTAACTCAGGTAAGCTTTCGGCGTCTACAACACCCTCCTGACGTTAAAGGTGTTATACAAATGTATTTTGGTGTTGTTGCAGCTGTAATAGAGGCTTCCTAGCAACCACAACAAATGGAAGCAAAATAAAATGGAATCAATAGTATTTGTCCAGGTTAGCTAGCTAACTTCCTCATCCTAATATTATATTTTCTTCCAAATCCTGGCACAGGTCCCAGCCAGCGTCTGAGTGCTGGGTGACTATACGTACAGACTGAGTGTTTCAGTACTGTCACATACAAAATCCTTTTGTATCACCAAAGCAGCCAAAGTACTAGTACATTACATGGTTTAAAATAGATGACACTTTACTTACAGTCCTTGCATCTTATTTAACCACTGGCAATGAAGCCATGCAAAATATTCCATATTTTAGCAGCTCTGGCCTGCTCTACGTCCCCCGACCCATCCGCCCCACCATTGGTGGGCAAGCCTTTAACCATTCTGCCCCTAACCTTTGGAACTTCATCCCACGGTCACTCTGCCTCCCATCCTCCCTGGCCTCCTTCAATTCCCACCTCAATACTCTCCTCTTCAATGGTCCCATCGGCAGCTCCTAATCCCCCACTTCCCTTCCCACCCTGTCCCCAGCTCGGGTCGGACACACTGACTGTCCAGCACCTTGGGGCGTCCTCCTGACGTGAAAGGCGCTGTACAAGTGTTGTTGCTGGTATCTCAGAAGGTTAGAGAGATTTTACAATGCTCATTAGTCCTATAGCAGCTAACATACTGCAGTCTTCTTTACTATCTAGCCCATTCAACTAGATTCTTCAAACTGAATATTTCCATCAATTGAGCAAAGGATGCATTATAAATTGCCTGAGTTTGACTGGATGAAATTTATTTCAAAAATACAGCACAAAGGGTCCACATACCTGACTTTCTGTGCACAGTCGGTGGGAAAATTTCATCTTGGTGTCTGAAAGGCAATTATAAATAGGTTACCAACACCAACAATGGTTAATGAGCGAGTATCACAATGCCAGGATGATATTTCCCGATCAATTTGCTGCTAAAGTTCTTCTCCGTTTCAAAAAGAAATCCAGTCGTTTTATCAATATGGTTTCATATAAGAGTATCTCTTCGTCGTTTCCCTGCATCTTTACCTGAAGTACAGTGGTTGAGGTTATGGTCACTTTACCCAGAAATATTTCCCGCAACAACTCTGCCAACAGTGACAATTAGTCCTCTGAGCATGTGTCAACCTCGGTCAGCCACACGCAGAGTTCAAGCCACTGTCTTAACAATTGTGCAGTGATGGGCTTGACTTTTGTCAAAGGGAAATTCAGCTTTTCCTGCTCATTGAGTTCACAAAGACAATGCTACGAAACAGTCAGTGACTTGTGTACAATAGATTCATATCTCATTCACCAAACTGCATTCTTCCTTCATGATAGCAAAGACCATTTCCATCAACACAATTTCTGTCTGTTGCTTCCAGTGGAATATGCAGCAATATTATACTATAAATAAAATAAAAACAGTTTCTGCTGAAATGAGATCTGAAGCTACTGCTTTCCTATCGCATTACTTAGATCACACACGCGCATTGATCAAGCCTTGTGTGGTCATTCAGACAAGTACATCGCGTCAACAGTATTGAGATGGAAATGAATTTGCTGCTATAATAGAGGACAGAAAACACTGATTTTAATGTATTCACAAACAGAGCGGAAGCATTTTGCTCCAGAAGGAATGAATTTATAATCTTGCTTGATAGTCATTAAGATCTCCCTCACAAGTGGAATAAATTAAGTGTACTATTTTTCCTGGTGTGTAGTCTGTTTACATAATTTGTCTCGGTGCAAACCCTGGTATATTTGATATTAATGAGTCCTACAAGGTCAGAGCGAGGCCTTATACACACCTCAATATCTTGCACAAGCTGTTTCTCTTTTCTAGACTACCAGAAAGGCCAACCTTTGCAACTGGTAGGTGAAGTTAGCGCTTCACATTCGTACCTATACATAGAAGTTGCTAAATTATGTGACAGTTGCCGTGCAGAAAGGGCATAAAACTTAATTTCAGTTGTGTACAACAGTTCCGACTTTTGGTCCAACTGTTGCGAAACACTTCAAATACTGTGATTCACAAGATTACTGCAGTCGAGATGCATCTGGGTCGTGTGAGAAACATTACTTTGTTCTGAACAGTGACTTTGTGTTCACTGCACAAGAATTACCAGAATACTTCAAGCAAAAACAACACTTTCCTGATAATTGCACTTCCTGAAGTATGTCAGCAAGTATCATTCGGATTTGAACTGCTCGCCTAACTCATGAAAGCAGTTAAGCATTTGATGCCAGGGACATTGCTGTTAGTTTGAGGACAAAGGCAGTACTTTTTAAAATCTTTTCACTTCATCTCCCGGGGTCCTGGCCAACATTTCCTCCTCACCACCACCCCCCGGTTAAAGATAGTTATTCACTTCATGCCTCCTTGGGGGACATTGCTGTGTGCAAATTGGTTGCCACATTTGCCTACCAAATACACAAACACCACGTTTTGAGACATCCTCATGACATGAAAGCCACTATCCCAAATGCAAACATTATCATTGTTATCATTGTCATCACAACTTTAGTTGAAAACAAGTAGAAAAAGGAAGAGACTATACTTTGTATCTGATACTCACTATTTAACACAATATATTATCACGTTCACAGACCGTGCGGTTCATTAACATTGTTTACAATGGAGCTAAGCAAATTTAGTGACTTAATTATAAAAATATGGGTCACAAACGCATTGCTTTAGTTGGTCCCAAATGAATCATATGCAGGCTCCACATAAATATATTACAATCTTCTGGTTACAGCAGCATATCACCAAAATCTGCTGGAAACCTCACTCTAATAGTCAAATAAGTTCAAAAGTCAATTCCACATGCTTGCACAACATTTGGTAAATAAATGCAATCAGTTTAATAAACCATGTGTGCAAACCCCATTTCAACCAGACATACTAAACCGCACACAATCTTGCTTTGTTTGATGCTCCATTTCATGGTAAACTGGTATATTCTAACCTCTGTAATTTAGTACTGTACAAGGGTGAGACTAAATGAAACACAAAACAGCAGCTGCACTAAACTTGGTTACCGATACCGTATGATTAAACTTGAAAAACAGGTAGGGAGTGATCAGTACTGTATAACAATAGCATAAAGCTGCAATCAACGTGTTTATAGTATCTACCTCCTGAACAGATGTACAGTGACTGAAACGCCAGGTTTTGTCCCTTTTCAGTTCTCAAGGCTTATTCATGGAATAAAACTGTGGTGCAATTCATTGACATCTCCCATTTATACGCCTTGAGGGAACAGTTACTTGGTAATTACTGTATTTGTGTTTTATTTCAAGAAACATTACAAACAGCGCAAGGGACACTTTAAGACACCCTACCCATTATAAGCGAGCTGACTGGCCACATCTGAAACATTCTTGCAGGATGACATTCCCAAGACTTTCTTGTTCCTGAACAATACTAAACTCCAGTGTGTGTCGAAACGCATCAATATTGCCTCTGTGTGACAGCACGGACAAAATTGAATCTTAAATTAGTTGGCAAGTTCTGAATGGAAAGTGTGGCCTACCCAATGCAATGGGGTCACTGTTGCAAAACATTTGAATGCAGCAGATTCACCTCTTTATGATAATAAAGCTTTTTTGAGGGGGGAAAAAAGTCACGGTTTGATTTTCTTCCCAGTTCCCTTCGTCTTTTCAACCCGTGTGTAGCCATGTGAAGGTGACTGTCAAATCTGCTGTGTGGGCAAGTGTTGGTGTGATTCTTGCACTGTTTGGGAAATGTATTGAGCAAAGGCAATAATTAAATAATTCACATCATTCAAGCACGTCAATGGTTGAGAGTGGTGATGGTACAGCCTTGAAACAGGTTAATGCTGATCAAAGGAACATGCTAGATGTGTGAGGATGGAGTAAAACCAACATAGGTTGGGGAGGAAGGAACTGCCAAGCAAATGACTGTGTACTGTACTAACGTCATTATTCATAGTGAAATATGTAGCATTTGTACTTTGGATCAAAGTTGTAGCCAATTCATTAGAACTGTAATTCGTGGATGGGAAAGGAGTGGTTTAACTGAATAAGAGCAAGATAGAAAGTAAGCAAATGTGTGGGATAACAGTGTTTGAGATCACTCGGGAAGAGATTACAAGACATCAGTGATGGGGAAGAGAAGGGAGAACAAATAAATATCAATGCAGCAATGACTCACACTAGCTATTGTCAATACTCAACTCATTCTAATCTCTTGTAAACCAGGTGGTCAAAATAATAAACCGGTTATGCTAAAGACTGAAAATTTGTTCCACTGTCTACATCCCCTATTGAATAAACACTAATTGAGGCTAGTTCTGTCTAGGTGTGCACATATGCAAACAAGCGCAGTAGTAATATAAGGCTACATTGCCAGGCAGAGAATCCTTATGTTAGGAGGCATTGTATAAATTACAGCTGGAAATATGTAATAAAGTTAGACATCAAACGCTTCCTGCCTCAACTATATGAACATCTCAGTTACAATACACAGGACAGCCGCTCCCTTGGCCAGTCATTGTAACAGCTTCCATTTGCAGGTTGCAAAACCCCAAAACGTGTGACATCGACTGATGCAAATATGTGAAAAGGAAATGAAAAGAACAATCCATAAAAGGTTTGTAGTTAATATGCTGAGATCTCGACCGATCCACCCCAACACTGGGGCATGAGCCTAGAGTTATTCTGCCCCCCCCACCCCTCCCTCCCCCAACCCAGGTACCTAGATTCTCCCCCTCTCCTCCCCACTTTCAATACCTGCATTGGATCACCACCCCACTCCCCCAACTTGGGCTTCCAGGCAAGAAGGTCTGACACTGACATCCTCCTGCATTGAAAAGTACTACGTACATAAAAGCAAATTGTTGGTGAATTATTAGTGCTTTGTGTTGCCTTTCAACATGCAACAAGATTTGCTCTGATCTCTTCGCTGAAAATGTTAACTTTGGAATAAGTAGGAGCGTTGCCAATCACTGTGTTGTGCCAGAGGAATTAAAACTGTACCCGGGATGTGACTGAAAGCTGATTAAAAAAAAACTGATGCCCTAGTGATTGTGTCCTGCATTCCTGCTTCTTTCGGCCACGAATATTACATCTTTAGCTAAGACGCATTTCTCATTTAATCCTCTGCCCTCGGAAACTTAAAAGATAATAAATAAGCTTCAATAATAACCTGAACGGCGCCAGGAACCCCAAAAGTTACGGGAGGAATAAAAATATATATTTTTTTAAAAATGAGGAGCCATTGAGATTTCTGATCTGTTCCGCATCACACTATTTATAGCACAAATCTCCGCCTGTATTGAAATGGCCATTATGGCCATTTCAATATGAACTTAATATTTAATACACACATAAGATGGGGGTCCCAGAAGCAGTTTCTCGCGTGTACACTTGACAAAATGATTACAGAGGGCGCACAATTGACACACATAGGTCTATATATTTATACTGTGTGTGACACACACAAAATGTTCTCAACCCGCGTTATGTGTGGTGTGTGTTTGGCTGGTGTTGTGTCAAATGTAACCAGATGCTGTTCTTGTATAGAGTAGACGGTGTATACAGGGGAAGGGAAAGAGCTGCATTTTGCTGCTTGCTGCAGGTTGGCTGGAGCCCAGCCTGTTTATATAGCTGCTGATGTGACAGTAAGTCCTGGGGATCGATCGATCGATCAATCGATCGATCCTTGGTGGGATTTTAAGGCGAGCAGTTCAGTTTCTGAGGCATTCCAGCACCTTCCACTAATAATCCGTGCACTCGATAGCTCCTGGTCAGGTCATCGAGACGTCTCAAAACCCTTCCCAGAATACGCAGTCAAAGTGAATTGATTGTATATATTGTGTGTGTGGGAGGGAGTGAGGGGGGGGGTGGGGGGGGGGGGGGGGGGGGGGGGGCGGGGAATGGGGTGAAATGTCATGTCCCAAACTTAAGAGCCTGCACTGTACAGTGTGGGACTGTGTCCCGAGCGAGATATTTATTTGCCGACACCTAATAATAATCCTTGAGAGAGGAGGACAGAGCATTTGACGGAGCGCCTCACCGGAGCGTCTCCGAGATGTTCTCCGAGCGCTTCGCGGAGCACACTGTCAAGCGAATTGACCCCCAATGTTGTGTTCCGTGGGCGAAACGCGACAGCCGATTAACTGCGCCACGGCAGTGCTCCCCCCCCCCCCCGCACACGGTGGTGGAAACCGAGCGGGACAAATTATTACGGTGGCTTTCTTTTTCTCCGATCCCCCCCCCCGCCCCACACCAACAGTCATGGATCC